>JAXQQM020089085.1:0-34668 GCA_034641835.2 Pinus albicaulis
TTTCTGAGAACTGGTTCGAGAAAGTAAAAAATTTGACCTATGACTTAACGAAAACAACTGAAAGAGTCATTTGATCACTGACATACCTGGGCTAACATTGGCCCCAGCTATGGATGGAAGATCCTTAGAAGGTGTCAAGAACACCATAGATCAGGTAGCCTTACCATTGGGTGATGGAGTCAAACTGGACTTTGAAAAACTTTGACAAACTGGAAACGATGAACTAATTCTAGAAATGACTTTGACTAAAAACAACTGACTTGACTCTGACTTGAAAACCAACTGAAACATTTTTTACTTTTTGAAAGAAAACATGTTGTATGTATAAGTCTCATGGCCTTCTCCTCAAGCTTCAAACTTTCGCAACAACTTCCTTATTTGTTGGTACATAAAATTTAAAATGAAATGTACAATGACAGTGAACTTCTTCTTGAATGATCAAGTTAGATAGTGTTTGAGGAACTTACCATTGATTGGTCCTCCCAACACTTATTTCTCTTCAATATCATCTAGTAAAAATGATTTTTTTCCTCTTAATGTAGTGATCTTTTAAGGTCCTTTCCATAGATTATCGAACATTCCATGCTTACTCTTATCTTCATTCTGGGCATCCCAGTGAAGAACAACATCCCCAAGCTTGAAATCATTCTCTTTGGTCTTCCTATCATCAATATTTTTTATTTTCTCATGAAGCTTTGAAGTATGGTTGAAGACTTCATCTCTTGACTGTTGTATATGGATCGTTTGGTTGATTCTTCACTGAATTTCATTAGGCTCACTGTCGATCTCTTGCAGAATTTTCATCATCGATACAGCTAGAGAAGAAGGGAACACCGTGTCAACACCATACACGAGCTGGAAAGGTAACATGTTGATTGATATCTTCGTGCTAACTCTATCCGCCCATAGAGAATTTGTGAGTTTCTTCTACCAATTCCTCTTGTTTTCTTGCAGCACATTTTTTATTATGTTCACCAAAGATTTATTTGAGGATTCAGCAAGATCGTTTCCCTGAGGATAGTATGTAGTTGAATGACCAAGCCTAATTTGATACTTGTCACAAAATTCAATCATATTCTTGGACTTGAAAGTAGTTGCATTGTCAGTGATGATCTTGTGTGGACATCCAAAACGAGACAGAATATTATTCTCAAGAAATTGAATGATAACACTATCGTTAGCTTGCCTCGTGGGGATGGCTTCAATCCATTTGGTGAAATAATCTGTGGAAGTGAGTATCCATTTGTACTGAGCTAACAATGGATGATGAATCTTGCCTATGAATTCAAGTCCCCATAGCTGGAATGGTGCTTGCACTTCAATTAGTTTAAGAGTTAAAGGAAAGAGCTTCCTTTTTCCCTAAAATATTTGACATTCATGATAGCTCATGACTATTTTATAAACATCAGAAAATAATCTTGGCCAATAGAAGCTTGTCCTCAAGATCTTATTAGCTGTATTATTCCAATAAATATGACCACCACAGTCAGCTTTATGAAAATTTGTCATGGTTTTTTCAACTTCTCCTTCAACCAAACAATTTAGCAATACTCCACCCGGATCTTTCCAATATAAGACACCATCAAGAATGCATTACTTAAGAGATCTTAACTTCAAAGATCTAGCCTTGCTACTTGGTAAGGTAGGAGGAGGATTCAAGTGTTGCAAAACATGTACTATATCAACATACGAAGGCGATAGAGAGAAAATTTTAGCTACCTCAGGTAATGTTTCAGCATCTTGTTCCTTAGATAATGCCGCAATAAAATTGATGTCCAAGGCATGAATAATTGAATCTTCCATGAGCTTCGCTAGGCCCTATCCTTTGATCATAATCTCCAAATCATACTCTAACATGGAAGTGATCCATTTACCTCGTTTCCCTTCAGGATCATTCTGTGTAAGCACATATTTGACAACATCATTTTGAACATATGAAATGACATGAGAATGTAGAATGTAGACCCGAAAATCCTTCAAGTCTTTGACTAATTCCAAAGCCTATTTCTCAATGATGTTTTACTTCAAGGCTATGTCTCTTATGGTTCTACTGAAGAATGCGATGGGTTGTAGTAACTTGCAATAATCAATGAGTAAGATGTGGATGGCAGGATTAGAGCTCATCTTCTTAGCTTCTAACGAAAATGTTTCTGATCTGGCTTCAAGGGATTAGTATGTTGAATTATGCTCTTATCATAGACTTTCAAATAAGAATATTCTGAAGAAAAGACATTAGCAAATTGAGAAATAAGCGTTGCATATTTACCTTTCATTTCTTCACTCAAATATTTTGAAATTTTTACTATTTTTGAATTTTCCGGAGTGCCAAGATTGAGATCTTCCACTCCCACTTCTATCGGTAACATGGTCGGCTTGTGTGAAACATCATCTTGATCAAAAATATCTTCCAAAGGTACCAAACCTCTTGGAATGGAGTTATATTTCAGTTGAAGCACTTGTAGCTCTGGTGCATGGATTTCTTGGTCATCTTCATAACACTGGTTGTCCATTTGAGAATTTACAAACTCTTCTTCTGTCTACAAGAATTTTCTGATCTTTTTATCATCTTGAAAGACTTGCCAATAATGAACATTACCTGGGATAATAGGGAAACGTTTTACATTTATCTCATACATCTTATTAGGATATAATGGAATTTTTAACATGCTAGCTAAAGTGGCTAGATAATCAGCAATGACATTGTTGTCTCTTGGAATCAAAGACAAGGTGTACTCAAAAAATTTCTTGAGGATGTCTAGAATTTCATTTCAATAAGCCCACATCCTTGGATTCTTGGCATGGTATTCACCTTTGACTTGATTTATTACTAACTCAGAGTCACCATATACAAAAATCTTCTTTGCACCCAGCTTTTTGAGAATTTTTAGACCGGCTATCAAAGCCTCATACTCAGCTTCATTGTTTGAACATTCGAAGGCCAAGTTGTAGGAGGAAATTCAAACATTGGGAGGAATGTTTAATGAATGATTTACAGGGATGTGAATCCACACTCCAATTCCAACCCCTTCTTTGCCCAAAGCTCCATCGAATTCCATAGTCCACAAACTACTTTCTTCATCCAGAAACTACAAATCAGATGGTTGAAATTTTCTTGCTATTTGAGAGACCTCTGTTGTACCAAAAAATTCTGCTTCTTTCATTTTTCCATCACTTTTTTGAGGTGATGCACTCAGTTCCAAACCATTTGGCACTTTTTTACAAATTTCTGCATTTGCCAATTCTAAAACCGTAATTTGAAAAATCATAATTTTTTGAAATTTATTCAATCAAAACTTTGGAAGAAGTTTAACATTCATCATTGATCAAGATAAAGGACTCTAAATCTATATGAACAACATGTATAGGATGGTTATTTGGCTTTTCTCGACTGTTGATCATGTACTTCATCTTAATTTCCTGGTATAGTTTCCTAAGTTGTCCAAAGACGGGAATGGTAGCATAATAAAAATCAAACTGTAAGGTACCTCTAAGCTTCGCTCCCCATGATCGAGAAAGTAGCATTCCATATTTGGGCTAGATATCAACCACAACAACGTCCATGAGGACATTCTTGGCTTGTATTTTCTCTAATGACACCACTAGGTCCTTGATGAGGCCAATAAATTTTACCCTCCCTGAATCAAATGAGTAAAGATCATGATAATGTATTGTGATGTATAGTCCTAATCTGTCCATAATGGCCTTGGGAATGAGATTTTGAGAGGCTCTAGAATCAAGCATGGAATTATGGAGGATAAATTCATGTATTTTCAGGCTTCGATAAAATGGAGGGTCTTCACTATCTTCTAAATCACCATCAACAGCATGACCAAAAAGAAGCTCAGGGTGATAATTACTCACATTAACCATGTCTAACATTTGATAAACTCTAAGCAACTTAGAAACTTGAACTTTGTACTAATCATTCTTAACTATTTCAGTTAGAGGAATGGAGACTTTCAACTTAGCAATTTCATTTTCAAGAGAAAAAAGAGCAGAGTGTTTTTCTACCTCTTTCAATGGTGCATCTTTATTCCCAGGCTGATATTTGTATGAAGAATCTTTCTTCTATCCTCCTTCTTGGACTTCTTTATATTTCCTTTGACTGTTGGAAGAGGCTTTGTTTCCCTCAACATGATTAGGAACAACAGGTCCCTTGCCATTAATTTGATTTGGGGGAGCAACTTCTTTTGGATGAGCATCTATTGGAGCGTTACATTTTTTCTGATTATAGGTTATAGGAACATTCCTATTCCTCAAGACATACTAACTCTTCACTTGAGAAATAGAATTTGGATATCCCCTTTGATAATATTCAGTGCACACTGATAATATATCATCATTTGAAAATACAAATTTTTGATCTTCTGGTGCACACATTTCTACAAAAAATTGATCTTCTGCAGTGAGGAAAATAGGTTGTTTATTTTCCTCAAATAAATGGTTCTCGCCTGAAATTTATTCTTCATCATCTTCATCAAGGTCTTTAGTATAATTCTATTGAAACGAAGTGTGAATTTGTTGTTTACTTTGCGGTTCCTGACCCCTATGTTCCCTTTTCTTGATCATGTATTGGGGCTGCCAATTTTGACCCCTGAAATTGGGATTTCTAATGGAGGGTTCAGCTTGTCGATCAGCGATGGAAATTTTATCCATCATCTTCTCCATGGTCTTGATAAAGATATCTGTAATATCCAAAAATGTAAAATATGGGAATATAGAACATAAACTGGAAAATGCAGTTATACATCAACACATAAAAATGAGAGCAAACCATATAGCCATTCTATTAAAAATTATAGTGGAAAATGTATACAAGATCTTGAGGGAAAAGACACTCAAGCTAGGCAAAACAAGCCTCTAGAGACCCAATACATAAACATGAAGAACAACTGCTATACAAGAATATCGGAGGCTAAGATAACGTAGTTTTTGATGGGGTTTACTACTGCTATAAATTTTAACACATGGATCTGCTAATAGGGTGCTTATAAAATGTTGGAATCAAAGATCTAGGCTTTCTAGCACTATTCCAAGACAACCCAGGAAGGGTTTCCGGAAATACTCAAAATGTAGAATATACAAAATGTGGCCCTAGGGATGAATAACGCTTTGCAACTGGAACACTAGTAAGAGGTGGCTGATCTGATATGACAATGGATGATATCTCCTCACAACCTTTCTAGATGAAGGGTTGATCCCCTCACTGGAAAACAAGGTCAATAACTTAGGTACTTGACCTCCCACTGCAATGCACTGCAAAATAACGCAATTTCTGGAGGAGACTGCACTGTGGGTGAATGATGTTGCTTAGCCTAATTCCATATGGTGGAATAAAGCTCTAATAGCCTCCTCACTAGCCTCTTGGATGAATGGTTGCTCTCTCCACTAGAAAACAAGCTCAGAAATTGAGTCTATCAACCCCCCACTACTTCTACCCTGTAAAGCAACACAATCCTGGAGGATACTGCGATGTGAATGAAGGCTGAAGCTTGGCCCAAACCGGATAGTGGAAATGATGCTCAATTAACTTCTCCTGAGTAGGCACTCGAAGTCCCCTGAGGATGAAGGTGGGATTTCCTCTCGGAAACACCCTTGTTCTAAACAGCACAACAGACTTAGCTAAACAGTTGAAGCATGCAAAGAGTCATAAAAGACCAATATAATATCAATATTTTGAATGCCTTATATGGTTTACATCCTCTTCCTTATATGCTTGGTGAGCTTCCTCACCATGGTTCCCACTCATTAAATAATCTACTCTCATGCATACACTCCTCCTCTAGGTCTGCGCTATCATCCATTAACTATCCACTCCCTCCATAACAACATTGTTGATTTGGTCAACTTTGACCTTGTCCACATGATTTAGCCCCTGTTCACACCTCTAGGTGATTTATACAGCTGATACAATGATCCACATTCACCTGATAAGTGGTTTTATTCCTACTAAATAAATTTATGGGTCTCCCTAACCACATACTCACCTATCTTTTTATCAAAATCAAAAATTTATATTCTAACTAGCTAGAAGCTAATTAGGAATATTACAGTCCTTCCCTCCCAATTTTTTTTTTCCTCAAGAAACTCAAAGGATAGATACTGCAAAGCCTCCTCTCCTTGTAATATTCCACAATCGAGACAACTCATGAATCATGCAGTAAAAACGCATTTCCAGAAAAATTTGCAATAAAATACTAAAATGGACCCTTGGATCCATTAAATTAATCAATACTCAACATAAATACAATATTAGAGCTGAAACAAAGCAAACTAGGTGGGTTAAACACATCTCCCACACCTAGGATTGCCAAAAAGTGCTAAAACCCCAAGACTGCAAAATACCGGAGTTGCTGCATAAGGGACTGTGTAGTATAAGAGAGGGTTTACACTCAGAAATTAAGGAAACAATTATATATACTCATTTATTGATTAAAATTCTGAATAACAAAAGATCTAATCTCCTTATACAAAATATAAAAGAAACCGGCAAGGGTTTCTTGTCAAACACTTTGCATACAAAATGTGTTATTCAGGAAATTACTGAATAATCAATGCAAAAATGAAGCACATGAGTGTATAAGGCTAAAATATTTCTTATCTTCTGTATAACCCCCAAGGGCTTCCTCCCATGAAAGGATGAACCTCTCAATCACAAGGAAACTCAACAACGGAGCCACTAAACCATGCACTGAACACTGTCTCCAAAATAACACAATTCCTAGTATAAAAAACGCTGGGAATGTATGTAAAATGTGTGTTATGATACCATAGATATTAAATAATCTTTTTAGCTCTCAAAATAGGTCTCTCAAGTGAAGGAAAGCTTCCTCCAATGAGAAACTAGCTCAGAAATTGAGATTCCAATCCCTTCCACTGCTGCACCTAGCAACACTACACAATCTTCGGCAAAGTTGTGCTGATCATGTAGGATGAAGCTTGGCCTAAAAACCTGATGTGTAATCATGAATACAAAACCTCCCTATGAGGTTCCTCAAGGAGAGAGGTGGGATTCCTGCTCTGGAACACCCAGTGCTAAACAGCACTACGACTCTGCTAAGCAGCAAAGCAGCAACAAGTTTTGGAAGACAAGAATAATAATCTAAGACATGAAAAATAAAGTTTCCATCCTCTTCCTTATATATAACATGATTTTTATTGCCCTTGGACCCACTCAATTAGGTCATCTGTATCCAAAGATACATCTCCCTCCAAAATTTCGTTATTCCTCCTTGGATTCCTCCTCCACTAAAACTGTGTTGTTGACTTAGTCAAAGCAGCTTGATTTCATCCTTGTTCAAACATGGAGGTGTTTTTTTAGGCTAGAAAGAGTGTCTCCTTTCACACTTGGAGTGTTTTTAGCCTCCTTAGGAGACTTATGGGCTTTTCTACCCATTTATTCACCGACTAGAGTTGTTGCCAACTCTAATGTTCCATTTAGCTTTAAGGCTAAAATTTTGGAACATTACAGTCCTCCCCTCAAAAATATTTTCTTGACCTCAAGCAAATGTATAAGGAGAGAAAAATTCCTCCCCTCATCCTCATGTGGCCTCCCATCAATAGCCTCCATCACTGAATCAATAGAATCTACAAATAAATTGTAATCCAATGTTTCCTCCCAAGTGTGCAAAACCAAATGGTATACATCAATCAAAGGTGGAAAGTGTGAATGGAAACTTGATTGTTGTCTCATGGCCTCCACAAATTAGGAGTGATGATCATCATGGTGAATGAGTGCCTCCCTCACCCATGCTATCATCCAAATGAAGTGAGTCACCCTCCAACATGGCAACTCATGAAGAATCTCCTCCACCTTTGGCTCCTGAAATGTAGGTGGGCTGAATAAGTGAACATGATAGGCAAGAGGGCCTATCCCATGCTATCCTCCTCTCAAATTATGATAAGTGTAGAGGGCATGCTGATCTTGGGCTACAACATTATTTCCCTCCAATGGCAAGAAGAAGATTGAACCTCCAAAGACTCTTCCTCCAAAGTCATGAGACATGCCAACCCAAACCATTCCATTCAAGATGAATGGCACATCATCACCATTTGGCCTCCAAATAAGAAATTTTTTGAAAGTTAGGTGCAATTTTGGATGGTACCAAAGGTTCTCCAAGTGGATATTATGTAGTCCCCCCAACTGCTACTTGAGAATGTCATGTGGCAAGTGGTTCTGCAACAAGTTACAAGTTGTATATGTTTGTTCTCCCAACATGGGGAAGTAAGAATCAATGTCTATCAGTTGTACATAGATACAATAACAATACACTTGCCCAAATTCATGTATATATGGGCTACTATCATCATAAACATTGGCCCTAAAGTGACCATGAAACCCAAAAATACTCTTGCTCTCTTGAGGAGAAATGCACTAGTCAAACATGGTGAGAAAGTACAAATACTCAATGGAGTAATCAACAAGTACAGAAATGCATTCTCTACCATACATAGTGATTTGGGCGAAAGAGAGATCCACCAATAAGTCTTCCCATGAGAATCTCCTCATAAAAATCTGTAAGAAGAAGGGATACCTCCTCCCCTTGGAATATCTCATCCGTAAGAACATGATCCTATGTGACAACGTTGTAGGCCTTCGTAATAAGGCTCCATGATTCCTCTCTTTGACATTCCATATGCCAAAGTCATCCACCATCATGCTGCTATGTGAGAATATCTTCTCCCTATAGGGAAGCCTCTCATGATCCCCCAATGCTGAAGGGTAGCCTCCTTGCACCATGAATGTGCCTTTCTTCTCTTTAGAAATCTCATGAAAAGTATGGGAAGAATTTTTCCCGTACTCTCCCAAGTGCAACCATAGAAACAACATCTTTTGCTACTTCCTCATCTCTCCCTCATACAAGCCATAAAGTAAGATCATGATGGTCAACTTGTATGATACCCCATACAACAAGTTTTCTGCTGCTCTAATATATGGGTGCCATACCATCCAATTGGTTTCTCTCTCCATACAAAGCTTTCCTTGAGCAAAAACATATTAGTAATACATGAAAGAAAAGTACAATAAAAACAAGTTTCCAAATGACAACCAAAGAGTGAATCATGGTCCCTCTCATGGAATCAGCACAGTGCATCCCTGGCCTGCATCAAAATAAGAAAGAACAAGTGCTTTTCCAACCACTTGTTTGCTACCACAGTAATCTCATAAGATGAAAACATGGAGTTGCAATATGGTGTCAATGGTGCACACCAAGAAACATGTGGCTTCCCCCACAAACCATCAAAAATATAGCCAAAATAAATTCTACAAGTATTTGCAAGTACATCATCACAAAATATGCAAGAAGAAGCAAATATTCTTGATACATTATGCTGCTCAAACAAGGAAAAGAAGTACAATACAAAATGTGAAATTATACCTCCTCCATCATGTACTTGAGGTCTTGAGCTGAAATGGCTCAACTGGAAATTCTCCCTTACTCTGAATGAGTGGGAAGGTGGTTGTGACATCCTCTATCATATCTAGGCTAGCAGCCTAAGTATCTTTGACTATGTCATCTTTGGATTCCCTCCCCAAGTGAACTCATCCACAGAGGAAAGATATGCATTAAAATGCATGGAAGAAATCCTCATATGCTTTTGCATGTATAATTTCTCATGAGACCGAAGCTTTAGTCAAAGAGGAGCTACGCCGCTGAAGACCAGATGACCACATCATCCTTCATGTATCTTTCCATCTCCATCCGGTTCTGTGAAAATAGGTGCAGCTACGTGCTTCCTCTTCAGAAATATGGTGCAGCTGCAAAAAGGAATCTAACTCCTTCACCCAAGCTCCAGCTGAACATGTAGGTGATCCAGCAAAAGTAGATAGAAGAAATCTATCTGCATCCTGCTGCTTGCTCTTCCCCACCTAGATCTTGCAAAACTCCTGGAAATCAATATGATCTCTAAACCTCTCAGTTTGAGATTCATACACCTGGAATAAATCACTAAGAGTTCTCCTCTTAGGAATTTTTCCTCCTCCCATCCATCTCAATATAGCTCTGGGCACTTGACTATGTTGTGCATTATGGTGTGTAGCTGCATGCTCACTCTCACCATATGAAAATCTAGATTCAACTCTAGAATCAACCTCCTTTGGAGATCCCATATCCAATCTCATTTTCTTCAGCTCTCCTGGAAAGCTCTGCATAGATTTTGGAAGAAGCTTTGTAAGCTTGTCTTCCTTTCTCCTTTCACATACTGAAGTTGTCTGGCTTCTGTCCATCTCTCCTTCCTCTGATATCTGGATCTTATAGGCTGAGCCAGATATCATGCTTTGATACCACTATAATATTCCACAATCGAGACATCTCATGAATCTTGCAATAAAAACGCATTTCCAACAAAATTTTCAATAAAATACTGAAATGGACCCTTGGATCCCATAAATTAATCAATATAAAAACAAAATCCAAGATTAGAGCTTAAACAAAGCAAACTAGGTGGGTTAAACAGATCTCCCACACCTAGGATTGCCAAAAAGTGCTAAAACCCCAAGGCTGCAAAATATCGGAGTTGTTTCATAAGGGAATGTGAAGTTTAAGAGATGTTTTACACTAAAAAATGAATGAAAAAGTTATATCTACTCATTTATTGATTAAAATTCTGAAGAACAAAAGATCTAATCTCCTTATACAAAATACAAAAGAAACCGGCAAGGGTTTCTTGTCAAACACTCTACATACAAAATGTGATATTCAGGAAATTACTGAATAATCACTGCAACACTGAAGCACATGAATTTAGAAGGCTGAAATATTTCTAATCTACTGTATAACCCCCAATGGCTTCCTCCCATGAAAATATGGACCTCTCAATCACAAGGAAACTCAACAACGGAGCCACCAAACCATGCACTGAACACTGCCTCCAAAATAACACATTTCCTAGAAGAAAAAACGCTGGGAATGTATGGGAAATGTGTGTTCTTATACCATTGATCTGAAATAAGCTCTATATCTCTCCAAACAGGTCTCTCAAGTGAAGAAAAGCTTCCTCCAATGAGAAACTAGCTCAGAAATCGGGATTCCAATCCCTTCTAGTGCTTCACCTAGCAACACTACAAAATCTCCAGCAAAGTTGTGCTGATGATGTATGCTGAAGCTTGGCCTAAAAACCTAATGTGGAATGATGAATAAAAACTCTCCTTATGAGGCTCCTCAAGGAGAGAGGTAGGATTCCCACTCGGGAACACCTAGTGCTAAACAACACTGCAACTCTCCTAAGTAGCAAAGCAGGAATAAGTCTTGGCAGACAAGAATAATAATTTAAGACATGAAAAATAAAGTTTCCATCCTCTACCTTATATAGAACATGATTCTTGTTGCCCTTGGCCCCACTCAATTAGGTCATCTCTATCGAAAGATACATCTCCCTCCAAAATTTCGTTATTCCTCCTTGGATTCCTCCTCCACTAAAATTACGTTGTTGACTTAGTGAAAGCAGCTTGATTTCATCCTTGTTCACACATGGAGATGTTTTATTAGGCTAGAAAGAGTGTCTCCTTTCACACTTGGAGTTTTTTTATCCTCCTTAGGAGACTTATGGGATTTTCTACCCATTTATTCACTGACTAGAGCTACTGCCAACTCTAATGTTCCATTTAGCTTTAAGGCTAAAATTTTGGAACATTACACTCCTCCTATAGCATCCTCATCTCATAAGCTCCTCCATTGAATAATATGCTCTCCAATCAATCTGTCCCCTATTTGCTCCTCCCAAGTGTGTAATTTTTCCCTTGGTGATAAAACCAAATGGCTCTCATCATGAAAAAGTGGGATATCTATGGAAGCAACTACATGATGTCTAGAGGCCTTCTTGAAGCATGGAATCTGAAAAATGTTAGGGATCTTAATCCCCATGAGAAGCTCCAATCCCCATGTTATCATCCAAATAAGATGGATCACCCTCCTAAATGGTAGCTCATAGGAAAATTCCTCATCCTATGGCTCGCAGAAGATGTATTTGCCATGTTTGGTTTCATGATAGACCAAATTTTCCATCCCCATTGTCTCTCTCTCTGTATGATATGTATAGAGTTAACTAGTTTTTTAGTAATGTTTTCTCAAGAGGCCAAAAGGAAACTAGACTCTCAAGGATCCACTCTTTGGTTCTATGAACCTTGCTTTCCCAAGCCATCCCACATATAGTGAATAGAACATCATCACAATATGGAATCCAAATGAGAAATATACCAAGTGTCATATGAAATGTTGGATGGTGAAAATAGTTCCGCAAGTGGAAACATCATAGTTTTGCTACTTGCTACCCCTAAACATAATGTGGCAGGTTGTCTCCCAACCACTTGCTAGTTGTGCATGTTTTCTCATCTACTTGGAAGTAGTAAGTGGCATTGTGTGTCAACTAAGCATACCAAGAATAGAACAATACTTTCCCAAATCCATATAAGAAATGGCTATCTCCATCATTGATGTTGGTCTTAAGAATACCATGAAGCCTAAAGAGAGGCTTGCCTTCTTGTGGAGCAATGCACTGTATATAAATGGAAAGAGAATGAAAATACTTTGTTAGATGCTCAATAAGTACAAATACACAACTCTTACCATGTACTATGAGTAAGTTGGTGATGAGGTCCATGGATGAGCCCTCCCATGATAATCTCTCCATAATGGCCTGATATGTCTCCATGGGACCTTGGTGACTCAAAAGGAATGAATCATGTGTTGCATGTAGAGCCTTCTTCTTAAGCTTGGAATTCCTAGTCCAAAAGATCCTATCCTGATAGTAGATGACTCCATCCACCACTCTATACCTCTCATCTTCTACTCACCCATCAAGTGCCTCATATGTGAAGTGATCCTTGGAACACCCCATCAATGGCTGGGACTCCCAATATGGATCTATACTCCCAAGTGACAGTGTTGTTTTCCTTTGTGATAAAGCACTTGTCATCTCATATCTCCCCTCTTTGGCATGCTCAATGCCAAAGCCATATGTTGGAATATTGATATCCCACTGTTGTTGCCTCCCTTGTAGTTGCTTCTGCTTAGAATAAGATTGAAGCTTTTGGAGGTCAAATTCTTTGCCCATCCAAAACTTCCCAAAATTGGCCAAAGTATGTAGGAATGCCAACAACCCTTTGTTGTATATGGAAGACTCCTTCCTATGTGGAAGTATGTTCTAATCCTCAAAGGCTAAGGAGTAGCCCCTTTACACCATGATTGTGCCACCATATACTCCTGAAACATCATGCAAGGTATGGAAGAAATTAAACCCATACTCTCCTAAGAGTAACGAAAGCAACAATGACTCTTGTATCCTCCTTATCTCGTCATCATACAATTCATGGAGTAAAAACATGATGATTGACATGAAAAATATCACATCAGCCCAATATAACCAAACTCCTTGCTACCACATGATGTAAGGGTCATGCCATATCCCAAATAATAACACACCCTTTGACATGGCATGTCATGTGGTGGAAAAACTCTCTCAAGAGTAGCCAGCGCAGCCATGCCTCCTACATCCCTGTGTCATAGATCTGCAAGTGTCTCACCAACCCCTTGCTCATCATCCTCACCCATACATCCAATTGTGGGTGTCTCCCATCATGCTCCAATTTTGTATTCATCCAATGGAGAACACCTTCCTCCCAAATCTGATAACTATATTTATACTCCATGATATGTTGAATTGCAACCTCCTAGAGATCTCTACATAAATACCACTCATCAATGACCTGGAAGAACCCATAAGGTTCCAAATATGTTGTAGGCAAGATATTCTCATTGAGTTGTGAGGTTCTCATCAAGAAGGATCTATCATAATAATGGGAGATGTTATCCATCATAAGATTTATCTCATCAACCATATGCCTATTCAATTCTACATAAGTGGAATGGTAATCAGGATGCTTCAATAATAGTTGGGCCCCCAACTCATCACTGCTGCTCAGTGATAGCATTGATGATCTCCATGATGGTGCATCTGTTGTCTCAGGCTCATACACAATGTTGAACACATAGTTATTCATTGGATTGATTAGGATTATGAACATCCTATCCTCCAAAACTCTACACTCCAACCCAAAGTTTTTTGTGTAGCTCAACAATGAGAAACCAAGATGGCTATACATCTCCTCCTTGAACTATTCAAGGGTCCTCTGCACAGTGATAGTCTGTTGCTTCAAATCAGTAATGTGCTTTAACCCTTGGTCATGTAATTTCCCTGATGACATGTCCCCACAACTCTCCATATGATGTGTTGAAATAATATGGGGTGTAAATTTTTGCATACCTTGAATAATTTGATCCTTAGGAACATCTTATACAGCTACAAGGTTTCCTCCTACCGGTGTAATGAATCCTCCAACTGCTAGTGATGGTGATGGTTGCTCCTCTACTACTGCACCAGCGATGGTATCTTCCTCCTCTTTCTTATGCACATCCTGAATAATGCATGGGAATCCCAATGTCAGGAGATCAATACCATCTTGCAAAGATGCAAGTGTTCCTTCTCCTGGTGCAAGTACTCTTGCAGTTTATGGTGGTGGAAGTTGCTTCTCTTCCGGAGTGATAATTTTAACATATTCCCTTGTCTCCTCATGTGATTTCTCATCAATGTCAAGAAATGTCTCAGTATAAATTACCTATGGTTCTCTTTTATCAAACCTTTTTATCAGCCTTTGAGTAAAATATGCATAAGCAAATACGCTTGCATGTTTCATATGGTTAAACCACTAATCCTTTGCTTCACCCTCAAGGTGCAGTGCTGCAATATCAAAAACTACTATTTCTTCTACTGGATATAGAAGGAAGAATGCATCTAACTTATTCCTCGAAGCCTTTTTTGTGCTTGTGGATGACCCATAAAATGTAGAAAACAGAAATCTATTATGTCTTTTTCTTCTACTGCTGCTGCAGGGTCTCTGTTATTATTTGATATGAATGAACCACTAGAGAGTTAGATTGTCCTTGAAAGCCCTTGATTGAGATTTTCACTCTCCAATATAATCACTTAGAGTCTCATGATCTAAGTTTCCTCCGTCTCCATTCCATTCACCTTCCTCTTCCATGAAAGTGGACATAGTATATTGTTTTGGAGCTCTATGCAATACCAGTTTCTTTTGTTGTTGATAGGAAGTGCTTGGACCTTCCTCATCTTGAAACCTTCTTGAGGTCTCCTTATGCCTCTCCCTTCTCATTTTTTTGACCTCCTTGGAGAGGTCCTACATAGATCTAAAAATAAATGAGGTAAAACTCATTCCCTCCATCATTATGGATCTTTTCTTCTTGTGTCATAAGATGTATTTCCCACAAGCTCAGCCAAAGATCATGCTTTGATACCACTGTAATATCCCAGAATGGAAAATACGTGAATATAGACATAAAATGGAAAATGTATTTATACATCAACACATAAACATGAGAGCAGACCATATAGCCATTCTATTAAACATTATAGCAGCAAATGTATACAAGATCTTGAGGGAAAAGACACTCAAGCTAGGAAAAACAAGCCTCTAGAGACCTAGTACATAAAAATGAAGAACAACTTCTATATAAGAATGTCGGAGGATAAGACAGCGCATTTTTTGTCGGGGTTTACTATTGCTGTAAATGTAAACATATGGATCTAATGATAGGGTTCTTAGAAAATTCTGGGATCAAATATCTAAGTTTTTTAGCACTATTCCAAGACAACCCAGGAAGGGTTTTCGGAAATACTCAAAATGCAGAATATACAAAATGTGGCCCTAGGGCTGAATAAAACTCTATAACTAGAAAATAGGAGGGATTTGACTGTTCTAATATTACAATGGCCAATATCCATCCTCACAACCTTTCTGGATGAAGGGCTGATCCCGTCACTGGAAAACAGGGTCAAGAACTTGGGTACTTGACCTCCCACTGCAACTGCAACTGCACTGCAAAATAACGCTTTTTATGGAGGAGAATATGCTTTGGTTGAATTATCTTGCTTGTTTTGATGCTTTATGGTTGAATAAAGCTCTAATAACCTCCTCACTAGCCTCTCGAATGAAGGGTTGCTCCCTCCACTGGAAAACAAGCTCATAAATTGGGTCTATCAACCCTCCACTGTTGCTACCCTACAAAAAAACACAATTCTGGAGGAGAATGCACTATGAATGAAGGTTGAATATTGGCCCAAATTCAGATAGTGGAAAATATTCTCAATGAACCTCTCCTGAGTAGGCACTCGAAGTCCCCCGAGGATGAGGGTGGGATTTCTACTCGGAAACACCTTGTGCTAAACAGCACAACAGACTTAATTAAACAGCTGAAGCATACAAAGAGTCATAAAATACTAATAGATTATCAACATTCTGAATGCCTTCTATGGATGCCATCCTCTTCCTTATATGCTTGGTGAGCTTCCTCACCTTGGGTCCCACTCATTAAATAAGCTACTCTCATGCATACACTCCTCCTCTAGGTTTGCGATTTCCTTCATTAATTATCCACTCCCTCCATAAATTTGACCCTTTCCACATGCTTTAGCCCCTGTTCACACCTTTAGGTGCTTTATAAAACTAATACAATGATCCACATTCACATGAGAAGTGGTTTTATTCCTACTAAATATATTTATGGGTCTCCCTACCCAATTATTCACCTATCTTTTTATCAAAAGAAAAAATTAATATTCTAACTAGCTCGAAGATAAGTAGGAGTATTACAATATCTAATTTTCCTTCAAATGAATTGTATGTTTCTTCTTTGATAGTGACTCTTTTTTCTGTCTTGGTTTTATACATCTTGATGATCAAATTGGTTTCCACGCTCACTACGTTTCTCTGCATTTCTTCAAGAGTTGATGGGTTTATTTCCCTCAACTGATAGGCCATGTCGAGATCGAAACCATTAGGATAATGACGTAAAGCAAGGCCTGGAGGAGGCTTAATATTCTCAGGAATTGAATCATATATTTTGTTGAATCTAGCTATAAAGTCTTGGACAGACTCATTGGGATTCCTTTTCAAGGCATTATACTTAGCTAGGATCTACAATGGACTTTTATTCTCTTCCCATTTCACCATAAAAAAATCAATCATCTATTTTGAGGTACCTATTGAACGAGTTGTGATTGAGCGAAACTATTTCTTTACCTCTATGGAGAAACTATGTGCAATGATGCACATCTTGGTATCGTCATTGTCGATCTCTTCAAGATCTATGAAGTCAATTACTTTGGAAACATGTTGATAATATATAACCTCTAATTTTCCATCGAAAAGAGGAATCCTGTGACCATAATTTTGAGGTAATGGAGTGATCTAAAGAGGTATGATCAACAGAGAAAATCTAGCCATGACTAATGGAGGAGGTGGTGGACGTGTTGATGGAGTGAAAACTTGCAGAGGAAATGATGGAACGAAGGAGGGATTGATGATGTAGTTGTATAATATGGTGAGATGACAAGTGGATCAAAGTCTGTTGCTGATATTGAAAATAGGCGTTCTCTAATTTTTCTTGAAATTTGTCTACCAAGCCCTTGATTTTATGAAAATTAGACCAGACTTCACTATCGACTTCGGACTCAAAAGATTCATAAAATGGTACAAAGGACTCAAAATCAAAAGGATCAAAAGTGACTTCTAAAATAAAAGTTTTAGACTTAGTCCTAAAAAAATATTTTTCAAATTTTGGCCTATAGACAAAATCTTCTGAAACAAATATCGTAGGCAGATAATTTGATTTGACAAGTGGAGGAACAACTCTTCTAAACTTCTGAGACTTTGTTTTATGTTTTCTAAAAAGACTCTTAGTATCATACACAATTGATGAGGCATTTTGGTCTGGATTTGACCTTGTATGTATTTTAGGAGCCAGCTTAAGATAGGAATTTTGGACTTTGGCTCAGATCTTTCAATTCAACGTATTTTGAATGCTAGAGCTTGTCACCTACAAGTTTAACTTTCAAAGTATTAAAGAAATAATCCCAGGGAATATTTATCAATCAATCCCCGGTAACGGCGCCAAGAATTTTATCACTCTCCCCAACTTCCTAAGGTTGACAGTAGGATTGGAGAAAGGTAACCACAGACAAAAATTTAGGTCAGGTAGCTAGCCCTACCCGGACTAGAGAGTGCTCTCTCTATGTCACTTTTTAGTCAAAGGGATGATTGGATATAATATTTTAGGCTAGTTATGATGCTCAATATATTAAGGTTATTTGTTTGTTTGGAGTTTTCTTGGAAAGGAATGATGGTTAGGAGACTAGGTCTAGGGTTTTGATATGATTTAAAAGGTTTATTTGTAGAGATAATAAGCATGATTAATTTTTCATTTTTTATAGAGTGAAATGAGAGGGAATCAGAATGAGCATTAAGCCAAATTAATTCATCAGAAGAGTAAGACAATTTCATGAAAACCTTATGAAAGACAAAGCATGGAAAGCATGCTTTATGTAAATAAACTGATAATACTTAGCATAAATAAGCATATATGTGAAATATTAGTTACATAAAATTCAACATCAAGATTTTACAGAGAAAAACAAATGCTCAAAGACATGCCACATGAGACTCAACACTATGTCTACAACAATGTCCTTGATTTCATTAGCAAAAGCTTGTACAATATCTCCACTGTAAATAACAATTATCCAACTAAAAAAAAGACAAAAGAGAGTCTAATTATAGATAATATAAACCATGACACCTCATCAGGTCTAAATCCCATCCAAAATGGATCTTAAATGCAAAATATGAGTCATTTCCTAGTTTCTAGGGAGGTTAGAAACCATTCCCTGAATTTTAGCTATAAACTAGGAGTGCTTGTACCTTACATTAATTACAAATTCCTTCATGATAGGAAGCCAAAAACAACCCAATAACTCTAATTCCAACTCATAGCCTTGAATTTGTGACCTTTTATGAGCTTTAAAAGTGTCCTAAGGGAATCCAATGTTGATCTGTGACAATTCTGACTGAAGATTTTAAAAATAATTTGTAGAAGCGTAACAAAACTTTGGAGGAACGTTTGAGGCACTTTGAGAAGTCTAAATCCACATGAAAAACTTTTCAAAAAGCCCTATATTTCTAGTTTCCAAAACATCTTTAATTTTTCAAAATGGACAATGGGAAGGCCTTCAAAAATCCATTCTCCTAGATTCGCTCAAAAGCGTATCAGAGGTTCCAAAAAGGAGCTAGAAACATGAAAAATGGGTGGTTTTTGAGCTTTTTCTCCCAAATTTAAGATTTTCATGCCATGAGGGTTACTGATCTATTATGTACTCATCAAAATACATCTATCCATGTAAATAAATCAAAATTTGGATGCCTCCGAAAAAAATTCATAAGTGCCTGTTACCCTTCTGTAATGAGAAATTTCCAGGATTCTGCCAAAAATCATGTAAAATACCAACATTGCTCCAAAGCTTTCAAAATTGGTTCTTTGACACCTGTAAGAGATAGGCTACATAGCTAATGAAGATTTAGCCAATAAATCCAAGCTTCCCTTCTACTTGAGCTTCATTTTTGCCTCCTTAAGCCTCTTTTTCACTTGTTTAAGCCTTATTTGAGAAATGGTATCCCCGGTACGATAATGACTTTTCATGTGCCTTTGTAGCTTGTTATCCCTTTTAGCCTTCTTCAATAGCTTCTCCATATGCTCATTAACTCTTGATAGCCAAATACCTCTATCCTCACTTATCTCCATGGCAATGAGCTCATCAAATTTCAACTCTTCAGATTGATGAATTTGTTGTCTCTCTCGCTCCAGAGCCCTTTTGAGGCCTCTTGTTCTTGGTATTTTTGTATGTGTTTCAGCCTCCATCTCTTGAATTTGGTCAACAAAAACAAAATTATTTCCTTTACCTCGATTTTCCTCCATGTTTGATTTGTAGGAGTTGATTCACTTGCAATTGAAAATATTCCCGCTCAAGGAAAGTAATTTGAGATTGAGCAATGGAGAAGGCCTCTTAAAAATATGAAATTTATTTATTTTTCTCTTTGATGGTGTCTTCAACTGATCTGACCTAATCATGCTATGATACTTCAGGATCCAATGGCACTAACTCATCATGCTGATACTAGAGACGTTTCTCCTCTATCTGACATTGCTCATCATGGGTGCCAAGTGTAATAAATCTCCTGGTAGACTTAGGAACAAAAAATTGTCTCTTCTCTCTCTCATATGTATGAGAAAATCCCACAACCCTAGGGACATATGAAATTTTAATATGCATACTAGAAGATCCAATCTCCGTTGGATCTGGTGATGATGTAATAGGTAAGATAGAAATTGTTGCTGACAATCTCTCCAAGAAGTCTTCCCATGTCATGTTTATGGAGGACAAGTGATGCAACAAAATGAGCTTGAATATTAGACCATGATGAAAGAGATTAGTATGATGATCTTCCCTTCTTCTATCAACCTTCTTAGCCATATTAATCAATATCTTGTATAAATAATTAGGCAAATCAAGTGTTTTGAATTTTGAAAAATACATCAAAAGCCTGATGTGATACCTATATAACCTAGAGAATCTCTCTTCACATTTGATCATTATGAACATCATTAGAGGAGCATACTTATTTCTAATATTTTTGAAAGGAAAAATAAAATATGTATCATCTCTGGCATGAGGCTTTAGGAACTGCTTGTATTTTTCAATGTCTAGGTCCGTACCCTTGAACCACTACTCTCCATGAGAGGGGATACCTGTAGCTGAAGAAATTGGGTTAGATGATAAGCTGATCTCCATACATGGAAGAGTGACCTTTCCCATATTTTAGTTGGTTGCAAAATGGTTGGACAACTGGAGATGATACCCACCTTCCATAAGCCTTTCACAAAATGTTAAACACTAAGTTCTTTGAAAGCACCTTCTAGCCAATGGTGAAGCATTAATCTCATGCATGGTGAATGGATCAAGTCTGATATGGTGCCCTCCTTTGAAACTCTTCTTTTCAATTTCCATGGTGTTTGTTACTGGAATGATGAAAACCCTAGGGTGTCAATGAAATGAGTGAATTAATGGAAATCTAGAAAATAGGGTGTAGGAAGGTGTGAGTTTGGTGGATGAAATGGAGGGCCTTGAAGCTGAGAAAAAATCTAGAAAACATTGAATTGGTAGTGGTGTATGTTAACTTCAAGTTGAAGGTTGAATGAGAGAAAATGAATGGCTAGAAGGTGTCAAAATGTATAAAACATGGGAAATTCCCAATTTTGACTGTGAGAATAGCCTGTGTAATAGTAGGGTAAGTGTATGAGGTGAAATAGGGGTGTCCGGGTTGAGAAAAAATTCTGAAATTTTTTTTGCGGATAGCGTAGTGTCTTGTCTCCACAATGAAGGTGGAATGAAGGAAAATGGAGCGGTATAGGGTAGTCAAAACCTAAAAACATAGTCATTTCCTGATTTTGACTGTGGGAAAAAACTAGTGAAGAAGTGTTTTGGATATTTGAGGGCCATGAAACTTGATAAAAATTTTGATAAAAATTCAGTGGGTAGGCTGACACCTTAGATTCACAGTACAAGTGGAATGAGGTGAAATGGATAGGTTTAGGTCATTCAAAACCCTAAAACACAATCACCTTATATTTTCATTGTTTTTACTATGCAAAATAGTTTAGAATTATGGTTTTGATGGTGTAAAACATGTTATGGATGGTGATGTAGGTGATAGGCTTGTGATTATGGAGCATGGGGATGTAGGAATAATGATTTATATGATGGGTTAGGGTTTAGGTTGCAAAGTGTCGGTTAGGGTTTCTCAACATATATATATATATATATATACAATGAAAAGCATGGAGGAGAAAATAAAAGAAGATGACATCCCTTTAAAACCTCAACTCTAAACCAAATACTAGCATTAATGAAGGCTTACCTTTTATTAGAGGCCAAACCAAGGATGAGAGCACAAGATTGAAATTTTAGGAGGGTTTTTGAGCTTCAAAAAGAGCAGAGACTGTCACACACAGAAGCATAACAATGTGGCTCTCTATTGCATAGGAGTGTAACACTATAAAATGTATGTGATAGGAGCGTAAGACTAACCTCTTGTATGTGACAGGAGTGTAACACTGTGATTTATATTCACACAGAAGTGTAACAAGTGCTTTCTCCTCAACACAGAAACATAACACTAGGAAACTGTCACCACAGGAGCGTAACAACTATGTCTCTCTTCACCACAGAAACATAACACCAGTCTTTTTTAGGGTTGTAAGAGAATTTTGAGAGTATGGAGGGGTAGGTGAAGTAGAGAAACGTTGCTCTCATGCTCACATGAAATGATAACAATGAAAAATGAAGTTTTCTCACCCTTTTATAAACGTTGATGACTATTACCTTTTTCCATGACATTTACAATGACATTTTAACCCTTTTTACATTTGAAAAGTGACATGTTTCTCCTTTAGGTGAGATGAGATGACAGAGTTAACCTATTGTGCATTATTTGACACTTGAGGTGACCTTTTTTGGCATTTTAAATGAGACATTGAGACAAACTTTCTCCTTTTCATTAGACAGCAAGAATTCATTTAAAAACTTTGAAATTTTTCACCTTTGGACTTTCACATTGGATAATGACTCTTTTCAAAACCAGAAAAGATGTATTTGAATCTTGAAATGAATCTCTTTTATTTTGATTGGGAAAGTAGGTCAAAATGACCTCCCTTTGATCTCTAACAGTCAATGGTGACTTTTTGATATTTTAAATGAGAGAGTGAGATAGAATTCTTCAATTCTCATGAAACAGTGAGACATAGATGAGATGGTTGAAAAGTTTTTGAAAAATGAGCCATATGAAACAAGAGAGATGGATTTATTTGAACTTCATAAACATGCTTGCTCCTTCACTAGGGTTTTATGGATGAAATGGAGGATTACTGCCATATGTTTAGTGAAAATTTGAAGATTTTTCCAAAGGCAAGGTTGAACCTAGACTTGACCTATATGAGATGGAATGACCTTACCCTAGAACTCTTCAGTGATGATGATGGAGATGGTGACCTTGAAACTGATTATGGTGATGATAAATGAAATGAAGGATAAGCATACATGGTTTAAACCTTCTTTATTGACCTAAATTATTTCTAAGAACTGGTTCGAAAAAGTAAAAATTTTGACCTGTGACTTAATGGAAAACAACTTAAAGAGTCATTTGATCATTGACATACCTGGGCTAACACCAGTAATCTTTGATACTCGCCATTTTCGGCTGCTTTTCTGTACCAATTTTCACTTGTCTAAATTTCGAAGGCTTCGTGACATCTATCGACATAATTGAAGGCCCAACAACTGTGTGTTATCCTTCAGATTCAAGGATTATGATATTCCTTAGATTTTTTTTAGTCTCATCAACTGTCAAATTTTTGAAATTGAAAACATCCCTCATATGCGCATCCCATGTTGCCGAAGCACACTTTACCTTTGGATTTTTCGTGTCAAAGATGACCTCTTGAATACCTTGCAATGCTTTACCTAATAAATCAAACCCACTCTCAAAGCTAAAGGTTAAAATGAAGCTTTCAGTCAGTGCAAACCATCCATTGGTTCCTCAGCGCAACTTCGTTTCCAGGTACCAACCAGTTGGCACCTTCCCCACAATATGGATGAACATGTGCACCCATTCAAGTCTTGGCTTTGTGCCCCATACTTCAGTCCATTTCGCCAGATGCCTGCGTGGATCCTTCTGTTAGAATGAATCCTTTGTCGAAGTGTACGAAAAAGGACCACTTTAGCTACGCATAACTAATAGCCCTAACAACAAAAGTGGCTGCCAATATCTTCAGATCTGCGGTTAGTTAGACATAAAAGAGCTGCAAAAACCAGATCTATGCATGGAAAGACATTAAGTAGAAAAAATAAGGGTTTGCTCCATATACCAATAGACAAGACAAGAACAATTTTTGAAAGAATTTTTATATTAATTGGGCACCTGGGAGGAAAACAAGAAGGCGTATCCAATTCTCCTCGGTGGGATGGGTTCTTGGAAGTCCTCAGCACTTCAGATCTAAGATTTCTCTCTCTTGTTGGTGTAGAAAACCCACACAAAGAATGGAACTCAAAGGGAGCTCACACAGCAAATGGCAGGAAATGGTGACCAAGTGTATAGATCCAGAGTGATCTAATAGGCAACAAAAGGTGAAGAATGGTAGGAAAAACCCTCCTATTTATAACAAAATATTGGGTCATTCTAGATCTTGGTGCATGGGTTAACCGGATCTAGATCCACTTTTTATGGAATATTTTATTATATTTGTTGGAGGGAAAAGGTATTTGACTTGGGTCAAATCCCTTAATTTGTCAAAAATAAATAAATAAATGATTTATTTATCTTTTTAAGGAAGAGGTTAGAAGATAATCAAATAAATAATGATTAATTTAATTATTTAAGGAAGTGGTTGAAAGATAATTAAATAAATAGTGATTTATTTAATTATTTGTGGGTGATTTGGTCATATTTAACAAGGAATATTATCTAAATAAGGTTTAAATAATTATTCCTAGAAAATAATAAGATAAATAAAGGTTTATATAATTAATTTCTTTGATTTTGGGTTAAACATGACTGGGAATAATAATTAAATTATGGTTTAATTAATTATTCCATGAGGAAAATCAAACAAATATGGGTTTGTTTAATATTTCCTTTTGGGGTTTCCTGTTTTAACATAGTGAAAGCAGTTTTAGTTAGGGTAAAACTAGTCTTACATGGTGTACTTGGGTCCATCTAATGATAATAGGTTAGATGACCAAAAAATGGTGTAACAGATTGCCCCCCAGCGTGCGAGTGTCAGGAGCAAATCGTATGACCGAAGTACGTTGTAAGAACACAATCACTAGACAACAAAAGGGATGTCAAAGAGAGAAATGTGAGGTAGATAGTGTGCTGAAGGACTAGACCCTGAGGAGACGAGACTCGCAGGTGCAACAAGTCTCTTTTTATGAGAGGGTACTTGTGCTGAAGGCGGCGGGGGAGGCATACCTATGCCCGCTGAGACAAAGTACAAAAGAATAGTGTGTCCAGTAAACAAGGGACCGAACCATAAAGTACAACTGGCATAATCATGAGCCAGATAAAAATACAATGAGGAATCCCACATACATGCGGTGCCTGGGATAACAGCCAGGACTTGTACAATAATATCTGAGTACATGAGATACAAATACAACCCAAATGCCCCCTGTAAATGGGGAAGGGCTCACAAAATCTGACTGATACATGCAAGTCGAAGAGGCGCTGCAAGTGGCTGCGGCCAACATCATCAAATATCTGGAGCTGCATCGAAGGCTGCAAAGAAGAGGTCATCCGGGCATGTGGGGGGTTACCTGCAGGGCCACCCCCTCATGAGGGCTGAGACATCTCACACACCCGGGAATCATCAAGAGCTCCTGCTGTATCACTGGACCATCAAGTATACGAATCTCGATCATGCTGAAAAAGAGCTGGAGAAACAATCAAGTCAAAGGGAAAGGAGATATCCCTTTGCCTGATCTGAGGCACCGAAAAAGAGTGGAAGCTGGAACCAAGGTACACCGCCCTCTAGACCTGGCTTCTGGAATAAATGAGCTGATGTCGACAGAAGGAGGTCCGCCATAGTTGAGGCAATGAGAGACCCTCAACTAAGGCACGAGAGAAAAGAGTAGAGTGACAGACAGACTGACACTAATGATGATAGTGAAGTGGAAAGGACTGAGTAGCTAATGGACGACTTCCCTTGCTAGAGCATAAAGGGAATGAATGACATGGCAGCGACTGACACAACATCATCAGGGATGGGGGACAGTGGAACTGAAGGTCATAATGTGCGACACAAGAGAGAGACCAATCAATGACGGATGGAGGGATATAGTGGGGTACAAAGGGACTCGGTATAGACTCCATGGAGGGAATGATGACTCAACTTGGATGCTCTAAACAAGGGCGACTCGATGGTGCTGCCACACAGTAAAGGCCCTAATGGGGGACCGTGGAAACATGAGTACATGATGGGAACTCATGACGAAAATCAACACGAACGAAGACAAGTAAGGAGGCAAGATGGTGCCCCAAGTACAAGTGTCGTAAGTGAGGAAATTCAATTTTAAGGAGAGGTGAAGTGACCCTTCTTGAACAAAATGTGTCTGGGTGAAGTATTAGATCACAAAAAATAACAGATACCCATTTGAGAGTTCGGTGAGGGCTTTCCAACGGTGTAGATAGTTCGTCAAACGGGGCTACGGTCTAGTCACAGCAGTCGAAAGAAGAAACATGGGTTCTCTTTTAATAAGGCAGTTTTCCCTCCAAAATCACTCATTTGCTATTGTTGTTGTGGTGAATGTGGAGAGGAGAGAAGGCCCTAAATCTTGCGGCGAACGTAGCAGACAAACCGACCGTTGGAATCGAGATCCGTGAGTTGCAGGTAGGAGGCCTAACCTTTCTCTTGCATTTTGATGGATTAAGTTTTCAGTTTAGGGCCCAAAAATCCAGAAACAGCTCCTCCTTCATCTCTACGGCCGGGTTGCACTTTTTGGGCCAAAAAGTGTGACCTGGGAAGCAGGTTTCAGGCAGAAAAGTGCGACCTATCCCAGAAATCGGCAGAAAACTGCGACCTGGGAGATGAGGGGGTTTTGGTGCTGTTTTATGGCTGGAAGTTGGGTTTTGGTGTTTGGTTATGGTTTTCCCGATCTGTACGCTGACAAAAATGATGTGTTTGTGCAGGTATGGCAGAGTTACGGGTCAACTGGAGGGAGAGAGATCTGGGGACACTTTGGACAGAGATCCAGGTGGATCAGGGCGTCCGCCGTGTATTGGCTAGATTTGGGGTTCTCAAGTTTTTGGAGAACCCATTGATGAGAGCAGGGGAACCGTTACTGGCCCGGATTATCAGTTATTGGGATCCAGATCAGGAGATCTTTGTGGTGCAGGGGCACAGGATCGAACTGACGGTCCAGGACGTGTACTTCCTGACCGGTCTCCCGCCACTGGGGATGGTGGGAAACACACAGCCAGTGTTGCCGCGGGGGCGACATTACATGGAGTTCGTGGAATGCCATGGTCGACCGGGTCTCCAAGTCAAGGGGACTCGAATACCGATCGGGGATCTAGAGAGGCTAGAAACTCGTGCAGTGGCCGCAGCTGTGCTGCGAATCCTGGGCATCCAGGCGTTCCATCACATCACTGGGGGGCAGATGATGATAGTGGAAAGTGTGTTGGGTGGGACCTACTATGGGTGGGCCCAGATGTTATTGGTGTCGCTAAAGCGACAGTTGTCACTATGCAGGCAGCAGGTGAACCATGACTGCTCATATGGGACTTTTTTGTGCGCCTTCTTCTTTGAGAAGATCCCGACCTTGAGGCCTCGTGTACAGCTTCCAGATGGGGGCCCGAGGGAGCCCAGGATTCGCCGTTGGGGATGGCTACTGTGCAGAGGAGGAGGGGTGGTCGGGCGGGTGTTTCGACCAGAGTTTTTTGCCCATTGGGATCAGATGCCGTTGTACATAAACAACTATCCTTATAGTGGGATGAGCTACTGTGGAGATCCGGATCTGCCACTTCCGCCTGGTCGAGTCTGGGGGCTCGATGGTAAGTGACAAATTGCTATTCTTGTGTGGGCATGTTAAAGTTTTTGAATAGTAATTGATGATACTGATTCATGTACTTTTGGTATGCAGATATAGCACCGGTAAAATCGGCCGGATATATGGGACGACCGGCAGCGTCTGGAGCTACAGGTCCAAGTGGGTCGAGAGCGGCGCAAAATGAGGATGCAGCCGCCCTGCTGGAGGACATCCGCCATAGATGCGAAAGGTTGTTGACCGGAGTATCGGAGCGCGGGTGGCAGAACTTAGACGACCAGTTCATAGAGCCATGTGTTGGTCTACCCTCGGAGTGGCGAGGTGTCATGCGGCGCATGGCGATGGCCGGTCAGGCTATGCGCGATCTACATGCTGCAGGGGCAGAGCCATTGGCCCGGGATCCTCTAGATAGTGATTAGGGGTGGGGCATGTGGTGCCCCCTATGATGTATGTAGGGGCAGGTGGTGCCCCCAGTTTTGGGTTTTTTGTAACATGCTATGGGCATGTCATATGTATCAGAGTAGATGGACTCTAAACACATGTTTTGTGACACATATTATGGATATGAATCGTTTTTTGATGGTTATGAATGTTATTGTCTTGTATGAAATGTGTGTGATAAATGCCAATCTAGAACATGGTTTGCAATACTATCTACATAGTGATTATGTTCTCGAGGTACATGGTTGAAAGTTATGGTTTCAAATGCACGTATCAAGATTTTCACTCGTAAATAGCGTCTAAACAGCACAGGGTTATGCACACGATAAACACCATTTAGTTGCATTACAAGCAGTAGGGAATCCAAACGAACGTGCAGATGGAGGATGCGATGAAAGAGGGCATCGGCTAAGAGACCATGCACTGCATCATATTCGGCCTGATTGTTGGTGGCAGAACCAATGCATACCCCATTAGAAAGAACAAGGGCATGCAAGGGGGTGAAGATGGCCCAACCTGCCGAGGCTAGATTCCTGGAGTAACGACTTGCACCATCGGCGTAACCGATAAAGGGTGTGGACGGGGGGTCCTGCGGAATGGTGTGACAAGACAACAAATGAGGGGAGGAGAGGCAATGACGGCAGCGTGAGTGCACAGAAGTCATCGGGCGGCAACCACAGGAGGGAGTGCAAGGAGCAGGATGACCATGACTCATATAGGGTGGTATATGAGGGCTATCGGAAGTATGGTGAGGACTCGGGCTGCGGAGGTCAACAGAGACACGGGTGGAGTGATCTCGTGTATGGGTAGGAAAGGGGTGGTCAAGGGACACAACAGGGGAGGATGCAGATGGGCTAGGCTCCAAGTGTCTCACAGAGGAGGATAGGTAAAGAATGGTTACAGTAGACTCCGTCATCTTAACATCAGGGGGGGGAATGTCGATGGGAGCGGGGGGATCCTCAGGCTAGCCTGAAGCGTACTGCGCGAGGATGGGAGAGGCGGATTGATTTTGTTCAACCTCATACTCTCGGATTACCTCTAAAGAGGCGCGGTAATGCGTCAGGTGAGGACAATGGTGGGAGTAATGGCCATGAACGCCACACAAAGCACAAGGCTTGTTGGTGCGGAGAGTCTTGGGGTTCTTGGTTACGGACGGAGAAGGAATGGGGGCTTCAGGGACCGTAGACTCGGGGAACGCGACTTTAACCATGGGCTGAATACGGGGCAACTCGGGACAAGCATGGGTGGCATGACCGGTGACATCACATAAGGCGCAAGGCTTCGCGGGCGGAGAAGGGGCCGGGTCAGTCGTGGTGGTCTTGTCTTTAGGTGCCCCCTTGCGGGCTTTGCCTTTCTTCCCGGGAGCCGTCACGATAGGAGAAGGGTCCTGTGGAGGTGCTGGGGGCACAGTGGCAATGGAGGAAGCTAGGGGGACCGGTTGAACCGGTGTCAAAGCCATATAGGGCTTGGGATGACCAGGAGGGGTGGCGGCTGGGGGATCAAGGTACTAGACCGCTATGCCCAAGGTCAAGTTAGGGAGAGAGAGGGTGGCCATGACGGGGACAGAATATACTCCGGGAGGGGGAGCTAGGAAAGGGATCTGCCCAGCAGGGTAATGACCAGGAGGGACGGCTTCGAGATGGTTAAGGCTAGGAGGAACCGATCCTGGAGGATAAAGGGGTTCAGGGATACCAACAGTAGGGGTAGGGCCAGAAGGAGGAGGTCTGGCTGGTTGAGATGAATGGCTAGGAGCGGGTTGCGGAGGGCGAGGGGGAGGTTGCTGACTAGCCGAGGCAGGCCGCTTACGGGCAGCCTGGGACGATTGCATCATGCAAACATTCGATGAGCTGGGATCGGTGACAGGAGGGGGGGGAAGGTTAGGGAAAGTTCCAAGCAGGGAGGAATCTTTGTAAACGCCGGGGGAGACACTGGTCAAGGAATCGACGGTTTTCTTGTTGGCTACAGAAGAGATGGTCGTCTCAGGGGAGGTCTGAGATTTTGGCTCATGATATGTCAACTGGTCAATGGTGACTATCTTTCCATTATGGGGGAAAGACATCTTGTGAAAGACCGCGGATGGGACAGCAGACATAGCATAGGTGTAGCTTCGCCCCAATAGAATTTTGTAATCTAGCGGGGCGTCGATGACTTCAACGTCAACGCAAACAGTCTTACCGGCGAGGGTGATAGGACAATTACGAAACAGGCCAATGGGCTGGGAGGCATGACCGTCCCACGCTCGAAGGGTGATCGTGGAAGGGGCCAGTTCAGGGGATCCGAGTTGCTTCCAAACCAAAGCGGACATCACGCAGGTGGATGCCCCCTCATCAATGATACACCGGGACACGTTGGCGTTCCGGATTTTGACTGGGATTTGGAAGGCGACGGAAGGAGGAAGAGGAGGATGGTCCGATTGAGTGGCGTCGAAAACAATCATTTGGTCATCAGCAGGATCTACAGTGCCCACGGCAGATAGTAGAGCCTTATTTTGGGAAGGGCACGACTGGAGGAGTTCCAGTGTGGAAATGGCGGCAGGAGATTGCGCCAAATCATCTACTATGCTATACGAATGGGCGGCTCGACTGGGAGCAGCGTTTCGACGTAGTGGGCCCTTAGGTATCTTGGTATGAACCTCAACTTTTGGTTGAGGGATATGTAAGGGGCCACTGGGTGACGAAAGAGGCTCTGGAGAACCTGAAGAAGGAGGCTCGGGAGCAGACTGAGCAGGAGGCTTGGGGTACTGGCGAGACCGAGTTTGAAGGTGAAGATCGACGGATGGGTTAGGATCGGAGTGCATCATAAGGATCTGGTAATCAGAGGAACCAGAAAGGGAAGGGGGGGTGGCTACCTGGCTGTCGGGCGGTTGGGTAGTCACGAATCCTTGCTGAGGGAAAGGATCAGTAAACACAGCTGGCTGGGTAGTGGCCACATTAGGAGGAGCATGAGGGGAGGCGTGCTGTCCGCGCAATGTGGCTTGAGACTCCCACATCTGCCGCATCTGGGGTAAGAGGGGACAATCATGGGTGTAATGACCATAAACACCGCAACACGAACAAGGCTTGTTTGTGTGAAGCGGCCTGTCCGGCTTGGGCTGAGTGCCCTGTTGCTGGTTGGCAGTGCTAGGGTCCACACCAGGATTGGGTCCATGGGTACCAGGGGCAGATTGGTTTGGATTGCCTCTCCGCCTTCTTTGAGAAGAAGGGGGATTAGTCGCGCCCTGTTGTGCAAATACTTGCCCTGGAGGGGGCTGTAGGTGCTGGTGCTGGGTTTGAGGAGGCAAGGGAGGAGGAAGCGCATATGCTGGAGGAGCTGGTGCACCAGGCTGCGGATAAGGGTAATGGGTAGGTTGGGCAACATTGAGGTAAGCAGGAGGTTGGGCAAAAGGAGGAGGCATGCCGTATCCTGGATACATGCTACCGGGAGGGGGAAGAGTGCTGGAGGAGCTGGTCCCTCCCTGAGGGAGACCATAGCCCATAGGAGGTTGAGCGTATGGGTGGGAAAGGGCTCCAACGATACCGTCGGCGGAATGAGATGCCCCCGGGGCGTTAGCGCCACCGGGCCTGGGGAGGTCAGGAAGAACGGTATAAACATAACCAGATTGAGCGTAGATCAGGTCATATTTCAAGGCTATTTGGAGGGCGACTTCTTCGGTTTGAGGAAAATGGGAGGCGAAATCCTTGCCGATGGGAGCTGGAAGGGTGCGAAGGAACCAGTCCATATAAACCCGATCTTCGAAGGGAGGGGCTCGACATAAGCTTCGTCTTCTTCGCCATTCCTGAACATGGGCAGAAAGGCGGGTTGAAGAGGATTGCTTGAAGGAAGTCAAGAGCTCCGTGCCAGTGTCATATCGGAGAGGGAGCTGGAAATAAGACAAAAAGGCTTGGGCAAGGGTCGCAAAGGTGGTATGGGAAGAGGTGGCTTGTTCAACATACCATTTAGAAGCTTCGTCGGTAAGCGTGCGTTGGAACAAACGAAGACGGATGGATTCATCGGTAATGGAATTGGAGGAACACCACATGTGGAAAGATCGGACATGATTTGTTGGATATTCTCCAGCTTGGCCTTCGAATTTAGGGATGTCGGAAGGGAGCTTGGTTGGCATGGCAGGCCAACCAACATCGTGGCTGATAGGGTCATTGATCAACTGATTGAAATCGGGGAGGCTGAGGCCTGAAATGTACGGCAGCAAGGGGGTGGTCGGGGTCGTTCCTGTGGCGGTTCCGCTAGTAGTCGGGCCGGCATTAGGGCCGGGAGAACCGCTAGCGTTAGGCCCTGGACCAGACATGGTGGTAGGGGGAGAACCAGGAGGAGAAGGGGAACCCGATGAATCAAGAGAGGAGTCGGAGTGCGGACTCGGAGGGGGACTAGCTCGACGACGGCGGGTCGGAGCAGGTCGATCGACCGGAAACTGAGGGTGAAGGCCAAGAAGTCTCCGGGAAAGGCGCCTTGGGGGCGCAATGACGACAGGAAGAAGGAAACCGACAGGGGCAGAAAGGGACAGAATCAATTGAGGTCAAGGGCAGAAAAGGTGCAGTGAAAATTGATTTTAGAGTCTTTGCCAGGCGGTGTTAACCAGGCGCTTCTTCGCTTAGGGTCAGTGTGTGGCGTGCGTTAATTTTAATTTTTAAACCCTTTCCGTTTTGAGAGCAAGAAAAAGGTGTGCTGCGTAGCTGAAAATAAACCTACAGAGAACAATATATAATGCTGAAATAATAGAAAAATAACAGCTACTTGTGCATCTATCTAACCCAAGAAGGCGGGTCTCTCAAAACTAAGCTGAAAAGAAAGGGAAAAATCGAGGCAAAACACACGAAAAAGAGGCCAATAGATCTAAGGTCAAAAGGGACAGGGATCTAAAGGATAAAGCTGCTGAAAAGAGGTGTAGATCACAGCCAAAAGACAGAGGCAAGGTGGCTGGAAAAAGGAAGGAAATCAGCAAAAAGCGGAGGGGGCAAGGTGGTGGCCCTAAAAGTAGGTCCAAGCAAATCTTCAGGAGGTGATTTGAGAGGTAGAAGAGTTGATTTCAATGGATCTGAAAGGGAGGTAACAGATCTGGAAAAAAGGAGGCTGAAGCTCTGAAAAACAGACGGCTGAAACAGCTAAAACTCTTCCACAAAAAGTGGAGGGTACTAAAGCCCTAGGGGGCTAGGTTCCCACTTAGGTGAGTAAAAACATATCAGAACTTGGTCAAGGCGGGGTTTGAGACGAGAGGACGGAAAAATCGACAAAAGGCACGTGAGAACCCGGAAAAATTGCAGAAAAATCACTGAAAAAATGGCAGGTCGCAGTTTCTGACCTGTTTTCAGTGCAAGTCGCAGAAAAGGGGCAGAAAAGTGCGACCTGGAGGTCCAGGTCGCAGGTTATGGGCCAAAAAGTGCGACCCCCCATTCCGGTTGTCTCGGCGGCAGATTTTCAGAAAATTTGTCATCTCAGTTGCGGCTGGTGTCGCTTACCTGCGCAATAGGGCCAGAAACACACGGAAGTTAGAAATTTTAATGTTTTAGGGTTTTATGTGAGAAAAACAACATAAAAATGGAAAAAATAAACAGCTGAAAATAAACCCTAGGGTCTGAAGTAGCTGGATATGCAGGAATATGAAAAACGACAACGGTCGTAATTTAAAACCCATGTGGAGTCGCCATTTGTTAGTATGAATCCTTTGTCGAAGTGTACGAAAAAGGACCACTTTAGCTACGCATAACTAATAGCCCTAACAACAAAAGTGGCTGCCAATATCTTCAGATATGTGGTTAGTTAGACATAAAAGAGCTGCAAAAAACCAGATCTATGCATGGAAAGACATTAAGCAGAAAGAGTAAGGGTTTGCTCCATATACCAATAGACAAGACAAGAACAATTTTTGAAAGAATTTTTATATTAATGGGGCACCTGGGAGGAAAACAAGAAGGTGTGTCCAATTCTCCTCAGTGGGATGGGTTCTTGGAAGTCCTCAGCACTTCAGATCTAAGATTTCTCTCTCTTGTTGGTGTAGAAGACCCACACAAAGAATGGAACTCAAAGGGAGCTCACACAGCAAATGGCAGAAAATGGTGACCAAGTGTATAGATCGAGAGTGATCTAATAGGCAACAAAAGGTGAAGAATGGTAGGAAAAACCCTCCTATTTATAACAAAATATTGGGTCATTCTAGATCTTGGTGCATGGGTTAACGAGATCTAGATCCACTTTTTATGGAATATTTTATTATATTTGTTGGAGGGAGAAGGTATTTGACTTGGGTCAAATCCCTTAATTTGTCAAAAATAAATAAATAAATGATTTATTTATCTTTTTAAGGAAGCGGTTAGAAGATAATCAAATAAATAATGATTTATTTAATTATTTAAGGAAGTGGTTGAAATATAATTAAATAAATAATGATTTATTTAATTATTTTTGGGTGATTTGGTCATATTTAACAAGGAATATTATCTAAATAAGATTTAAATAATTATTCCTAGAAAATAATAAGATAAATAAAGGTTTATCTAATTAATTTCTTTGTTTTGGGTTAAACATGACTAGGAATAATAATTAAATTATGGTTTAATTAATTGTTCCATGAGGAAAATCAAACAAATATAGGTTTGTTTAATATTTCCTTTTGGGGTTTTCTGTTTTTTAACATAGTGAAAGCGATTTTACTTAGGGTAAAGCTGGTCTTACATGGTGTACTTGGGTCCATCTAATGATAATAGGTTAGATGACCAAAGGCGGTGTAAC
>JAXQQM020067905.1:0-69736 GCA_034641835.2 Pinus albicaulis
AATATTCAGTTCCAAATAAATTAATCTATCGTAATATCTTGATGGCAAATAAGTCCTTGTGATCAATAGGGAAATCCAGGGACATATAGAAAGAAAAAATGGGTTTGGGAGAGCGTGTGACTACTATGTAATCACTTAAAAAGTTGGACTTTAAAATCTTTGATATCCATTTTACTATGGTGTTAGTATATTCCAAATTTCTAATCACCTTTTGATAAACTTTTTTCTTTGTAAAATTATTCTAACAACCTTTTTGTTTATAAAACTTTTTCTTTAGTAGGTAAAATGATAAATAAACGATATCACATTTTCAACAAAATATTATGCCCAAAAGTGAAAATATGGTGTCCTAATTGAAATATTCTAATATCAATATTACACATATAAATATTACTAGTTAATGAATATTCTTTGATTCTGACTTTGAGTGGTTTTAATATACATGACAAACTTAATTTCCAGACAATCTTGAATGTAGACATGAATTCAAGGTAACTTGAATGTATATTGTTATTTTGGGAAGTTTTGTAGGTTGGATGAGCCTTATGATAATATATTATGATTATTTGTATGAATTTGAGTGAATGATTTTACAATGCAGAAATTTTCAATGATAACGCAAATTATGTTATTATATTGTGTTTTTAATTAAATTTATTTTATAATTTTTTTCTATATTACTAAATAAATGATTTTATTTATGAGTGAGATATTAAATAATAAAATTATAATTTTAAATAATAATAATAATAATAACAGGTGAAAGAAATTCAACATTTATAAATTTTAATTTATATTAAGGTAATTTTAATTTATATATATATATATATATATATATATATAAAAGAATTAGTAATTAGGAAACTTTCATATTTGCTAGGTAGATTTTTACCACTATCAATATATTTTTTAGTTGAGGGTTAAGTAATGGATGCTTATGCCAATTATTTGATTTGTCTTTTTAGGTTTTAAAATTGAAGAACATGAGATAGGTTTTGATCCATTTATGTGTGTTTTTTTATGGGTACAACAATATATTTAATCTATCTCAAGGTGCCCCAATGACTTGAGGTTAAGCCCTCATGAAAATTGGAAGTTACCCAACAATTAATAAATCTTTGCTTTTCACTATGAAATTTAACCCTCGAATATATAATCATAATTAATAGATAAATTTTATTTTATTTTATTTTATAAGTTTAATTATATATTGTAATTTATTTTAAATTTAAATAATCACATTTTATATTTTATTTTTAAATTTCGATAACAATTTATTTTATACTCAATAACTTAATTTTAATAATTTTAATTTACTATTGTTATTTTTTTTTAAAATAATTTCTGATTCAGGAAATTGCAATTTAATGAATTTAAAATTATTAAAATAGTCAAAATTACATAAAGATAACACTTAATTTAATATACACATTTTTTTTTTCCTTATGATTATTCAAAATTATTGTGAATTTAAAACTTTAATTAAGTTATAAAATAAAAACTTTGATTTTTATTATATTAATATAATTCGATATAATTTTGATTACGTCTTAGTATCAAATTATAAATTTAAATAAATAATTAACACATTTAACAATCAAATACATTAAAGTTTCAATGTAAAATTTTAATACATATTGTTAAAAAGTTAATATTTAGTACAATAATAAGATATAACTTTTACAAAAATTCCGAAGTGTGTATGCGATTTTACTGTAATATCTAAATCTTTATTAACTGTACAATCTCTAAATCAAGTAATATTATCAAATTTTTATATGTATTTGTAATATTTTAATATTTGTTATATAAATTAAAATATTTGATTAAATTTATATGTAGATGAATTAATAAATAAATATATAATATTGTTTTATATTTTAATCTAATTTAATTTAATACAAATGTATACAGCAATAATTATTACATAACTTTTCAAACCCAAGAAAATCAAGATTCGGTTAATGTCAAACCAATTCTTGATAACCATCCAAATCGTTATGCATCTATGGAGGTTAACAGTGTCTTCGTGGATTCCTCTCTCTATATTGTCATGATATTCGCGGATGCCTTTCCATATATATTATCATCATATGTGTCGATTTTTGGGATTTATTTGTTGGAATATGGTGGGAGAGTAAAGATGAGAACGCTTTGGAAGCTCTCAAATAAATTAAATCTGAACAAGAAAAGGTCTTGAAAGTTGGATGTTATGTTCTAGGTATGTCTGTTTGAGAACTTGTTCCAGGAGAACGAGGTTCCTACAGACATGTGAATTGCTTCCCTCAAGACATTGACCTGTAGGATGGAGCGGAGCTCCACGGCTGGAGAGAGCATGGTTGTGCTTAAAAGCGCATATCCAGTTCCGATGACTGACCGCGAGTTGTAGAAAAATAGTGCTTGGTGTTTGCAGGAATTATAATTCTCAATGGGTGTTATACTTGCATTGTTGTGAGATGTAACACACGTCCTAAACACAAATAAATATTACGTTATGTTATTTTTTTACTATTATTATCAAGAATCGGTTAAAAATGAATGAATTCTTGAATCAGTTGAACAGTTGAAAGATTCCCAGTTTCTTGGTTTGAGAAGGTTCGACGATGGGCATGTCCAATATAATAGATTATGTCTAGCACAGTTCAATAGTTTAAAGATATCGATCTCATCGTTTGATAAAGTTCGAGGGCCAGTGTATCCATTGGAATGAATGATTGGTATGAATGAATGCACTAGAACGAGGAGGGAGTATGGTGACTTCATTTCATTGAAGTCGTTCAACCTTAACAAGTTGCCTGCAAGTCACCGACTATATTAGGCCCAAGAGGTGTGCAGAATGTTGAACTTAAAGTGGCAAAAGTCGAGAGTTGGGTACGTAAAACACTGTTTGCTTTTCTTTTTATTTATTGCAATATGAGAGTAATAATGTAAAAGACTAATATGAGTGATAATGAGGCCTACATTCTTGCTGAATAAGGTCATATATCCCTTTCCTATAGAAAAGGCTGTGATGACATTCATTTTCTTTTATATAAGAATAGATTGTCAAGATAAGTAAGCCTTCTTGTTTATTTCTGGTTTCGATTATTTTCAAAATAATCTCCATGTTTATATGGAAAGAAATATATAAATATTTATATAATATTAATGCATGCTCTTCATTTGAAAAGGGATTTTCTTGAATATATTAAAGAGGTTAGTTCTTTAATAGTAATGAATTAATAAATCCATGGATAGTTTCATAAATCCATGGGTAGTTTTCCATGGTGTCGATAGAGAATAATTATTTCATAAATCCATGGGTAGTTTTTCCATGGTGTTGATGGAGATTAATTATTTCATAAAGCCATGGGTAGATTACCATGGTGTTTGCAAAAATTAGTTATTTAATAAATCCATAGATTGTTTACCATGGTGTTGGTAAAGATAAGTTATTAATAAATTCATGGTTAAAGGAAACTAATCAGTTATATTCCTTAGAGGAACAAACTAAGTGTTGACTTTTATATTATGAAGTTAATTCCTTTTGGAGGAGGATCATGCATATACATGCAACATATGTATTAACTTCTATTGAAAAATAATATACATATTTGTATGAAGATAGCTTGTGGTATTAAAACTACATTGAATATGATTATTAGTATAATCTTGTAAATGAGACATATATTTATATTCTTAATTGCATATTTTTACATATGTTTACATGCTTAATAGCATTGAGATTTTCTTTGGGAAGACCCGTGAAGGAGGTTATGTGCTTCGTTGTGTAAGCACTCCTTTAGGGAGAGTCTTGTGGAATCGGTATGCATTCACATGCATGGAAGAAACAATTGTTATGTTAACTTGTATTCCATGCACTAATGGTAATAGCTTAAGGGTTAGCTATTTTTATTAAATGTATGTAAATCACATGCATAAATATCTTAGCTGATGTATCAGTTTATTTTAAAGAAAGGCTTGGGAGGTGTAGCCATTGTTTTGCAGGAATGCGTGCTTATGCGACGGAAGCATTAGTTATTGTGATGACTTCTAACCAGCACATATGAGGTATGGGTCGTTAAAGAGCGAACGACAAGGTACTTTACTTGCTTGTCATGAATATACATGAGCAGATGGAAAAACTACTATAGTACAGATATGTGAAATGATTGGTTAATACTTTATGGATCTTGACATCATTTTATGTTGAAAGCAACATAGCAAAAAATGATGGTGACAGGTACAAAGGAATATTATGCTTGTCATGTACAAAGGAAAATTATGCTTGTCCTGGTGGCAGGTAAATGATTAATGTTCATGCAGATGAGTGCGAGTTGCAGGAAGGTCCAATGTACGACAGTCCATTGTAGGTACATCCATGCCACCAAGATGTGAAGATATGAAGATATGAAGACCAGAGGGTAAATGGTATCATATTTATTGTAATGGCTTTAAGCTAGATATTTGCATATTTCCTTGTAAGATTATATAAACGATGGTTAAGGGATGGTCTCCCTTATAAGCCATTGAGTGATGGGCTGAACACCCTCACGAGCGTTTAATAATAAAATTAAACATTTGCTGGTTTTCACCCTACGGGGTTTCCAGGGTATATTGGTGTTCAATGATGTGATTGATTATTGTGTTCAGATGATGAGGTTGATTCCTTTCTTGTTATGATGTTCATAATGGCAATTATGTGATGACTATATGAGTAATGAGATGAATGGATGGTTACATCATATAGTATTAAGTTAATATACTGTAATGGAGGTTGTCAAGGGTTAAGGAGTTTTACTATTCGAGTTGATTCCTTTCTTGTTATGATGTTCATAATGGCAATTATGTGATGACTATATGAGTAATGAGATGAATGGATGGTTACATCATATAGTATTAAGTTAATATACTGTAATGGAGGTTGTCAAGGGTTAAGGAGTTTACTATTCTTATTTATAAAATTACATTGTGAATTGTTAAACATTCTATGTAATGATGAGTAACTTCTATAAAAAAAAAAATTAACTCCTTACATTTCCCTGTGAAGTTAATGGTGTATGTTACAAGTGGTATCAGAGCTAAAGGTTCAAAAACTGGCACCTTTTGGATTTAGCGAAAAGAAATTGAGGGATCCAAGATGAAATGCACGTATGTGAAGGAAGGCATCGCATCTCTAATCCAGGTTGAACAAAGAGTTTCAAGAGATAAGTATTATTATCTTTCTTTCTTTAAACACTAGTTATTGCATTATGGAAAATACACCGCTTACAAAGTAAATACCTGTTGAGTTAGAGTTTCTTAAAAAAAAAAAGGATATGTATTTTCCATGTGCGTAAAACTTCTATTGTTGTATTGAAGTTTCCTTGAAAGGAATTGGGAATTTGGTTTCCTGAAGAAGAAACATGTGTGTGCTTGAAAATTTAACTAATACACATTTGATTCTTCTTGAGAGAAATATGTGTATTTTGAAAATAAATCTTGCATGTGAATCTTGCAACTAAAAGAGACAAATATAGAGTAAAATGTGGTTTTACTTAATATGCAAGATTGTGCTAGTTCTTTTGGAAAGTAATAAAGCATTGCTAATATGATAATCTTTTAGAAATATATACCATGGTAAAAGACCAAACTACTATGCTAGTTTTGCTGAGAAGAACCCATGTGAGTTCTTGCAAAGATTACTAGTATGTATCTTGAAAGGTGTGAGCAGTAGTAAAACATAAATAAGTAAACTTGCTTGCCTTTATATATATCTTATTTAAGAAAAGATAGGAAGCTTGATTTATTTTAAAGGGGATTTCGTACTTGTGTGTTAAATGATAAGGAATCCAAGTTCTTTTCTTGAAAATAAATATAGGCTAAAGAGAATAACCTCTTGAATATACTACATTGCTAGATGGATTATGTCAACTTCTTGATTTAGGTATATTAAAGGTTAAGTTAACCTTGTTAGTATTGCGTAGTTTTTATGCATAAAAGAGGCTATCTATGGTAAATTATTGGAAGCAAAGCATGAGCAACTTGCATGTAGAATCATAGAGGAACAAGGTTCTTTGCATGGATAGAAGATCTATTGAGTATGTGAGTACTTTATGCTATCATAACTATTATGTTAGTTTCATTTGGAGTAAGTTCATGCATAGGCATCCAATAGTTGTATTAGATTTCATCGGAAAGAACATAAGTTTATATGTGGAAAATGATAACATGTTTTGTTATCATACTTTAGAAAAGATTCTTTGGCAAAGAAGATGAATTACATGTACAAAAACTAAAGTAATGTTTTGGTTTCCTTGAAATATATACATGGCTAATGTGGGTATAATATTTTGAGAATAAGGTATGTATTCTTATGTTTTATTCCATTAGTTTTATGGAAAAGAAAACCATGTTTTGCATGCCTATTATGTTATATGTCCTCGAAGAGGAATCATGAGTTTGCCTACTCGATTATGTTAAGTACTCTGTTGGGAAATTAATCTTTATGCATTGTATGCATAGGAACAACAGCCAATGTGTTAGCTTTATTATATTTGCATGTTCCAAAGGCAAAATCTGAAGTGGTGGTTCTTTTGTTAAAGTTTAAGTAAAGCGAATGCACATTGTGTCATTTTCCATTAAAGGAATTTCTTAACAGATATAGTGATTTGTCTTGTACGAATGTGTGCGTGTGTGAAAAATGTCATAATAATGTGGGAGTTATTTGACATGAATTGATAATTACTTACTCACACTAATGTAGAGATGTTAGAAGAAAGCATGTTGTGACATTGTATTCACATCTCATATATGCACATGAATAGGTGTTAAAGGATCATTCAAAGATTGATTATTTATTGATTAAGGTTTTATCTAATCATGCTATAAAATCTTATCGATGCTGCTAAAAGAAAACATTGTTGTAGAGGAGCAATGTGAATTTCTTGATGGGGATGAGTACTGCAGTAGGGAGAGAAGTTCTTCAAATGAAATAAAGATAAGCATTTTATTTTATTTTATTTTAGGAAGTCTATGCATATGCATGTTGATTTCCTTTAAAAATGAATTGTTATATACATGGCATTGCATGAGATTAGCTTCCATTTAAGAGAATTCTTAAAAATGTACATGCTATTATAGCATACTTTTCTGCATAAGAATATGCATATGAGATTAATATGTGTATTATGCTTATTTCTTTAGGAAAGAAAGTATAACAGCATGAAAGAAAAATAGTTACTTTTCATTTGAGCTTGAAAAGAAGCAATTGTTTTTGCATGCAATAAAATTTCTAAGTTACCATGCACTACTTTAAAAAGATGAATGTGTATAGTGATGGTGTGTGAAACTAATGCATGAATGCAAAAGATGAGGAAAGTCCTTATATAAGATGATATAGTGTTAAAATTAAATTGAATAAAACCTCTTAATGGGTCAAGTTGTGAAACTTAACTAAATGACTAGTTGACTGACTAGTGTTTGCATGAGTCGTCATGGATGCATTAAAACTATTGACTAGTTATGAATGAATAACTAATGAAGGTTATATGCATGAATCGATTTTGACTAAAGCTATTTGAAAGTTGTGAACAAGTGATTATGATAATTAATTCGTGTGTCAGTCTGTTTGGAACAGAACATTAGGGGAATTGGAAATGTTGTACTCATACCCTAATCGCCATTGACACATACGCATTAATGGATATTTATATATACTGTTATGCGTGACAAAATTTTATGTGGGAACTTAAAATGATTGCATAAGATAATATGTGCTTGAGAAATGCATATTTATGATTAGCATTGTTTCTTATAGTAAGCATGGGTTGCTTAATGGAAACATAAAGTCTGTGAAAATAAAGCATCACAAGCATTGTAATGTGAATTGCAACAGTAAACGTTAAAGTATCATGTTTTAATAATGTATAAGTTGTGACTGTTTCAGTAAAGCTAACTAGTATTAACTAGCTAAAGACAAACTTGTTGAAATTAATTAATGAAAGAAAATTCGTCTAAGTTGATGGTAAAAATGTTTCCAAGAATAGGAAGTGGTTGGGGACAGTTGGAAAGACAGTTACCTACTCCTCTGAGGATAAAGCTGGATCCCCGGGGAGGAGTAGGTGTTCTGTGAAATTGGTAAAGGGGGAGTATTTTCTCGAGCTGGTTGGGACCAGTTGAAAATAGCTTCCAGCAACCCTTGTAAAGCCAAAAACATCTGAGTATGACTGGAATTGGAGAATTGGACTGGACTGTCCCGAATTTCTCTTCCAGGCTTTTCTAAGTGTGACTGGATTGGCCATCCCGATGTCACAGCAGAAGAATCCACTGTTGACCCATGACACTGTCCAGATTCTGGAGCTAGGGGGCAAGTGGAGGACGTAATTGCCTCACTTGATGGTTGGGAGGACCACAGCATGAAAGACTAAATTTCCAGATAAGTATAAAGAGCTTAGCTCTCAGAAAATGAATTACTGAATGTATAAGTTTATTTATTTTATTACTAATTTGTTTGAATGTCTTAGTAGATGCTAGGATATGCCTATGGTGCATGGATTGACCATTGGTACAATTAGAGAGCTAGATTCTCTCTAAGTCCTTTTTAAGTACTGTATGGATGTCTTTAGCAGGAGCTAAGACAGTGTGCACGTGATGCATTGATGAGAGGGTTGGTCTCTCTGAGTACTTTTGGAAGTACTTTGATTAAAACATCTCTATATATGCAAGAATGTTTGATGGTTGCAAGTATTTTCATTTGATTGAAAACTATGTGACTAATGTGATTGAATGGTTAGTCATACATTACAGGCTCTTTCCAGGAAGTGTTGATGGGTGTTCAACCACTCTATGAGAGCTTGCGTAAAAGCCATCATTTATTTCAATAGTAATTGGTAAGTTCGTATAGAGATTTTTCTATATCTTTATGAATTGAATAAGGAATAAGCAGTTAGAAATGGAAATGAATATTTGCGCTATACATGCTTATAAATATGGATAAAAACATTATTGTTTCAATTAATGGCATTTAAGGAAACAAAAGTGTCTCATTGCCAAGGGGAAGAAGCCCCTTTGGATTGCTTATATTATTATTATATCATGAGTATAAGTTTAATTTCAGTGAAAGAAGCACACCGAGGATGGTGTTCTCTTAAGGGGGGGAGTATGTCACATACTCTAGTAAATAATTATTACATAATGGCTGACCAAGAAAATCAAGATTAGGTTAATGTGAAACCAATTCTTGATAACCATCCAAATCATTATGCATCTATGAAGTTAACAGGTTTCTTAAATGGATGCCTTTCCATATATTAATAAGTCATATGTGTTGATTTTTGCATTGATTTGTTGGAATATGGTGGGAGGTAAGTGAAACGACTTTGGAAGCTCTCAAATAAATTAAATCTGAACAAGAAAAGGTCTTGAAAGTTGGATGTTATGTTCTAGGTATATGTGTAGGAATACTTGTTCAGGAGATTAGTTTAGCGAGGGTGAAAAGAGGTTCCTACGAGACATGTGAATTGCTTCCCTCGAAGACATTGGCACATAAGTGGAGCGGAGCTCCATGGTGGAGAAGGCATGGTTCCAAATAGCGTATCCGGTTACGGTAATTTGGTAGCGAGTTGTAGAAAAATAGTGCATGGTGTTTGTAGGAATTACAATTCTCAATGGCTATTATACTTGCATTATTGTGAGCTGTAACACACGTACTCAAGCAAAACAAATATTACGTTATGTTATTATTATCAAGAATCGATTAAAAATGAACGAATTCTTGAATTAGTTGACAGTAAAGATTCCCATTTTCTTGGTTTGAGAAGGTTCGATGATAGGCGAGATCATTAGTATGAATGAATGCTCTAGAACCATGATGCGAGTGACTGCAATTCATTAAATTCACTCAACCTTAAACATTTCACCGAACATACTTTGAAAATGGCTCTGCTCCATACCTTCCAATATAATAGATTATGTCTGGCACAGTTCAATAGTTTAAAGATATCGATCTTGTTGTTTGATAAAGTTCAAGGGCCAGTGTATCCTTTGAAATGAATGATTGGTATGAATGAATGTGCTAGAACGAGGAGGGAGTATGGTGACTTCATTTCATTGAAGTCGCTCAACCTTAACAAGTTTGTCTGCAAGTCACCGACTATACTAGGCCCAAGAGGCGTGCATAATGCTGAACTTAAAGTGGAAAAAGTTGAGAGTTGGGTACGTAAAGGACTGTTTTCTTTTCTTTTTATTTATTGCAATATTAGAGTAATAATGTAAAGGACTGTTTGCTTTTCTTTTTATTTATTGCAATATTAGAGTAATAATGTAAAAGACTATTTGCTTTTCTTTTACTGTAATTATTGCAATATGAGTGATAATGAGGCCTACATTCTTGCTGAATAAGGTCAAAAGGCTATGATGACATTCATTTTCTTTTATATAAGAGTAGATTGTCAAGATAAGTAAGCCTTCTTGTTTATTTCTGGTTTCGATTATTTTCAAAATAATCTCCATGTTTATATGGAAAGAAATATATAAATATTTATATAATATTAATGCATTCTCTTTATTTGAGAAGGGATTTTCTTGAATATATTAAAGAGGTTAGCTCTTTAATGGAAAAGATTAATTAATAAATCCATGGATAGTTTCCTAAAACCATGGGTAGTTTTTCCATGGTGTTGGTGGAGATTGATTGTTTCATAAAACCATAGGTAGATTACCATGGTGTTTGCAAATATTAGTTATTTAATAAAACTATGAATAAATTACCATGGTGTTGGTAAAGTTAAGTTATTTAATAATTTCATGGTTAAAGGAACTAATCGGTTTTATTCCTTAGATAAATAAACTAAGTGATTATTTTATATTATCATGATTATGACGTTGAATTCCTTTTGGAGGAAGATCTTGTACTGGCTTTTATTGAAAAATAATATACATTTTTGTATATAGAGAGATAGTTTGTAGTATTAAAACTACATTGAATAAGATTGTTAGTATAATCTTGAAAATGAGACATGTATTTATATTCTTCATTGCGTATTTTTTTACATATGATTACATGCTCACTAGCATTGAGATTTTCTTTGGGAAGACTCGTGAAGAAGGTTATGTGCTTCGTTGTGTAAGCACTCCTTTAGGGAGAGTCTTTTGGAATTAGTATGCATTCGCATGCATGGAAGCAACATTTACTATGTTAGCTTGCATTTCATGCACTAAAAGTAATAGCTTAAGGGTTAGCTATATTGTCTAAATTTAAGTAAAACACATGCATAAATATCTTAACTGATGTATTAGTTTATTTTAAATAAAGGCTTGGGAGGTGTAGCCATTTTTTAGGAGGAATGTGTGCTTATGCGACGGGAGCATTAGTTATTGTGATGACTTATACATGTATGGGTCATTAAAGAGCAAACGACAAGGTACTTTACTTGCTTGTCATGAATATACATGAGTAGATGGAGAAACTACTATAGTACAGATATGTGAAATGATTGGTTAATACTTTATGGATCTTGACATCATTTTATGTTGAAGGAATCATAACAGGGAATGATGGTGACATGTACAAAGGAACATTATTATGCTTGCCATGTACAAAGGAAAATTATGCTTGTCATGGTGGCAGGTAAATGATTAATGTATGTGCAGATGAGTGTGAGTTACAGGAAGGTCCAATGTAGGATGGTCTATTGTAGGTACATCCATGCCACCAGGATGTGAAGATATGAAGACCAGAGGGTAAATGGTATCATATTTATTGAATGGATTAAAGCTAGATATTGTATATTTCCTTGTAATATTATATAAACGATGGTTAAGGGATGGTCTCCCTTATAAGCCATTGAGTGATGCGCTGAACACCCTCACGAGCGTTTAATAATAAAATTAAACGTTTGCTGGTTTTCACCCTACGGGGTTTCGAGGGTATATTGGTGTTCAATGATGTGATTGATTATTGTGTGATGAGGTTGATTCTTTCTTGTTATGATGTTCATAATGGCAATTATGTGATGACTATATGAGTAATGAGATGAATGGAAGGTTACATCATACAGTATTATGTTAATGTACTGTAATGAAGGTAGTTAATGGTTAAGGAGTTACTATTAAACATTCTATGTAACGATGAGTAACTTGTATAAAAAATTTTAACTCCTTACATTTCCCTATGAAGTTAATGGTGTATGTTACAAGTGGTATCAGAGCTAAAGGTTCAAAAACTGACGCCTCTGGGATTTAGCGAAAATAAATTGAGAGATCGGAGATGAAATGCGCATATGTGAAGGAAGGCATCGCATCTCTAACCCAGCTTGAACAATGAGTTTCAAGAGATAAGTATTAATATCTTTCTTGTCTTGAAAGTAATAGTTATTGCCTTTATGGAAAATATACTGCTTACAAAGTAAATAACTGTTGAGTTAGAGTTTCTTTAAAAAAAGATCTGTATTTTCCATGTGCGTAAAACTTCTATTGTTGTATTGAAGTTTCCTTGAAAGGAGTTGGGAATTTGGTTTATTGAAAATGAAACATGTGCGTGTTTTTCTTGAAAACTTTAAACTAATATACATATGAATTTTTCTGGGAGAGAAATATTGAAATAATTCTTGCAACTAAAAGAGACAAATATAGAGTAAAAGCTGGTTTTACTTAATATGCAAGATTGTGCTAGTTCTTTTGGAAAGTAATAAATCATTGCTAATATGATAATCTTTTAGAAAGATATACCATGGTAAAAGACCACACTACTATGCTAGTTTTGCTGAGAAGAACACGTGTGAGTTCTTGCAAATATTACTAGTATGTATTTTGAAAGGTGTGAGCAGTAGTATAACATAAATAAGTAAACTTGCTTGCCTTTATATATATCTTGTTTAAGAAAAGATGGGAAGCTTGTTTTTCTTTAAAAGGGACTACGTACTGATGTGTTAAATGATAAGAAATCCAAGTTCTTTTCTTGAAAATAAATATAGAATAACCTCTTCAATATACTACATTGCTAGATGGATTATGTAAACTTCTTGATTTAGGTATATTAAAGGTTAAGTTAACCTTGTTAGTATTGCATAGTTTTTATGCATAAAAGAGGCTAACTATGGTAAGTTCCTAAAAGCAAAGCATGATCAACTTGCATGTAGAATCATAGAGGAACAAGGCTCTTTGCATGCAATAGTTGTATTAGATTTCATCGGAAAGAACATAAGTCTATATGTGGAAATGATAAACATGTTTTGTTGTCATACTTTACAAAAGATTCTTTGTCAAAGAAGATGAATTACATGTACAAAAACTAAAGTAATGTTTTGGTTTCCTTGAAATACATACATGGCTAATGTGGGTATAATATTTCAAGAATAAGGTATGTATTCTTATGTTTTATTCCATTAGTTTTATGGAAAATAAAACCATGTTTTGCATACCTATTATGTTATGTGTCCTCGAAGAGGAATCATGAGTTTTCCTACTCGATTATGTTAAGTACTCTGTTGGGAAATTAATCTTTATGCATTATATGCATAGGAACAATAGTTAATCTTTATGCATTATATGCATAGGAACAATAGTCAATGTGTTAGCTTTAATATATTTGCATGCTCCAAAAGAAAAATCTGAAGTGGTGGTTCTTTTGTTAAATTTTAAGTAAGCGAATGCATATTGTGTCATTCTCCATTAAAGGAATTTCTGAACTGATACGTGTGTGAAAAATGTATAATAATGTGGGAGTTAATTGACATGAATTGATAATTAGTTACTTACACTAATGTAGAGATGTTAGAAGAAAGCATGTTGTGACATTGTATTCACATCTCATATATGCACATGAATAGGTGTTAAAAGATCACTCAAAGATTGATTATTTATTGATTAAGACTTTATCTAATCATGCTATAGAATCTTGTCGATGTTGCTACAATAAAACATTGTTGTGGAGGAGCAATGTGAATTCCTGATAAGGATGAGTATTGCAGTAGGGAGAGAAGTCCTTCAAATGAAATAAAGATAAGTATTTTATTTTATTTTATTTTAAGAAGTCTATGCATATGCATGTTGATTCTTTTAAAAATGAATTGTTACATACATGGCATTGCATGAGATTAGCTTCCATTTAAGAGAGTTCTTAAAAAGTACATGCTATTATAATATACTTTTTTTCCGGATAAGAATATGCATATGATATTAATATGTGTATTATGCTTCATTTCTTTAGGGAAGAAAGTATAAAAGCATGGAAGAAAAATAGTTACTTTTCATTTGAGTTGGAAAAGAAGTAATTGTTTTTGCATGCAATAAAATTTCTAAGTTACCATGCACTACTTTAAAAAGATGAATGTGTATAGTGACGGTGTGTGAAACTAATGCATGAATGCAAAAGATGAAGGAAATCCTACTCTAAGATGATAGAGTGTTAAAATTAAATTGAATAAAACCTCTTAATGGGTCAAGTTGTGAAACTTAACCATAATGACTAGATGACTGACTAGTGTTGCATGAGTCGTCATGGATGCATTAAAACTATTGACTAGTTATGAATGAATAACTAATGGAAGTTATATGCACGAATCGATTTTGACTAAAGGTATTTGAAAGTTGTGTACCAGTGATTATGATAATTAATTCGTGTGTCAGTCTGTTAGAACGGAACATTATGGGAATTGGAAATGTTTGCACTCATACCCTAATCGTTATTGACACATACGCATTAATGAATAATTATATATACTGGAATGCATAACAATATTTTATGCAGGAACTTAAAATGATGGCATAAGACAATATGTGCTTGAGAAATGCATATTTACGATTAGCATTGTTCCTTATAGTAAGCATGGGTAGCTTCATGGAAATAGAAAATCTGTGAAAATAAAGCATCGCAAACATTGTAATGTGAATTGCAACAGTAAACGATAAAGTATCATTTTTTAATGTACAACACATGTATGTTACTTCCAGGGGGAAGTTGTGACAGCTTCATTAAAGTTAACTAGTATTAACTAGTTTAAGACAATTTGTTTAATTTTCTTCTATCTGGCAAGAAAAACTTAAATCGTCACTGTTGATAAAGCAAGTTATTTAATTTGCTTCAATTAATTATGAAAGAAAATATTTTTAAGCTGATGGTAAAAATGTTCCAAGAATGGGAAGTGGTTGGGGACAGTTGGAAAGACAGTTACCTACTCCTCTGAGGATAAGCCGGATCCCCAGGGAGGAGTAGGTGTTCTGTGAAATTGGTAAAGGGGGGGTATTTTCTCGAGCTGGTTGGGACCAGTTGAAAATAGCTTCCAGCAACCCTTGTAAAGCCAAAAACATCTGAGTATGACTGAAATTGGAGAATTGGACCGGACTGTCCCGAATTTCTCTTCCAGGCTTTTCTGAGTGTGACTGGATTGGCCATCCCGATGTCACAGTAGAAGAATCCACTGTTGACCTGTGACACTGTCTAGATTCTGGAGCTAGGGGGCAAGTGGAGGACATAATAGCCTCACTTGATGGTTGGGAGGACCACAGCTTGAAACACTAAATTTCTAGATAAATATAAAGACATTTTAGTGTGGAAAGATTGATTGTTTGGATGTGAAAAATGACTTGATCCTATGGATTAGGAGGAGCATTATGTTACCATTGTGGTAGTAGAACAAGTTAATTAAAAGTTGTGTTATATTAAATGAATTATTGAATGTATAAGTTCATTTATATTATTGCTAATTTGTTTGAATGTCTTAGCAGATGCTAGGATATGACCATGGTGCATTGATTGACCATTGGTACGATTAGAGAGCTAGATGCTCTCTGGGTAAATTTTAAGTACTGTATGGATGTCTTTAGCAGGAGCTAAGACAGTGTGCACGTGATGCATTTATGAGAGGGTTGGTTCTCTCTGAGTACTTATGAAAGTACTTTGATTAAAATATATCTTTATATTGCAATACTGTTTGATAGTTGCAAATATTTTCATTTTGAAAACTATGTGACTAATGTGATTGAATTGTTAGTCATACATTACAGGTGTTGATGGGTGTTCAACCATTCTCAGAAAGCTTGCGCAAAAGCCATAATTTCTTCCAATAGTAATTGGTTGGTAAGTTCGTATAGATATTTTTCCATACTTTTGTGAATTGAATAAGGGATAAGCAGTTAGAAATGGAAATGAATTTTTCTTTGCGCTATACATGTTTATGAATATAGATAAAAACATTATTGTTTTAAATAATGACATTTAAGGAAACGAAAGTGTTTCATTGCCAAGGGGAAGGAACCCCTTTGGGTTGTTTATATTATTATATCATGAGGTTCCATTATAAGGGAAAAGACTCCCTTTGGGTTATTTATATTATTATACCATGAGTATAAGTTTAAGTTTCAGTGAAAGAAGCACACCGAGGACGGTGTTCTTTTAAGGGGGGGAGTATGTAACGTATGACTCAACCTACGCATTTACTAATAGTAAATAAAACTTACGTTAATTTGAAAAATCAAGAATCAGTTAAAAATGAACGAATTCTTGAATTAGTTAATGAAAAACGAATTTCTGAATAGATATTATTTATCTACGGGAGTATTTATCTCTCAGAGGGGTGTGCAGCGTAGAGGACGGTGAAATGAATAATGGTGCTGCGTATTAAAGGGTGGCAAGTCTGTCAAAAAGGAAGAGGGTTCTGCTAATTAAATTACAGGCGGTCAGCTTGTTTGAGTTTCCTGAATTCTATTCTATTTTTGTTGATATTGTTCCTTTGCTTCGACGAAGATCCGATTTTAATGTTACGGATGAGTGATCTCCTTTATTTTTTTTATGAGAAAAGCCCAACTCATTTCCTCCCACACCCATGTAGCTGGCTAAAACGGTGCAAATTGGGTAACTCTTCTGGAAAAATACGTAATATAGTTCTTCACGGAGGTTAAAGCACACGCGAGATGTCATGGCTAGATATACATCTGTAACTAGACAACTTCTTCTCGGTATATAGCCACAGATATCGATATTAATTCGGTGGCAGGTTACGGCCCCATCCGCTCAGATTATCTATCTTTGTTTACTGAGATGGTGCTTTACCCGTGAAAGCAACCATAGAAATTGATTTGACTCTTTGAGTTTTTATGGCAACATAATCATTTCAGGGATGAGCGAGGATTTCATATGTGAAGCCTTTGTTTGCGGCGGACCTGATTATTTGACCACTTCAACCACTTCTTTTTGGTGCGGACAGTGCATTTTTAAAGATTGCTATGTTTGAGCAGTGGGTAAGTAATTAAATATTGTTAATTGTTATTACATAATCTTTTGGTGAGAAGAAAGATATAAATGAAAAATTATATAAATATTTATATAATTTTGTATAGGCAATAAAAATAGAAGATGCATGTTTTATATTTTAAATATATGCCTTTAGAATGAGAGTCTATTGCCAAGAAAGGAGATTTTGGCTTACTCTTTTTATTATTATATAGTCTTCCTTTTTGTGAGTTAAAAGATATAGATAAAGATTATATAATATATTGCTTGTCGGCTAAAAGATTATTAGAAACTAGAAAAAAATACTAATGATCTTTCTTGAGATGAGTTACCTATATCAAGGAAATGATATCTCAGTAGTTTATTGAGGTGAGGGCTTAGTAACCTTATATGGAAATGTTTGAAATGCATGCATATTTAAAAATAGGCATGTGTTTATTGTGTGAATTTATTTCATGCATGTTTGGATATATATATGCATGTTTTCATATTCTCTATACATTATATTTAATGCATATAGATAGGAATTTTTAATTAAAAGATGATTAACCACGTGATTTTGTGGTTATTTTCTAAAAAGAATCTTTGTTGTCTTTTCTTGAAAAGACTCTTACTTTAATATTTCAGAAAGATAATGTTATTAGAGAGATAGAGTGGTGGAAAGGGAAACCTATTGGTGGGTTTTTTGGAAAAGATCCATGTTGTCTTTTCTTGAGAAGATTTCTATTATGTTATTCTTTGCTAATATGCCAATCTTTTACATAATAGTTAAGAGTGGTAGTATACTAAGAAGTTTCGTAAAAAGATTCCATCTTGTTCTAAAGATTGCTATTATGATAATCTTTCCTTTACATGAGAAATAGTATTTCATGATGATAGAAATCTAAGAAAGTATACTTCTTCCTATAGTAAAAGGCCATCTCTCTTATGCAAAGAATAGTCATTATATTATAGGGCATGGTCTTTGCATGTATAAGAAATGTTATGCTACCTTAAAATTTAAAATACGTGAATACATTTATGATATCAAACTAATATATTAGATATGTTAGTTCTTTTGGCACAAGGTCATGCATAACCATGCAACCTATATATTAACTTTTATTGAAAGATATTCATGGTATTAAAACTACCATTGCATATGATTGTTAATATAATCTTGAAAATGAGACATGTATTTATATTCATAGTTGTGTATTTTTACATATGTTTACATGCTCACTAGCATTGAGGTTTTCTTGGGAAGACTCGTGAAGGAGATTATGAGCTTCGTTGTGTAAGCACTCCTTTAGGGAAAGTCTTTTAGAATCAGTATTCATTCGCATGCATGGAAGAGACAATCATTATGTTAATTTGCATTCCATGCACTAAAGGTAATAATTTAAGGGTTAGATATTTTTATTACATGTATGTAAATCACATGTATAAATATCTTAGCTGATGTATCAGTTTATTCTAAAGAAGTTTGGGAGATGTAGTCTTCGTCTTGCAGGAATGTGTGCTTATGCGACGTAAGCACTAACTATGGTGATGACTTGTAGCCAACACATATGAGGCATCATAGCAGGGAATGATGGTGACATGTGCAGATGAGTGCGAATTTACAAGAAACAAGAAGGTCCACAATGGACCATTGTAGGTACATCCATGCCACTAAGATGTGAAGATCTAAAGGTATGAAGACCAGAGGGTAAATGGTGTGATAATTATTGTAATGGCTTTAAGCTAGATAATTGCATATTTCTTTGTAAGATTATATAGACGATGGTTAAGGGATGGTCTCCCTTAGAAGCCATTGAGTGATGGGCTGAACACCCTCACGAGCGTTTAATAATAAAATTAAACGTTTGCTGGTTTTCACCCTACGGGGTTTCCAGGGTATACTGGTGTTCAATGATGTGATTGATTATTGTGTCCAGATGATGAGGTTGATTCCTTTCTTCTTATGATGTTCATAATGGCAATTATGTGATGACCATATGAGTAATGAGATGAACGGATGGATACATCATATAGTATTAAGTTATTATACTGTAATGGAGGTTGTTAAGGGTTAAGGATTTTACTATTCTTGTTTATAAAACTATGCTGTGAACTGTTAAACCTTCTATGTAATGATGAGTAACTTGTATAAAATTTTAACTCCTTACATTTTCCCTGTGAAGTTAATGGTGTATGTTACAAGTGGTATCAAAGCTAAAGGTTGCAACACTGGCGCCTTTGGGATTTAGCGAAAAGAAATTGAAGGATCCAAGATGAAATGCGCATATGTGAGGGAAGGCATCGCATCTCTAATCGGGTTGAACAATGAGTTTCAAGAGATAAGTACTAATATCTTTCTTGTCTTGAAAGTAATAGTTATTGCATTTTTGGAAAATATAATGCTTACAAAGTAAATAAATGTTAAGTTAGAGTTTATTTAAAAAGGATATGTATTTTCCATGTGCATAAAAACTTCTATTGTTGTGTTGAAGTTTTCATGAAAGAAGATGGGATTTTGGTTTCTTGAAAAATTTAACATGTGCATGTTTCTCTTGAAAGTTTAACTAATATACATTTGATTTTTCTAGGAAATAAATATGTATATCTTGAAAATAAACCTTGCATGTAAATCTTGCAACTGAAGGAGACAAATATAGAGTAAAATATGGTTTTACTTAATATGCAAGATTGTGCTAGTTCTTTTGGAAAGCAATAAAGAAATTGCTAATATGATAATCTTTTAGAAAGATATACCATGGTAAAAGACCAAACTACTATGCTCGTTTTGTTGATAAGAACCCATGTGAGTCTTGCAAAGATTACTAGTATGTATCTTGAAAGGTGTGAGCAGTAGTAAAACATAAATAAGTAAAATTGCTTGCCTTTATATATGTCTTGTTTAAGAAAAGGAGGGAAGTTTGTTTTTCTTTAAAAGGGACTACATACTTGAGTGATAAGTGAAAAGGAATCCAAGTTCTTTTCTTGAAAATAAATATAGGCTAAAGAGAATAACCTCTTGAATATATTACCTTGCTAGATGGATTATGTCAACTTCCTGATTTAGGTTTATTAAAGGTTAAGTTAACCTTGTTAAATGTTGCGTAAATATTATGCATAAAAGAGGCAATCTATGATAAATCATTGGAAGCAGAAGCATGAGAAACTTGCATATAGAATCATAGATGAACAAGGTTCTTTGCATGCAATAGTTGTATTAGATTTCATCGGAAAGAACATAAGTTTATATGTGGAAATTATAACATGTTTTGTTATCATACTTTAGAAAATATTCTTTGGAAAAGAAGATGAATTACATGTACAAAAACTAAAGTAATGTTTTGGTTTCCTTGAAATATATACATGGCTAATGTGGGTATAATATTTCAAGAATAAGGCATGTATTCTTATGTTTTATTCCATTAGTTTTATGGAAAATAAAACCATGTTTTGCATGCCTATTATGTTATATGTCCTCGAAGAGGAATCATGAGTTTGCCTACTCGATTATGTTAAGTACTATGTTGGGAAATTAATCTTTATGCATTGTATGCATAGGAACAACAACCAATGTGTTAGCTTTATTATATTTACATGCTCCAAAGGCAAAATCTGAAGTGGTGGGTCTTTTGTAAAAGTTTAAGTAAAGCGAATGCACATTGTGTCATTTTCCATTAAAGGAATTTCTGAACAGATATAGTGATTTTTCTTGTACAAATGTGTGCGTGTGTGAAAAAAGTCATAATAATGTGGGAGTTATTTGACATGAATTGATAATTACTTACTCACACTAATGTAGAGATGTTAGAAGAAAGCATGTTGTGACATTGTATTCACATCTCATATATGCACATGAATAGGTGTTAAAAGATCACTCAAAGATTGATTATTTATTGATTAAGGCTTTATCTAATCATGCTATAAAATCTTGTCGATGTTGCTACAAGAAAACATTGTTGTGGAGGAGCAATGTGAATTCCTGATGAGGATGAGTATTGCAGTAGGGAGAGAAGTCCTTCAAATGAAATAAAGATAAGTATTTTATGTTATTTTATTTTAAGAAGTCTATGCATATGCATGTTGATTCCTTTAAAAATGAATTGTTACATATATGGCATTGCATGACCTTCCATTTAAGAGAGTTGTTAAAAAGTACATGCTATTATAACTGCATAAGAATATGCATATGAGATTAATAAGTGTATTATGCTTTATTTCTCTAGGAAAGAAGGTATAAAAGCATGAAAGGAAAATAGTTACTTTTCATTTGAGCTTGAAAAGAAGCAATTGTTTTTGCATGCAATAAAATTTCTAAGTTACCATGCACTACTTTAAAAGAGATGAATGTGTATAGTGATGGTGTGTGAAACTAATGCATGAATGAAAAAGATGAAGAAAGTCCTACTATAAGATGATAGAGTGTTAAAATTAAATTGAATGACTAGTTGACTAAATAGTGTTTGCATAAGTCGTCATGGATGCATTAAAACTATTGACTAGTTATGAATGAATAACTAATGAAAGTTATATGCACGAATTGATTTTGACTAAAGCTATTTGAAAGTTGGGAACACGTGATTATGATAATTACTTTGTGCGTCAGTCTGTTTGTAACATAACATTATGGGCATTGGAAATGTTTGCATAACATAATATGTGCTTGAGAAATGCATATTTATGATTAGCATTGTTTCTTATAGTAAGCACGGGTAGCTTAATAGAAACAAAAAAAAATTGTGAAAATAAAACATCGCAAACATGGCAATGTGGATTGCAACAATAAATGTTAAAGTATCATGTTTTAATGTGAAAGATTTTGTTATTTCAGAAATAACATTGTATAGCACATGTATGTTACTTCCAGGGGGGGAAGTTGTGACAGCTTCATTAAAGCTAACTAGTATTAACTAGTTAAAGACAATTTGTTTAATTTTCTTTTATCGGGCAAGGAAAACTTAAATCGTCACCGTTGATAAAGAAAGTTATTTAATTTATTGAAATTAATTATGAAAGAAAATATTTTTAAGCTGATGGTAAAATGTTCCAAGAATAGGAAGTGGTTGGGGACAGTTGGAAAGACAGTTACCTACTCCTCTGAGGATAAGCTGGATCCACGGGGAGGAGTAGGCGTTCTGTGAAATTGGTAAAGGGGGAGTATTTTCTTGAGCTGGTTGGGACCAGTTGAAAATAGCTTCCAGCAACCCTTGTAAAGCCAAAAACATCTGAGTATGACTGGAATTGGAGAATTGGACCGGACTGTCCCGAATTTCTCTTCCAGGCTTTTTCTGAGTGTGACTGGATTGGCCATCCCGATGTCACAGTAGAAGAATCCACTGTTGACCCGTGACACTGTCCAGATTCTGGAGCTAGGGGGCAAGTGGAGGACATAATAGCCTCACTTGATGGTTGGGAGGACCATATCTTGAAAGACTAAATTTCCAGATAAATATAAAGACATTTTAGTGTGGAAAGATTGATTGTCTGGATGTGACAAATGACTCGATCCTAAGGATTAGGAGGAGCATTTTGTTTACCATTGTGATACTCATGGTAGAACAAGTTAAGTGAAAGTTGTGTGATACTAAAATGAATTACTGAATGTATAAGTTCATTCATATTATTACTAATTTGTTTGAATATCTTAGCAGGAGCTAAGATAGTGTGCACATGATGCATTTATGAGAGGGTTGGTCTCTCTAAGTACTTGTGAAAGTACTTCGATTAAAATATCTCTATATATTGCAAGAATATTTGATAGTTGCAAGCATTTTCATTTTGAAAACTATGTGACTAATGTGATTGAATTGTTAGTCATACATTACAGGTGTTGATGGGTGTTCAACCATTCTCAGAAAGCTTGTGCAAAAGCCATAATTTCTTCCAATAGTGATTGGTTGGTAAGTTCGTATAGATATTTTTATATACTTTTGTGAATTGAATAAGGGATAAGCAGTCAGAAATGGAAATGAAATTTTCTTTGGGCTATACATGCTTATGAAAAAAATATTGTCTCAATTAATGACATTTAAGGAAACAAAAGTGTCTCTTTGCCAAGGGGAAGGAGCCCTTTTGGATTGCTTATATTATTATATCATGAGTATAAATTCAATTTCAGTGAGAGAAGCACACCGAGGACGGTGTTCTCTTAAGGGGGGAGTATGTAACGCCCACGCAAGCTCCCGTAAATTACAGTTTTACCATGATTTACAAAAAAACATTGAATCAAGAATCGGTTAAAGCATGAACGGATTCTTGAATTGGTTGAAAGAAATAGGTGATGCGTATTCAGGTTGGGCTCTCCAGCGTTTTGAGGGGAGAGATACAGCCAAGCTGCCAAGCATGCGCAGGAAAGCAGAAGGAACGGGTTCGATCAATACTGGGAGGCGGTAGTTTTCGTTTCAGTTGAACGTCCAAGGAGAGTCAAGAAGGCGATTAGGGTTCAAGTCCTCAAACACTGAAGAGCGTTTCCTTCCGGCTGTTATTCAATAGCTCGCCTGTCATTACCAGGTGCGTTTCCTTAAAATAGGGAGAAGGCCCTATTTGTGAAAGGATTTTTTCTGCCATGGCCGGGTTGCACTCTGTGACTGGAAAGCGAACGCGCTTGGAAAATGAGCTTGCAGATACCAATGACAGAAATAAGAGGAGGAACAATGACAGTGGTAGAGAGAAAGCTTGGCCTGTCGCTGATAGAGTTCCCGCCCTTGGAATTTTCTGGCCCTTCCATATTTATCGAGATTTCGGTTCCGGTACTGGTTTTGGGCAGATGAGGATTCCAGGAAGGAAGTGGTCGGCGGCGGTGGTGTTATGATCAAAGAGTAAGCGTGTACATGGCAGAGATACTGCCACAGTGTTTTGTTAACAAGATTTTTCGACCTACAGACCCATTCAAATATGCCTTTGGAATGAGAGTCGACTGCCAAGGTAAGTGACTCTGGTTTACTTTCTTTATGATATCATCTTTCTCTTTGTGAGTTAAAAAGGTATAAGAGAAGATTATGTATATATCATGATTGCCAAGATAAGTATTTTGGCTAATTTTCATTATATAATCTTTTGCTGAGAAGAAAGATATAGAGAAAGGATTATATATATAAATGTTTATATAATTTTGTATAGGCAATAAAAATGGAAGATGCATGTTTTATATTTTAAATATATGTCTTTTGAATGAGAGTCGATTGCCAAGAAAGGTGATTTTGGTTTACTCTTTTTATTATTATATAGTCTTCCTTTTTGTGAGTTAAAAGATATAAATAAAGATTATATAATATATTGTTTGTCCGCTAAAAAGATTATTAGAAACTAGAAAAAATAGTAATGATCTTTCTTGAGATGTGTTACATATATCAAGGAAATGATATCTCAGTAGTTTATTGAGGTGAAGGCTTTGGTAACCTTATATGGAGATGTTTGAAATGCATGCATATTTAAAATAGGCATGTGTTTATTGTGTGAATTTATTTCATGCATGTTTGGATATATATGCATATTCTCATATTCTCTATACATTATATTTAATGCATATAGATAGGAATTTTTAATTAAAAGATGATTAACCACGTGATTTTGTGGTTATTTTCTAAAAAGAATATTTGTTGTCTTTTCTTGAAAAGACTCTTACTTTAATATTTCAGAAAGATAATGTTATTAGAGAGATAGAGTGGTGGAAAGGGAAACCTATTGGTGGGTTTTTTGGAAAATATCCATGTTGTCTTTTCTTGAGAAGATTTCTATTATGTTGCTAAGAGTGGTAGTATACTAAGAAGTTTCGTAAAAGGATTCCATCTTGTTTTAAAGATTTCTATTATGATAATCTTTCCTTTACATGAGAAATAGTATTTCATGATGATAGAAAATCTAAGAAGAAAATGTGTGCTTCCTATAGTAAAGGAAGAGCCATCTCTCTTGTATGCACAAAGAATAACCATTATGTTATAGAGGCGTGGTCTTTGCATGTATAAAGAAATGTTGTGCTACCTTAATATTTAGGAAAATACGTGAATACATTTATGATATCAAACTAATATGTTAGATATGTTAGTTCTTTTGGAACAAGGTCATGCATAGCCATGCAACCTATATATTAACTTTTATTGAAAGATAGCTTGTAGTATTAAAACTACATTGCATATGATTGTTAATATAATCTTGAAAATGAGACATGTATTTATATTCATAGTTGTGTATTTTTACATATGATTACATGCTCACTAGCATTGAGGTTTTCTTTGGAAGACTAGTGAAGGAGATTATGAGCTTCGTTGTGTAAGCACTCCTTTAGGGAGAGTCTTTTAGAATCAATATGCATTCGCATGCATGGAAGAGACAATCATTATGTTAACTTGCATTCCATGCACTAAAGGTAATAATTTAAGGGTTAGATATTTTTATTACATGTATGTAAATCACATGTATAAATATCTTAGTTGATGTATCAGTTTATTCTAAAGAAGTTTGGGGGATGTAGTCTTTGTCTTGCAGGAATGTGTGCTTATGCGACGTAAGCACTAACTATGGTGATGACCTATAACCAACACATATGAGGCATCATAGCAGGGAATGATGGTGACATGTGCAGATGAGTGCGAATTTACAAGAAGGTCCATTGTACAATGGACCATTGTAGGTACATCCATGCCACTAAGATGTGAAGATCTAAAGGTATGAAGACCAGAGGGTAAATGGTGTCATATTTATTGTAATGGCTTTAAGCTAGATATTTGCATATTTCCTTGTAAGATTATATGAACGATGGTTAAGGGATGGTCTCCCTTATAATCCATTGAGTGATGGGTTGAACACCCTCACGAACGTTTAATAATAAAATTAACGTTTGCTGGTTTTCACCCTACAGGGTTTCCAGGGTATATTAGTGTTCAATGATGTGACTGATTATTGTGTCCAGATGATGAGGTTGATTCCTTTCTTGTTATGATGTTCATAATGGCAATTATGTGATGACTATATGAGTAATGAGATGAATGGATGGTTACATCATATAGTATTAAGTTAATATACTGTGATGGAGGTTGTTAAGAGTTTAGGAGTTTACTATTATTATTTATAAAATTACACTGTGAACTGTTAAACATTCTATGTAATGACGAGTAACTTGTATAATTTTTTTTTAACTCCTTACATTTCCCTGTGAAGTTAATGGTGTATGTTACAAGTGGTATCAGAGCTAAAGGTTGCAACACTGGCACCTTTGGGAGTTAGCGAAAAGAAATTGAGGGATTCGGGATGGAAGGCATCGCATCTCTAATCCAGGTTGAACAATGAGTTTCAAGAGATAAGTATTAATATCTTTCTTGTCTTGAAAGTAATAGTTCTTGCATTTATGGAAAATGCACTACTTACAAAGTGAATAACTGTTGAGTTAGAGTTTCTTTAAAAAGGATATGTATTTTCCATGTACGTAAAACTTCTATTGTTGTATTGAAGTTTCCTTGAAAGGAGTTGGGAATTTGGTTTCTTGAAAATTTAACTAATATACATTTGATTCTTCTTGAGAGAAATATGTATATTTTGAAAATAAATCTTGCATGTGAATCTTGCAACTAAAAGAGACAAATACAGAGTAAAACGTGGTTTTACTTAATATGCAAGATTTTGCTAGTTCTTTTGGAAAGTAATAAAGCATTGCTAATATGATAATCTTTTAGAAAGATATACCATTGTAAAAGACCAAACTACTATGCTAGTTTTGCTGATAAGAACCCTTGTGAGTCTTGCAAGGATTGCTAGTACGTATCTTGAAAGGTGTGAGCAGTAGTAAAACATAAATAAATAAACTTGCTTGCCTTTATATATATCATGTTTAAGAAAATATGGGAAGCTTGTTTTTCTTTAAAAGGGACTACATACTTGTGTGTTAAGTGAAAAGGAATCCAAGTTCTTTTCTTGAAAATAAATATAGGCTAAAGAGAATAACCTCTTGAATATACTACATTGCTAGATGGATCATGTAAACTTCTTGATTTAGGTATGTTAAAGGTTAAGTTAGCCTTGTTAGTGTTGCATACTTTTTATGCATAAAAGAGGCTATCTATGGTAAATTATTGGAAGCAAAGAATGACCAACTTTCATGTAGAATCATAGATGAACAAGGTTCTTTGCATGCAATAGTTGTATTAGATTTCATCGGAAAGAATATAAGTCTATATGTGGAAATGATAAACATGTTTTCTTATCATACTTTAGAAAGATTCTTTGGAAAAGAAGACGAATTACATGTCTGAAACTAAAGAAATGTTTAGTTTCCTTGCAATATATACATGGCTAATGTGGGTATAATATTTAGAATAAGGTATGCATTCTTATGTTTTATTACATTAGTTTTATGGAAAAGAAAACCATGTTTTGCATGCCTAATATGTTGTGTGTCCTCGAAGAGAATCACTTGGGTGCCTACTCGATTATGTTAAAGTACTCTATTGGGAAATTAAGATTAGAATCTTTGTGCATTGTACACATAGGAACAATAGCCAATGTGTTAGCTTTAATATAATTGCATGATCCAAAGGCAAAAGGCTGAAGTGGTGGGTCTTTTGTAAAAGTTTAAGTAAAACCAATGCACGGTGTGTTATTTTCCATTAAAGGAATTTACGAACGGATATAGTGATTTGTCTTGTATAAATGTGTGCGTGTGTGGGAAAATGTCATAATAATGTGGGAGTTATATGACATGAATTGATAATTACTTAGTCACACTAATGTAGAGATGTTAGAAGAAAGCATGTTGTGACATGGTATTCACAACTCATATATGCAGTTGAATAGGTGTTAAAGGATCATTCAGAGATTGATTATTTATTGACTAAGGTTTTATATAATCATGCTATAAAATATTATCGATGCTGCTAAAAGAAAACATTGTTGTGGAGGAGCAATGTGAATTCACGATGAGGATGAGTATTGCGGTAGGGAGAGAAGTCTTTCAAATGAAATAAAGATAAGTATTTTATGTTATCTTACTTTAAGAAGTCTATGCATATGCATGTTTATTCCTTTAAAAAATGAATTGTTACATACATGGCATTGCATGAGCTTCCATTTAAGAGAGTTGTTAAAAAGTACATGCTATTATAACTACATAAGAATGTGCATATGAGATTAATAAGTGTATTGATTTATTTCTCTGGGAAAGAGAAAGTATAAAAGCATGAAAGGAAAATAGTTACTTTTCATTTGAGCTTGAAAAAAATAAATCGTTTTTACATGCAATAAAATTTCTAAGTTACCATGCACTACTTTAAAAAGATGAAAGTGTATAGTGATGGTGTGTGAAACTAATGCATGAAAGAAAAAAGATAAAGAAAGTCCTACTATAAGATGATAGAGTGTTAAAATTAAATTGAATGAAGTCTCTTAATGGATCAAGTTGTGAGACTTCACTAAATGACTAGTTGGTGACTAGTGTTTGCATAAGTCGTCATGGATGCATTAAAACTATTGACTAGTTATGAATGAATAACTAATAGAAGGTTATATGCATGAATCGATTTTGACTAAAAATATTTAAAAAGTTGTGAACAAGTGATTGTGATAATTAATTCATGTGTCGATCTGTTTGGATCGGAACATTAGGGGGGTGGAAATGTTGTACTCATACCCTAATCATTATTGACACATACACATTAATGGATATTTATATATCTTTGGTATGCGTGACAACATTTTATGTAGGAACTTAAAATGATTGCATAAGATAATATGTACTTGAGAAATGCATATTTACGATTAGCATTATTTCTTATAGTAAGCATTAGTTGCTTAATGGAAACATAAAATGCAGCAAGAAAATAAAGCATCGCGAAGCATTGCAATGTGAATTACAACGGTAACATTAAAGTATCATGTTTAATAATGTACGACACATGTATGTTACTTCCGAGGAGGGGAAGTTGCTTGACGGCTTGATAAGGCTAACTAGTATTAACTAGCTAAAGACAAACTTGTTGAAATTAATTAATGAAAGAAAATCTTTCTAAGTTGATGGTAAAAAATGTTTCCAAGAATAGGAAGTGGTTGGGGAAAGTTGGAAAGACGAGTTACCTACTCCTGCGAGGGATAAGGTTTGGATCCCGGGGAGGAGTAGGCGTTGTGAGAGTGGTAAAGGGCGATATTTTCTCGGTACGGTGAGGACGTTGAAAATAGCTTCCGGCCAACCCTTGTAAAACCAAAAACATGCGAGTATGGCCCGGAATTGGAGAATTGGACCGTTTATCCCGAATTTCTCTTCCAGGCTTTTACGAGTGTGAGTTTGGATTGGCCATCCCGATGTCACGACGGAGAGAATCCCTTTTGTTGACATGACAACTGTCCGGATTACGGAGCTAGGGGGCAAGTGGAGGACATAATAGCCTCACTTGATGGTTGGGAGGACCATAGCTTGAAAGACTAAATTTCAGGATAAATATAAAGACATTTTAGTGTGGAAAGATTGATTGTGTTGGATGTGACAAATGACTCGATCCCTGAAGTTAGGAGGAGCATTTGTTTTACCATTGTGATACTCATGGTAGAACAAGTTAAGTGAAAGTTGTGTGATACTAAAATGAATTACTTAATGTATAAGTTCATTCATATTATTACTAATTTGTTTGAATATCTTAAACGGGGAGCTAAGATAGTGTGCACATGATGCATTTATGAGAGGGTTGGTCTCTCTAAGTACTTGTGAAAGTACTTCGATTAAAATATCTCTATATATTGCAAGAATATTTGATAGTTGCAAGCATTTTCATTTTGAAAACTATGTGACTAATGTGATTGAATTTTTAGTCATACATTACAGGTGTTGATGGGTGTTCAACCATTCTCGAAAGCTTCTTGTAAGCCATAATTTCTTCCAATAGTGATTGGTTGGTAAGTTCGTATAGATATTTTTATATACTTTTGTGAATTGAATAAGGGATAAGCAATCGAAATGGAAATGAAATTTTCTTTGCGCTATACATGCTTATGAAAACAATATTGTCTCAATTAATGACATTTAAGGAAGCAAAAGTGTGTCTCTTTGCGAGGGAAGGAGCCCCTTTGGATTACTTATATTATTATATCATGAGTATAAGTTCAATTTCGGTAAGAGAAGCTGCAGGGACGGTGTTCTCTTAAGGGGGGGAGTATGTAACGCCCACGTAAGCTCCCGTAAATTACAGTTTTAACATGATTTATAAAAAAACATTGAATCAAGAATCGGTTAACGGATGAATGGATTCTTGAATCGGTTGAAAGAAATATGTGATGCGTATTAAGGTTGGGCTCTCCAGCGTTTTGAGGGGAGAGATACAGCCAAGGCGCAAGCATGCGCGGGCAAGCGGAAAGGGAGACGGGTTCGATCAATGCGGGAGGCGGTAGTTTCTGGGGTTTCGGTTGAACGACCCGAGGAGAGTCAAGAGGCGATTAGGGTTCGAGTCCTCAAACAACGAAGAGCGTTTCCTTCGGTATTATTCAATAGCTACTTTGTCATTACAGTGCGTTCCTTAAAATAGGGAGAAGGCCCTGTTGTGAAAGGATTTTTCTCCCATGGCCGGGTTGCACTACGCGGGCGGAAAGCGAGAACGCGCTTGGAAAATGAGCTTGCGGATACCAATGACGGAAATAAGAGGAGGAACGATGACGGTGGTAGAGAGAAAGCAGCTGTCGATAGAGTTCTAAAGCCCTTGGAATTTTACGGCCCTTCGATTTATCGAGAGTTCGGTTCCGTGCGGTTTGGGCGGATGAGGGTTCCGAGGAAAGAAGTGGTCGGCGGCGGTGGTGTTATGATCGAAAGAGTAAGCGTGTACATGGCGAATCTTGCCACGGTGTTTTGTTAACGAAGATTTTTCGACCTACGACCCATTCAAATATGCCTTTGGAATGAGAGTCGGCCCCTTGAGTAAGTGACTACGGGTTTACTTTCTTTATGATATCATCTTTCTCTTTGTGAGTTAAAAAGGTATAAGAGAGAAGATTATCTATATATCATGATTGCAGAGAAGTATTTTGGCTAATTTTCATTATAATATTTACAATAGAGAAGAAAGATATAGATAAAAAGATTATATATATAAATGTTTATATAATTTTGTATAGGCAATAAAAATGGAGAAGATGCATGTTTTATATTTTAAATATATGCCTTTGAATGAGAGTCGATTGCCAAGAAGGTGAATTTTGGCTTACTCTTTTTATTATTATATAGTCTTCCTTTTTGTGAGTTAAAATATATAGATAAGATTTTCTGTATATTGCTTGTCAGATTAAAAAGATTATTAGAAACTAGAAAAATACTAACGATCTTTCTTGGGATGAGTTACCTATATCAAGGAAATGATATCTCGGTAGTTTATTGAGGTGAGGGCTTAGTAACCTTATATGGAAATGTTTGAAATGCATGCATATTTAAAATAGGCATGTGTTTATTGTGTGAATTTATTTCATGCATGTTTGGATATATATGCATGTTTTCATATTCTCTATACATTATATTTAATGCATATAGATAGGAATTTTTAATTAAGATGATTAACCACGTGATTTTGTGGTTATTTTCTAAAGAATCTTTGTTGTCTTTTCTTGAAAAAGACTCTTACTTTAATATTTCGGAAAGATAATGTTATTAGAGAGATAGAGTGGTGGAAAGGGAGAAACCTATTGGTGGGTTTTTTGGAAAAAGATCCATGTTGTCTTTCTTGAGAAGATTTCTATTATGTTATTCTTTGCTAAGAGTGGTAGTATACTAAAGTTTCGTAAAAAAAGATTCCATCTTGTTTAAAGATTTCTATTATGATAATATTTCCTTTACATGAGAAATAGTATTTCATGATGATAGAAAATCTAAGAAGAAAATGTGTGCTTCACATAGTAAAGGAAAGAGCCATCTCTCTTGTATGCACAAAGAATAGCCATTATGTTATAGAGGCGTGGTCTTTCCATGTATAAAGAAATGTTGTGCTACCTTAATATTTAGGAAAAATACGTGAATACATTTATGATATCAAAATAATATGTTAGATATGTTAGTTCTTTTGGAACAAGGTCATGCATAGCCATTACAGCCTATATATTAACTTTTATTGAAAGATAGCTTGTAGTATTAAAACTACATTGCATATGATTGTTAATATAATCTTGAAAATGAGAGACATGTATTTATATTCATAGTTGTGTATTTTTACATATGATTACATGCTCACTTAGCATTGAGGTTTTCTTTGGAAGACTCGTGAAGGAGATTATGAGCTTCGTTGTGTAAGCACTCCTTTAGGGAGAGTCTTTTAGAATCGGTATGCATTTGCATGCATGGAAGAAAATCATTATGTTAACTTGCATTCCATGCACTAAAGGTAATAATTTAAGGGTTAGATATTTTTTATTGCATGTATATAAATCACATGTATAAATATCTTAGCTGATGTATCGATTTTATTCTAAAAGTTTGGGAGATGTAGTCTTTGTCTTGGGAATGTGTGCTTATGCGACGTAAGCACTAACTATGGTGATGACCTATAACCAACACATATGAGGCATCATAGCAGAGAATGATGGTGACATGTGCGGATGAGTGCGAATTTACGAGAAGGTCCATTGTACGATGGACCATTGTAAATACATCCATGCCACTAAGATGTGAAGATCTAAAGGTATGAAGACCGGAGGGTAAATGGTGTGATAATTATTGTAATGGCTTTAAGGCCCAGATAATTGCATATTTCTTTGTAAGATTATATAGACGATAGTTAAGGATGGTCTCCCTTATAAGCCATTGAGTGATGGGATGAACACCCTCACGAGCGTTTAATAATAAAATTAAACATTTGTTGGTTTTCACCCTACGGGGTTTCGAGTATATTGGTGTTCAATGGTGTGATTTGATTATTGTGTCCGGATGATGTGGTTCATTTCTTTCTTGTTATGATGTTCGGAATGGCAATTATGTAAGTGACTATAAGAGTAAAGAGATGGATGGATGGTTATCATTTAGTAATAAGTTAATATCTGATAAGAGTTGTTAAGGGTTAAGGAGTTTACTATTCTCATTTGGTATTAAACATTCTATGTAATGATGAGTAAGTTTGTATAAATTTTTTTTAACTCCTTACATTTTCTGACGAAGTTAATGGTGTATGTTACAAGTGGTATCGAGCTAAAGGTTGCAACAACGACGCCTTTGGGATTTAGCGAAAAGAAATTGAAGGATCCAAGATGAAATGCGCATATGTGAGGGAAGGCATCGCATTTCTAATCGGGTTGAACAATGAGTTTCGAGAGATAAGTACTAATATCTTTCTTGTCTTGAAAGTAATAGTTATTGCATTTTTGGAAAATATAATGCTTACAAAGTAAATAAGCATTAAGTTAGAGTTTATTTAAAAAGGATATGTATTTTCCATGTGCATAAAAACTTCTATTGTTGTTTGGAGGATTTTCATGAAAGAAGATGGGATTTTGGTTTCTTGAAAAAATGAAACATGTGCATGTTTCTCTTGAAAAATTTAAGCCCAATATACATTTGATTTTTCTAGAAAATAAATATGTATATCTTGAAAATAAACCTTGAATGTAAATCTTGCAAGCTGAAGGAGACAAATATAGAGTAAAATATGGTTTTACTTAATATGCAAGATTGTACTAGTTCTTTTGGAAAGTAATAAAGCATTGCTAATATGATAATCTTTTAGAAAGATATACCATGGTAAAAGACCAAACTACTATGCTAGTTTTGCTGAGAAGAACACGTGTGAGTTCTTGCAAATATTACTAGTATGTATCTTGAAAGGTGTGAACAGTAGTAAAACATAAATAAATTAAACGTGCTTGCCTTTATATATATCTTGTTTAAGAAAAGATGGGAAGCTTGTTTTTCTTTAAAAGGGACTACGCACCTGTGTGTTAAGTGAAAAGGAATCCAAGTTCTTTCTTGAAAATAAAGAGTAAAGAGAATAACCTCTTGAATATATTACATTGCTAGATGGATTATGTAAACTTCTTGATTTAGGTATGTTAAAGGTAAGTTAACCTTGTTAGTGTTGCATAGTTTTTATGCATAAAAGAACGATGTTATGATAAATTATTGGAAACAAGCATGACGATCAACTTGCATGAAATCATAGAGGCAAGGGTTCTTTGCATGCAATAGTTGTATTAGATTTCATCGGAAAGAACATAAGTCTATAAGTGGAAATGATAAACATGTTTTCTTATCATACTTTAGAAATATTCTTTGGAAAAAGAAGACGAATTACATGTACAAAACTAAAGAAATGTTTTGGTTTTCCTTGCAAGCTAATATATACATGGCTAATGTGGGTATAATATTTCGAGAATAAGGTATGCATTCTTATGTTTTATTACATTAGTTTATGGAAAAAGAAAACCATGTTTTGCATGCACCTAATATGTTGTGTGTCCTCGAAGAGGAATCATGAGTTAACCTACTCGATTATGTTAAGTACTCTATTGGAAAATTAAGATTAGAATCTTTGTGCATTGTACACATAGGAACAATGACGATGTGTTAGCTTTAATATAATTGCATGCTCAAAGGCAAAAGGTTTTGAAGTGGTGGGTCTTTTGTAAAAGTTTAAGTAAAACGAATGCACGGTGTGTTATTTTCCATTAAAGGAATTTATGAAGAGATATAGTGATTTGTCTTGTATAAATGTGTGCGTGTGTGGAAAATGTCATAATAATGTGGGAGTTATATGACATGAATTGATAATTACTTAGTCACACTAATGTAGAGATGTTAGAAGAAAGCATGTTGTGACATGATATTCACAACTCATATATGCGATTGAATAGGTGTTAAAGAGATCATTCGAGAGATTGATTATTTATTGACTAAGGTTTTTATCTAATCATTATGATAGTATAAATTTTAAAAAGAAACATTGTTGTTGAAGAGGTGATATGATTCCTGATGAGGATGAGTATTGCAGTAGGGAAAGTCTTTCAAATGAAATAAAGATAAGTATTTTATGTTATCTTAATTTAAGAAGTCTATGCATATGCATGTTTATTCCTTTAAAAATGAATTGTTACATACATGGCATTGCCATGAGCTTCCATTTAAGAGAGTTGTTAAAAAGTACATCTTTATTATAACTACATAAGAATGTGCATATGAGATTAATAAGTGTATTATGATTTATTTCTGCGGGAAGAAAGTATAAAAGCATGAAAGGAAAAATAGTTACTTTTCATTTGAGCTTGAAAAAAATAATCGTTTGCATGCAATAAAATTTCTAAGTTACCATGCACTACTTTAAAAAGATGAAAGTGTATAGTGATGGTGTGTGAAACTAATGCATGAAAGCAAAAGATAAAAAGAAAGTCCTACTATAAGATGATAGAGTGTTAAAAATTAAATTGAATGAAGTCTCTTAATGGATCAAGTTGTGAGACTTCACTAAATGACTAGTTGATCGACTAGTGTTTTGCATAAGTCGTCATGGATGCATTAAAACTATTGACTAGTTATGAATGAATAACTAATGAAGGTTATATGCATGAATCGATTTTGACTAAAGCTATTTAAAAGTTGTGAACAAGTGATTATGATAATTAATTCATGTGTCAGTCTGTTTGGACCGGAACATCAGGGGAATTGGAAATGTTGTACTCATACCCTAATCATTATTGACACATACACATTAATGGATATTTATATATACTGGTATGCGTGACAAAATTTTATGTAGAAACTTAAAATGATTGCATAATATAATATGTGCTTGAGAAATGCATATTTACGATTAGCACTGTTTCTTATAGTAAGCAGGGGTTGCTTAATAAAAAATATGAAAATAAAGCATCGAAAGCATTGCAATGTGAATTGCAACAATAAATGTTAAAGTATCATGTTTTAATAATGTACAACACATGTATGTTACTTCCAGGGGGGGAAGTTGTGACAGCTTCAGTAAAGCTAACTAGTATTAACTAGCTAAAGACAAACTTGTTGAAATTAATTAATGAAAGAAAATCTTTCTAAGTTGATGGTAAAAATGTTTCCAAGAATAGGAAGTGGTTGGGGACAGTTGGAAAGACAGTTACCTACTCCTCTGAGGATAAGCTGGATCCCCGGAGAGGAGTAGGCGTTCTGTGAAATTGGTAAAGGGGCAGTATTTTCTCGAGCTGGTGAGGACCAGTTGAAAATAGCTTCCAGCAACCCTTGTAAAGCCAAAAACATCTGAGTATGAATGGAATTGGAGAATTGGACCGGACTGTCCCGAATTTCTCTTCCAGGCTTTTCCTGAGTGTGACTGGATTGGCCATCCCGATGTCACAGCAGAAGAATCCACTGTTGACCCGTGACACTGTCCAGATTCTGGAGCTAGGGGGCAAGTGGAGGACATAATAGCCTCACTTGATGGTTGGGAGGACCATAGCTTGAAAGACTAAATTTCCAGATAAATATAAAGACATTTTAGTGTGGAAAGATTGATTGTGTGGATGTGACAAATGACTCGATCCTAAGGATTAGGAGGAGCATTTTGTTTACCATTGTGATTCTCATGGTAGAACAAGTTAAGTGAAAGTTGTGTGATACTAAAATGAATTACTGAATGTATAAGTTCATTCATATTATTACTAATTTGTTTGAATGTCTTAGCAGGAGCTAAGATAGTGTGCACATGATGCATTTATGAGAGGGTTGGTCTCTCTAAGTACTTGTGGAAGTACTTCGATTAAAATATCTCCATATATTGCAAGAATATTTGATAGTTGCAAGCATTTTCATTTTGAAAACTATGTGACTAATGTGATTGAATTGTTAGTCATACATTACAGGTGTTGATGGGTGTTCAACCATTCTCAGAAAGCTTGCGCAAAAGCCATAATTTCTTCCAATAGTGATTGGTTGGTAAGTTCGTATAGATATTTTTATATACTTTTGTGAATTGAATAAGGGATAAGCAGTCAGAAATGGAAATGAAATTTTCTTTGCGCTATACATGCTTATGAAAACAATATTGTCTCAATTAATGACATTTAAGGAAACAAAAGTGTCTCTTTGCCAAGGGGAAGGAGCCCCTTTGGATTGCTTATATTATTATATCATGAGTATAAGTTCAATTTCAGTGAGAGAAGCACACCGAGGACGGTGTTCTCTTAAGGGGGGGAGTATGTAACGCCCACGTAAGCTCTCGTAAATTACAGTTTTACCATGATTTACAAAAAAACATTGAATCAAGAATCGGTTAAAGGATGAACGGATTCTTGAATCGGTTGAAAGAAATAGGTGATGCGTATTAAGGTTGGGCTCTCCAGCGTTTTGAGGGGAGAGATACAGCCAAGCTGCCAAGCATGCGCAGGCAAGCAGAAGGAACGGGTTTGATCAATACTGGGAGGCGGTAGTTTCTCGTTTCAGTTGAACGACCAAGGAGAGTCAAGAAGGCGATTAGGGTTCAAGTCCTCAAACACTGAAGAGCGTTTCCTTCCGGCTGTTATTCAATAGCTCGCCTGTCATTACCAGGTGCGTTTCCTTAAAATAGGGAGAAGGCCCTATTTGTGAAAGGATTTTTTCTCCCATGGTCGGGTTGCACTCTGTGACTGGAAAGCGAACGCGCTTGGAAAATGAGCTTGCAGATACCAATGACAGAAATAAGAGGAGGAACAATGACAGTGGTAGAGAGAAAGCTTGGCCTGTCGCTGATAGAGTTCCCGCCCTTGGAATTTTCTGGCCCTTCCAGATTTATCGAGAGTTCGGTTCCGGTACTGGTTTTGGGCAGATGAGGATTCCATGAAGGAAGTTTTCGGCGGCGGTGGTGTTATGATCAAAGAGTAAGCGTGTACATGGCAGAGATACTGCCACAGTGTTTTGTTAACAAGATTTTTCGACCTACAGACCCATTCAAATATGCCTTTGGAATGAGAGTCGACTGCCAAGGTAAGTGACTCTGGTTTACTTTCTTTATGATATCATCTTTCTCTTTGTGAGTTAAAAAGGTATAAGAGAAGATTATGTATATATCATGATTTCCAAGATAAGTATTTTGGCTAATTTTCATTATATAATCTTTTGCTGAGAAGAAAGATATAGAGAAAATATTATATATATAAATGTTTATATAATTTTGTATAGGCAATAAAAATGGAAGATTCATGTTTTATATTTTAAATATATGCCTTTTGAATGAGAGTCGATTGCCAAGAAAGGTGAATTTTGGCTCACTCTTTTTATTATTATATAGTCTTCCTTTTTGTGAGTTAAAAGATATAGATAAAGATTATATAATATATTTCTTGTCCGCTAAAAAGATTATTAGAAACTAGAAAAATACTAATGATCTTTCTTGGGATGAGTTACCTATATCAAGGAAATGATATCTCAGTAGTTAATTGAGGTGAGGGCTTAGTAACCTTATATGGAGATGTTTGAAATGCATGCATATTTAAAATAGGCATGTGTTTATTGTGTGAATTTATTTCATGCATGTTTGGATATATATGCATGTTTTCATATTCTCTATACATTATATTTAATGCATATAGATAGGAATTTTTAATTAAAAGATGATTAACCACGTGATTTTGTGGTTATTTTCTAAAAAGAATCTTTGTTGTCTTTTCTTGAAAAGACTCTTACTTTAATATTTCAGAAAGATAATGTTATTAGAGAGATAGAGTGGTGGAAAGGGAAACCTATTGGTGGGTTTTTTGGAAAAGATCCATGTTGTCTTTTCTTGAGAAGATTTCTATTATGTTATTCTTTGCTAAGAGTGGTAGTATACTAAGAAGTTTCGTAAAAAGATTCCATCTTGTTTTAAAGATTTCTATTATGATAATCTTTCCTTTACATGAGAAATAGTATTTCATGATGATAGAAAATCTAAGAAGAAAATGTGTGCTTCCTATAGTAAAGGAAGAGCCATCTCTCTTGTATGCACAAAGAATAGCCATTATGTTATAGAGGCGTGGTCTTTGCATGTATAAAGAAATGTTGTGCTACCTTAATATTTAGGAAAATACGTGAATACATTTATGATATCAAACTAATATGTTAGATATGTTAGTTCTTTTGGAACAAGGTCATGCATAGCCATGCAACCTATATATTAACTTTTATTGAAAGATAGCTTGTAGTATTAAAACTACATTGCATATGATTGTTAATATAATCTTGAAAATGAGACATGTATTTATATTCATAGTTGTGTATTTTTACATATGTTTACATGCTCACTAGCATTGAGGTTTTCTTGGGAAGACTCGTGAAGGAGATTATGAGCTTCGTTGTGTAAGCACTCCTTTAGGGAAAGTCTTTTAGAATCAGTATTCATTCGCATGCATGGAAGAGACAATCATTATGTTAATTTGCATTCCATGCACTAAAGGTAATAATTTAAGGGTTAGATATTTTTATTACATGTATGTAAATCACATGTATAAATATCTTAGCTGATGTATCAGTTTATTCTAAAGAAGTTTGGGAGATGTAGTCTTCGTCTTGCAGGAATGTGTGCTTATGCGACGTAAGCACTAACTATGGTGATGACTTGTAGCCAACACATATGAGGCATCATAGCAGGGAATGATGGTGACATGTGCAGATGAGTGCGAATTTACAAGAAACAAGAAGGTCCACAATGGACCATTGTAGGTACATCCATGCCACTAAGATGTGAAGATCTAAAGGTATGAAGACCAGAGGGTAAATGGTGTGATAATTATTGTAATGGCTTTAAGCTAGATAATTGCATATTTCTTTGTAAGATTATATAGACGATGGTTAAGGGACGGTCTCCCTTATAAGACATTTGAGTGATGGGCTGAACACCCTCATGAGCGTTTAATAATAAAATTAAACGTTTGCTGGTTTTCACCCTACGGGGTTTCCAGGGTATATTCGTGTTCAATGGTGTGATTTGATTATTGTGTCCAGATGATGTGGTTCATTTCTTTCTTGTTATGATGTTCAGAATGGCAATTATGTGATGACTATAAGAGTAAAGAGATGGATGGATGGTTACATCATTTAGTAATAAGTTAATATACAGAAATGGAGGTTGTTAAGGGTTAAGGAGTTTACTATTCTCATTTGTGAACTGTTAAACATTCTATGTAATGATGAGTAACTGTATAAATTTTTTTTTAACTCCTTACATTTCCCTGTGAAGTTAATGGTGTATGTTACAAGTGGTATCAGAGCTAAAGGTTGCAACACTGACGCCTTTGGGATTTAGCGAAAAGAAATTGAAGGATCCAAGATGAAATGCGCATATGTGAGGGAAGGCATCGCATTTCTAATCAGGTTGAACAATGAGTTTCAAGAGATAAGTACTAATATCTTTCTTGTCTTGAAAGTAATAGTTATTGCATTTTTGGAAAATATAATGCTTACAAAGTAAATAACTGTTAAGTTAGAGTTTATTTAAAAAGGATATGTATTTTCCATGTGAATAAAAACTTCTATTGTTGTTTTGAAGTTTTCATGAAAGAAGATGGGATTTTGGTTTCTTGAAAAATGAAACATGTGCATGTTTCTCTTGAAAATTTAACTAATATACATTTGATTTTTCTAGAAAATAAATATGTATATCTTGAAAATAAACCTTGCATGTAAATCTTGCAACTGAAGGAGACAAATATAGAGTAAAATATGGTTTTACTTAATATGCAAGATTGTACTAGTTCTTTTGGAAAGTAATAAAGCATTGCTAATATGATAATCTTTTAGAAAGATATACCATGGTAAAAGACCAAACTACTATGCTAGTTTTGCTGAGAAGAACACGTGTGAGTTCTTGCAAAGATTACTAGTACGTATCTTGAGAGGTGTGAACAGTAGTAAAACATAAATAAATTAAACTTGCTTGCCTTTATATATATCTTGTTTAAGAAAAGATGGGAAGCTTGTTTTTCTTTAAAAGGGACTACGCACCTGTGTGTTAAGTGAAAAGGAATCCAAGTTCTTTCTTGAAAATAAAGGCTAAAGAGAATAACCTCTTGAATATATTACATTGCTAGATGGAATATGTAAACTTCTTGATTTAGGTATGTTAAAGGTTAAGTTAACCTTGTTAGTGTTGCATAGTTTTTATGCATAAAAGAGGCAATCTATGATAAATTATTGGAAACAAAGCATGATCAACTTGCATGTAGAATCATAGAGGAACAAGGTTCTTTGCATGCAATAGTTGTATTAGATTTCATCGGAAAGAACATAAGTCTATAAGTGGAAATGATGAACATGTTTTCTTATCATACTTTAGAAAGATTCTTTGGAAAAGAAGACGAATTACATGTACAAAACTAAAGAAATGTTTTGGTTTCCTTGCAATATATACATGGCTAATGTGGGTATAATATTTCGAGAATAAGGTATGCATTCTTATGTTTTATTACATTAGTTTTATGGAAAAGAAAACCATGTTTTGCATGCCTAATATGTTGTGTGTCCTCGAAGAGGAATCATGAGTTGCCTACTCGATTATGTTAAGTACTCTATTGGGAAATTAAGATTAGAATCTTTGTGCATTGTATACATAGGAACAATAGCCAATGTGTTAGCTTTAATATAATTGCATGCTCCAAAGGCAAAAGCTGAAGTGGTGGGTCTTTTGTAAAAGTTTAAGTAAAACAAATGCACAGTGTGTTATTTTCCATTAAAGGAATTTCTGAACAGATATAGTGATTTGTCTTGTATAAATGTGTGCGTGTGTGGAAAATGTCATAATAATGTGGGAGTTATATGACATGAATTGATAATTACTTAGTCACACTAATGTAGAGATGTTAGAAGAAAGCATGTTGTGACATGGTATTCACAACTCATATATGCAGTTGAATAGGTGTTAGAGGATCATTCAGAGATTGATTATTTATTGACTAAGGTTTTATCTAATCATGCTATAAAATATTATCGATGCTGCTAAAAGAAAACATTGTTGTGGAGGAGCAATGTGAATTCCTGATGAGGATGAGTATTGCAGTAGGGAGAGAAGTCTTTCAAATGAAATAAAGATAAGTATTTTATGTTATCTTACTTTAAGAAGTCTATGCATATGCATGTTTATTCCTTTAAAAATGAATTGTTACATACATGTCATTGCATGAGCTTCCATTTAAGAGAGTTGTTAAAAATTACATGCTATTATAACTACATAAGAATGTGCATATGAGATTAATAAGTGTATTATGATTTATTTCTCTGGGAAAGAAAGTATAAAAGCATGAAAGGAAAATAGTTACTTTTCATTTGAGCTTGAAAAGAAGCAATCGTTTTTGCATGCAATAAAATTTCTAAGTTACCATGCACTACTTTAAAAAGATTAAAGTGTATAGTGATGGTGTGTGAAACTAATGCATGAAAGCAAAAGATAAATAAAGTCCTACTATAAGATGATAGAGTGTTAAAATTAAATTGAATGAAGTCTCTTAATGGATCAAGTTGTGAGACTTCACTAAATGACTAGTTGATTGACTAGTGTTTGCATAAGTCGTCATGGATGCATTAAAACTATTGACTAGTTATGAATGAATAACTAATGAAGTTTATATGCATGAATCGATTTTGACTAAAGCTATTTAAAATTTGTGAACAAGTGATTATGATAATTAATTCGTGTGTCAGTCTATTTGGATCAGAACATTAGGGGAATTGGAAATGTTGTACTCATACCCTAATCGTTATTGACACATACACATTAATGGATATTTATATATACTGGTATGCGTGACAAAATTTTATGTAGGAACTTAAAATGATTGCATAAGATAATATGTGCTTGAGAAATGCATATTTACGATTAGCATTATTTCTTATAGTAAGCATTGGTTGCTTAATGGAAACATAAAATATGTGAAAATAAAGCATCACAAGCATTGCAATGTGAATTACAACAGTAAACATTAAAGTATCATGTTTTAATAATGTACAACACATGTATGTTACTTCCAGAGGGGGAAGTTGTGAGAGCTTCAGTAAAGCTAACTAGTATTAACTAGCTAAAGAAAAACTTGTTGAAATTAATTAATGAAAGAAAATCTTTCTAAGTTGATGGTAAAAATGTTTACAAGAATAGGAAGTGGTTGGGGACAGTTGGAAAGACAGTTACATACTCCTCTGAGGATAAGCTGGATCCCCGGGGAGGAGTAGGCGTTCTGTGAAATTGGTAAAGGGGCAGTATTTTCTCGAGCTGGTGAGGACCAGTTGAAAATAGCTTCAAGCAACCCTTGTAAAGCCAAAAACATCTGAGTATGACTGGAATTGGAGAATTGGACCGGACTGTCCCGAATTTCTCTTCCAGGCTTTTTCTGAGTGTGACTGGATTGGCCATCCCGATGTCACAGCAGAAGAATCCACTGTTGACCCGTGACACTGTCCAGATTCTGGAGCTAGGGGGCAAGTGGAGGACATAATAGCCTCACTTGATGGTTGGGAGGACCATAGCTTGAAAGACTAAATTTCCAGATAAATATAAAGACATTTTAGTGTGGAAAGATTGATTGTGTGGATGTGACAAATGACTCGATCCTAAGGATTAGGAGGAGCATTTTGTTTACCATTGTGATTCTCATGGTAGAACAAGTTAAGTGAAAGTTGTGTGATACTAAAATGAATTACTGAATGTATAAGTTCATTCATATTATTACTAATTTGTTTGAATGTCTTAGCAGGAGCTAAGATAGTGTGCACATGATGCATTTATGAGAGGGTTGGTCTCTCTAAGTACTTGTGGAAGTACTTCGATTAAAATATCTCCATATATTGCAAGAATATTTGATAGTTGCAAGCATTTTCATTTTGAAAACTATGTGACTAATGTGATTGAATTGTTAGTCATACATTACAGGTGTTGATGGGTGTTCAACCATTCTCAGAAAGCTTGCGCAAAAGCCATAATTTCTTCCAATAGTGATTGGTTGGTAAGTTCGTATAGATATTTTTATATACTTTTGTGAATTGAATAAGGGATAAGCAGTCAGAAATGGAAATGAAATTTTCTTTGCGCTATACATGCTTATGAAAACAATATTGTCTCAATTAATGACATTTAAGGAAACAAAAGTGTCTCTTTGCCAAGGGGAAGGAGCCCCTTTGGATTTCTTATATTATTATATCATGAGTATAAGTTCAATTTCAGTGAGAGAAGCACACCTAGGACGGTGTTCTCTTAAGGGGGGGAGTATGTAACGCCCACGTAAGCTCCCGTAAATTACAGTTTTACCATGATTTACAAAAAAAAATTGAATCAAGAATCGGTTAAAGGATGAATGGATTCTTGAATCGGTTGAAAGAAATAGGTGATGCGTATTAAGGTTCGGCTGTCCAGCGTTTTGAGGGGAGAGATACAGCCAAGCTGCCAAGCATGCGCAGGCAAGCAGAAGGAATGGGTTCGATCAATACTGGGAGGCGGTAGTTTCCCGTTTCAGTTGAACGACCAAGGAGAGTCAAGAAGGCGATTAGGGTTCAAGTCCTCAAACACTGAAGAGCATTTCCTTCCGGCTGTTATTCAATAGCTCGCCTGTCATTACCAGGTGCGTTTCCTTAAAATAGGGAGAAGGCCATATTTGTGAAAGGATTTTTTCTGCCATGGCCGGGTTGCACTCTGTGACTGGAAAGCGAACGTGCTTGGAAAATGAGGTTGCAGATACCAATGACAGAAATAAGAGGAGGAACAATGACAGTGGTAGAGAGCAAGCTTGGCCTGTCGCTGATAGAGTTCCCGCCCTTGGAATTTTCTGGCCCTTCCAGATTTACCAAGAGTTCGGTTCCGGTACTGGTTTTGGGCAGATGAGGTTTCCAGGAAGGAAGTGGTTGGCGGCGGTGGCGTTATGATCAAAGAGTAAGCATGTACATGGCAGAGATACTGCCACAGTGTTTTGTTAACAAGATTTTTCGACCTACAGACCCATTCAAATATGCCTTTGGAATGAGAGTCGACTGCCAAGGTAAGTGACTCTGGTTTACTTTCTTTATGATATCATCTTTCTCTTTGTGAGTTAAAAAGTATAAGAGAAGATTATATATATATCATGATTGCCAAGATAAGTATTTTGGCTAATTTTCATTATATAATCTTTTGCTGAGAAGAAAGATATAGAGAAAAGATTATATATATAAATGTTTATATAATTTTGTATAGGCAATAAAAATGGAAGATGCATGTTTTATATTTTAAATATATGCCTTTTGAATGAGAGTCAATTGCCAAGAAAGGTGAATTTTGGCTTACTCTTTTTATTATTATATAGCCTTCCTTTTTGTGAGTTAAAAGATATAGATAAAGATTATATAATATATTGCTTGTCCGCTAAAAAGATTATTAGAAACTAGAAAAATACTAATGATCTTTCTTGGGATGAGTTACCTATATCAAGGAAATGATATCTCAGTAGTTTATTGAGGTGAGGGCTTAGTAACCCTATATGGAGATGTTTGAAATGCATGCATATTTAAAATAGGCATGTGTTTATTGTGTGAATTTATTTCATGCATGTTTGGATATATATGCATGTTTTCATATTCTCTATACATTATATTTAATGCATATAGATAGGAATTTTTAATTAAAAGATGATTAACCACGTGATTTTGTGGTTATTTCCTAAAAAGAATCCTTGTTGTCTTTTCTTGAAAAGATTCTTACTTTAATATTTTAGAAAGATAATATTATTAGAGAGATAGAATGGTGAAAGGGAAACTTATTGGCGGGTTTTTGGAAAAGAATCCATGTTGTCTTTTCTTGAGAAGATTCTATTATGTTATTCTTTGCTAAGAGTGGTAGTATACTAAGAAGTTTTTGTAAAAGAAATCCACATTGTTTTAAAGATTGCTATTATGATAATCTTTCTTTTACATGAGAAATATTATTTCATGATGATAGAAATCTAAGGAAATATGTGTTTCCTATAGTAAAGGAAGAGCTATCTCTCTTGCATGCATAAAGAATAGCCAATATGCTATAGAGGCGTGTTCTTTGCATGTATAAGGAAATGTTGAGCTATCTTAATATTTAGGAAGATATACTAATATGTTAGTTTATGTTAGTTCTTTTGGAGTAAGGTCATGCATAAGCATGCAACATATGTATTAACTTTTATTGAAAAATAGCTTGTAGTATTAAAACTACATTGCATATGATTGTTAATATAATCTTGAAAATGAGACATGTATTTATATTCATAGTTGTGTATTTTTACATATGTTTACATGCTCACTAGCATTGAGGTTTCCTTTGGAAGGCTCGTGAAGGAGATTATGAGCTTCGTTGTGTAAGCACTCCTTTAGGGAGAGTCTTTTAGAATCAGTATGCATTCGCATGCATGGAAGAGACAATCATTATGTTAACTTGCATTCCATGCACTAAAGGTAATAATTTAAGGGTTAGATATTTTTATTACATGTATGTAAATCACATGTATAAATATCTTAGCTGATGTATCAGTTTATTCTAAAGAAGTTTGGGAGATGTAGTCTTTGTCTTGCAGGAATGTGTGCTTATGCGACGTAAGCACTAACTATGGTGATGACCTATAACCAACACATATGAGGCATCATAGCAGGGAATGATGGTGACATGTGCAGATGAGTGCGAATTTACAAGAAGGTCCATTGTACAATGGACCATTGTAGGTACATCCATGCCACTAAGATGTGAAGATCTAAAGGTATAAAGACCAGAGGGTAAATGGTGTGATAATTATTGTAATGGCTTTAAGCTAGATAATTGCATATTTATTTGTAAGATTATATAGACGATGGTTAAGGGATGGTCTCCCTTATAAGCCATTGAGTGATGGGCTGAACACCCTCACGAGCGTTTAATAATAAAATTAAACATTTGCTGGTTTTCACCCTACGGGGTTTCCAGGGTATATTGGTGTTCAATGGTGTGATTTGATTATTGTGTCCAGATGATGTGGTTCATTTATTTCTTGTTATGATGTTCAGAATGACAATTATGTGATGACTATAAGAGTAAAGAGATGGATGGATGGTTACATCATTTAGTAATAAGTTAATATACAGAAATGGAGGTTGTTAAGGGTTAAGGAGTTTACTATTCTCATTTGTGAACTGTTAAACATTCTATGTAATGATGAGTAACTGTATAAATTTTTTTTTAACTCCTTACATTTTCCTGTGAAGTTAATGGTGTATGTTACACACACACTAGTTTCATAAGACTTGACCCTCCTATGACCTAAAAATACTTAAAATTAAATATTATTTTTTAAAATTTTATTTCCTTAAAATACTTAAAATTAAATATTATTTTTTAAAACTTTCAATTTTATCTCCCAAAAATACATAAAGTTAAATATTAGTTGACTGACCTTTAGATTGTAACCACAATAATTAAGACCAAAATATTATAATTATAATACTTAAAAACATTAACCATTAAAATTATAATAATTTATCATTATAATTAAAAAAAATTAGTTTGCTGTATATAAAAAATTAATATTCACAGTCCCTTAAATTTAAATTTATTTACTATTGGATGCTTATAAATTATTTGAATGCTAATTTAAATTTATTTCTATGTTAATTTTTTTTTTTTTCTAAATCTGACTAATTTCTATTAAGCAACTATTATAATACAGAACTGCCTCAACTCAGCTTTGGTAGCCTGAGACTGGGCTTGCAAACCATGCATGATCTCAAAGCTAAGCTGCCCATATAGGGAAACCAGCTCGATAGTGTCTGTCACACCGCCTGTGGTATGGGAAACCGGTGGAATAGTTATACTGTTTGTTATGAGTCTACAGAAAACAGTGACTATCAAAAGCAATATACTATCATTATCTGCTGTATAGTAGACCAGACCAACCACACTATGGACGAACACAAAGTCAGAATTCTTACTAGTCCTGCACATTGCAAAATCAATTGGAGTGAACCGGAGAGGGATGCTCCTCCTCGATTGGGCACCCGAAGTAAGCCTCAGGGTCGTCCACAACAGCATTTGGAAGAGGATCCTCAGTGCTTAAGGCACCATCTGCGCGCACCTGCAAGGAAGGAAGGCCCAGGGAGGGAGAAGGGAGGTCAGAGGGGCCGCTCGGTTCAGTTTGGGGCATGGCTGCAGGGGCAGACCGGGGCGCGAGGGAAGTGGGGAAAGAGTCAGGGAGAGCAGAAGGGGAGCCGGGCCAGAGATGAGAGCTGAGAGTGGCTTCCTCACTTAAGGTGACGGTGATATAGGCCGTGATTGAAGGACGGTTGAAAAAACTTTCAAAATTCAATTCAGCTCTCTGCGTGGTGTGACGGGTGAAGAGATTGCGAGAGGGCGGAGGGCCAGAGGTGGCGGGGTCAGGAGGAGCGACGTTCTGAGGGGGAGAGGGCAGCTGAGCATGAGGAACAAAAGAAAAATCCATGCCATGTCTGCTGGGGAGAGAGCGGTCATCAGCAGACCTTCCACGGGCGCTGCCACGCCTAGCAGTCATACGCGGACGAAGACGAGGCATGACTGATGCTGAGTTGCACATGCCCTGCGCCGACTGAGAAGCTGGAGCAGAACCTGAGCTGGGAGAAGGCTGAACTCCGTGCGTGCCCGTTTGAGCAGGAACCTCCAGAGAGCTATGCATGAACTGAGGATTATTAAACCTTCCCGGGCAGAAATCACTGTGAGAAAAATGCACCTCCGGCTGAAATTCGATGCAACAGTATAAAGAGCAACGCCGGCCAGTGTTCGTGCGAGCACTAGGCACAGCTCATTGAGCAGAGCACACACCGTCCAGAGGAGCTAACCAGTCGCCTGGAGAGTTTGCAGGCGTAGCGATGAAGGGATCGACTTCCATAATGCAGGTGCCAGACAGAATAGTGTTGTTGTATCGCCGTCGCATGGGAGGGTGATAATGGCGGTTGATAGCATTGAATGCTGTCTTAATGGCGTTGTGGTGAGCCATGTGGCCGCCACACGCCTCACACTTCGGGAGGAGGACGAGGCCAATCGGCTCATCAATTCTGAGTACCATCCGCATCCAGAGTATTTCTATGTTAATTTAAAATAAATGGAAATGTAAATTTATTTTCTCTTGGTTGCTTATAAATTATTTACATGTTATTTTTGTTTTTTTATAAATTTAAATATTCATAAATATATTTTTTGGGTTATAAATTTAATTATTTATTTATTTATTTTTAGTTAGCTTATTTAGAAAGTATTTGCATATTAATTTAATTTAATTTTTTAAATTTACATAATTATACATGTTTTTTTTTTTTTTTTAAATGTAATTCATCATTTATTTACACTTCCCTGATTTATAAATTATTTGCATGAAATCCCTTACGCTAATCTCGGATATGGTCGTTCTTACGTTATCCATTATATATATAGTGTGAAAAAGAATATTAAACATTACGTTGGTTTTATTTATCCTTACATTTTGAGGGTTCTAGATACACACTCATCACAGATGCAGAGTTTTTCAGTCATTCATTTCCAATCCACAGCCATCGTGTCTAGTTTAAGAAATATCCAGACAAAGGGTTTTTGACTTTTGTAACTTAGTTATGACTAGTTATCTAAGCATTCTACCAAAACATTTTAAAAGCGTAGTATTCAACACTTTATTCTTTACATCTTTAACGAGTACATGCTATATGGTTCCTTCATGAATACCCCTATGTAAATCAAATCAAATTATACCTAAATTATCAGATCAGATCAAATTATATCTAAATTATCAAAGAAGTTTGTAGTGGGCGGGAGTAACCATGTAGATTCCAAGTAGTGGGCGCGGGTTTGAAGGTAGATTCCAAGTAGTGGGCGCGGGTTTGTCAGAAGAATGTTTTTTTACAAAACGTTCAAACCACACGGTAAAAACATATATCCGGTGCACTGTTCCTGAAACTTGAGTTAATAAAACTTTCAAACCACACGGTAAAAATATATATCCGGTGAACTGTTCTAGATGAGAGGCAAGCGCTATAATAGCCGTTGAACGAATTTGGTAAACTTTTATATATATATCGTTAGAAGCTCATTTTACCGGGTTGTTGTCCTCCTCTATCTATGTATGTTCAGATTGGCATTGGCATACTTTGTGTGCTTGGCTGTGTGCAGGTTTGAGTCTGAGTCTGAGTCTAAGTCTGAGTATGGGTATAGGCTGGTCTGTGTGTGAGTCCATCAGTCATGTCTCGGTAGATATCTGTGGTTTGAGTATGGGTACAGGTGTCAGTCATGTCTATCTGCCTAGATAGAGGAGGAGGGTTTGCATTTTCTGGACTCAAACAGATCAATGCAGATCCTCTTTCAAAATGGTATGCAAGAGAGCCATCGATTTTCCATTTATATTCTGTATATATTTCATTGCCATGTATATATCTTTCTTGATTGTAAATTCATGTAGCTAATGTTGTTGCTAAATGTTTGAATGATACAGGTCATTGAGGATGTTATTGAGGTTGGCTGAAGAGATGAAAGAATCCCAAATCCAATTCAGGTAGGGTCGTGTAATTTTTCTTCTAAATAATTTAAACATTGCCCTAGGATTTTAAGCTTTACTGCCTCTGGTGAATAATTTAAAGGATGTTTATTAGATTTAATTTTACATATCAGCCCCTATGTAGACTACTTGGTTTATTTATTTTGGTTTGTGAAAGAAATCATGAATCTCCAATTCAGCCTGCTTACTTTTAATTCAGCTGCCTAGCTCTTCGCCTTAGATATCCTCTTTTTCTTTTCTGCATTTAAATTAATTAAGCTGCCTCGCTCTTGGCCTGAGATATCCTCTTTTTCTTTTCTGCAATTCTAGCAGAGTCATTTTCTCCCTTCTTAACAATGACCAGGTTCAAGACCGAAAGATGAGGGCTAACAAGACTTTCCTCTGTTACCATAGATCTCTGGCAGTTCTAGTTGACAGGGCTCTGTTCCCAGTTCCCACACTCTGTTCTAGCGGTGACAGGGATCTGTTCCAGGCTCTGTTCCGACACTTCCCTTGATGGCTTCTTATTGTTGAAGAGCCAGACACCGCCAAAAAAACGTACAGGGCAAGACCCTACAGTTGAGCCAGATCTAGAAATTCTGAAATTCTAATGCCCTCATACCCTCCGATCCAATGCCCTCAAACTCCCTGTGTCCTGTTTCCATGACCACGACGAAGGCCCCTCCAGTGTCGTCCTCCACTGCAACCAACACAGTAAAATATTTGCTGTTTGCGCTCTTTGTATAGATATTTGTAACACGTTGTTGTTGTTGCATTATATTTACAATAAACAATATTTTTTGTTAATAAATATATGTTTCAGTATTTATTAAACTCTTGAAATTAACTTGTCCAGCCTTTCTTTATACTTTATGTAGACTGTATTCAGGGAACTTTATGCCGACTGGGTTGAGGGAACTTTAACAAAATTTAGAGATTGAAAAGCCAGAAAATAAATAATATATAAATAATATTTTTTTCTGACCATTTACTTTATTGCGTCTGATCCTTAATCACACAAAATGGTGAGAGTTTATGTTTCTGGGATTTATGAAAGAGTGAAGAGGAAAAAGATATTTGGTAGTTATAGAAGTTAGTGTAATTTTGTTGTTATTCCGCATACACCAATAATTTATTCTATTCTGTGACTTGAATAATTTCTTCTGTTCAATTTTTTTTGTCAGTTTGCTTCTCAACCTTGACCTGAGCGACTTATTAACAGACCTTCTCAACCTTGACCTAAGCCACGTGACAGGAAAAGGTCATTGCAGAGTATATATGGTGAGATTTCCATTAGGAGAGTAGGTGTCACTGATTACCTGCATTTGTCCATGAACTTATCAAAAGTAGCCCGAAGAATCAGCCTGAGAAAGAATCAATAAAATCTTCACACTAACTCTTACCTAAATGTGCTTTCCTCTGCAAAATGGATCAGGGAAGGTAGCCTATGGACTGCCTCAATCAGAAAAAACTACCCAATTGGGTTAGATATGCTCTAAACTATGAGAACATGTACATTTAGTATTGGAAACAGAGTAATATCTTAGAAATTTCAGAGTACAGGGAAGAATATTCTAAATTGTTAATTTATGTTGCACACAGGAAGACAATAACAAGAGGGGGAGTTTTTTGGGCCATATAGAATCAAAATAATAAAATAAAAGTACGATATAACCAGGCTTATGCACGATGATGAAATGAGGAGAGCAGGAAAAAAAGAAACCTAAAGTTGAATATTGAGTGTTACTGTTAGTGCTGGAGCCATGGTAGTTCCATTTGGGAAGCTCTTTAACCTATTCAAAGGTCCTGACAGAGACTATGAAAATACAACAATGCAATACAATGGCATAAATCATAATATAGACAGAAAATATACCAAGAGCCAATGTGTATGACAACTGTCCCAAATTTAATTCAATCTATTGCTATAGATTTTAATCACACTCCATGCTATAACACCCTATCATAACAGTCACGTTCAATGATTCAGCGTTCCAGTGACATTTTTATATTACAAAGAAACTACATTCATATGGTGCCCTTTCTTTTTGCGACTGGAATTCTTCTAAAGCCCTCCCCTTCGCTAGGTATTTTACATTCAAAGGATTTCCAGTTTGTTATTTTAGTTCCCTTGATTAAGGAGGTAAGTTCATGATTTACTTAAAAGATTAGGTCATTGATTTTGGCTTATTCTATTTGTTAAAGAAAATTTCAACATTTTCTTTATTTTTTTCCAGTAAAAATATTATTATATTTAAAATTATGAATTTAATTATTATCATATTTAAAATTATGTATTTAATTATTATTTAGATGAATTACTAGAAAAGTTTACCATTTTTCTTTCCATTTCATTGTAAATCATATTTTTTTCTTCTCACCACATTCATATTTTAGTACAAGATGTTCTTGCTTTAAACCACTTTCACATATCATTGCAAACCCCTCTCACACTTCATTTCAAATCACTAACTTCTTCTTATACATATATTCCTTATAGCTTACCTCTTTTCACTCACTTTCACTTCACACTCTACACTAAACTTGCATCTCTAGGTTCTCTTCAATTTGTAGATTTCCTTTCATCTTGAATATGATACTCTTAGCTTCTCCATTTAGTCTAACTAAATTATTTAATTATTATTTCAAACATTCTTTTAGTCAAACCACTTTCAAATGTTTGAACAAGTGTTATGCAAGCTATTTTTCTTCTTCCTTAAATTTAATTGTTATTATGTTACATATATAAATTATATCATTGTATTGCTTTGCAGAATAACATAGTATTAATGATTTTTCCTTAATCTATTATTATGTGTTTATGATAATATAAATGGATTTTTTTTTTTATGTATTGTGCATTTAATTATGTTACAAGTTACCAGGAAGAGTTTGTATACTAACTTTATCATTTTGATCTTGTATGTTGCAGAAAATTTATATATGAATGCCAAGTGCTCCTGAGTGGATTCAGACATTATCTATTTTTATGTTTTATAAAGTTGTAATTAGAACAATTTATATCTTTTTTGTTTAGATGGGCCCATCAAAGAATGTACATGAACACAAACTATCATTAATAAAATGAGTAGACTTTATTTTTTTGTGGAGGGGAATTCAACCCCTCCAAAAGACTCTTAGGAAGGTTATATTATAACCCTCCTTTGAGTTGTGTTCCTTGTGCTCATGGTTTTCATGATCTTTAGTTTATAGTAACTTCAATATGCTCAAATACAAATATATTCTTTTATTATAATAAATTATTTAGCATTTAACATGTATTCACATAAATTTTTTAACATTTTTTTCAATGTTTTAAACATCTTCACCACATACACACAAATGGCAAAATCTCTCTTATTCACATAAATTATTTACTTCAATATATTCAAATACAAATATATTCTTTTATTATAATAAATTATTTAACATTTAACATTTATTCACATAAATTATTTCACATTTTTTTCAATGTTTTAATCATCTTCACCACATACACACAAATGGCAAAATCCTTTTTATTCACATAAATTATTTAACATTTTATCAATGCTTTAAACATCTTTCCTACATACACAGAAATGCCAAAATCACTCTTATCCACATAAATTACATACCATTTATATAAATTCTTTAATTTTTTTTTTTCAATTTTTTTGGTTTTTTATTTTTATTTATTTTTTAATTATATTTTTTTATTATGATTTTTTTTTTCTTAATATTTACATTCATATTTGTATAAATCTAAATTAAATAGGAATATATTATTTAGAATGTTTGTAAATATTAAACTATTTTTATTATTTATTTTCATAAATTTATTATATTTAAATGTTTGTGTATTGGTTTTTATTATTTATATATAATAAATATAATTTTGAATGCTATATATTATTATTATTTATGTAATAATTATAATTTTGGAATGTTATTTATTATATATATATATATATATATATATATGAATGAATGTATTTGGGTTATAATGTATGTTATTTATTTGTATTTTTTGTATGTGTATGATTTCATTGGTTATGTGTGTGAACATGTTTTTTGTTGGATTTAAATGTGTCTTGTTTACTTGTATTTTTTGTATGTGTATGAATGTCTTCTTTAAAGTGTATGAATCTATTCTTTGCTACATTTGTATGTTTTATTTAATTGTATTCTTTGTATGTCTATGAAAGTATGAATCTATTTTTGTATTCTTTGTATGTGTATGAATGTCTTCTTTAAAGTGTATGAATTTATTCTTTGCTACATTTGTATGTCTTATTTAATTGTATTTTTTGTATATCTATGAAAGTATGAATCTATTCTTTGCTACATTTGTATGTGTATTGTTTCATTGTATTCTTTGTATGTCTATGAAAGTATGAATCTATTCTTTGCTACATTTGTATGTGTATTATTTCATTGTATTCTCTGTATGTCTATGAAAATATTTTTTATGTGTGTATGAATATATTATTTTATGTGTGTTTGATTATTTATTTGTTATATCTATATATGTATTATTACTTGTAGACATATGAGTGTAATTTGTGTGAATATATCTTTTGACTATTTATTTATATGACTACTATCATTATTTTTATATATAAATATTAGATTATTAAATTACAAATATATTGGTTTAAATATTAACTTATAAATATATTGGTAGAAATATTTATGAGTTTATTATTATTATTATTATTAATTTTTAATTTTTAATTTTTATTCCTTTTTGGGTTTTTTACTTTAATTTTGATTTTGATTTTATTTTTTAATTAAATTTTATTGTTTTATTTTCTATTTTGGTTTTTTTTTTTAAACAATTTTTTTTTTTTTTTTTCTAAATTGGACTAATTCTATTGATTATGAAGATACTGATACAAAACTGCCAAGACTGCTGCTGTGAAAGCCAGCCAGCCTGGGTTGATTATCTATGCTGTTCCTGAGTAACCTGGGTCGCCCATGATGGGAAACCAACCCAGGGACTGTGAGTAGTTGGACCGCCCATAGATGGGAAACCGGCCAGAAACTTATACATGTCATATAGTAACTGAAAAAGAAAAAAACTGGAAACAGCTCCTGCCCAACAAGTGGGTATCTAAAACAGTAGAAAACAAAAAAAACCTCAGTAATCGAGCCCAGGGAATCAGCCCTCTTGCTCTGAGGACATCGGTTCTTCTTCAATTCTGCAAGCATATTCATCTCCAGTGCTGCCTTCCTCCTTTTCGGCCAGACTATCAGATTTATCTTTCTGGTGCTCTGCTTCAGTGCAAGCTCCTAAGTGAAGAGAGGGAATGGGGCAAGGGTCAGGAGGGGCGGAGGGCGGAACAGAGAGGGGAATCTCTTCACGAAGGGATACAGTGATAAGGGCAGTAATGATGGAGTCAACAGAAGTGCAATGGAAACGTAATTCTACGTTCTGGGTAGTCTGACGGATTGTGGACCCTCGCAACCTGCTACCAGGAGTGTTGAGATGATGTGGAGGGGCTAGGTCATCAGGGGAGAGGGGCTGACAGGGAGGAGCGGGAATGTCAGGGGGAGGGGGATGACAGGGAGGCGCATGGTGAGTGTCAGGGCGGCCAGAGATGTTATCAATGTCACGCGTTTGCCCACGTCCTCTGCCAGCAAGAGAAGATCTGCCTCTACCCCTTCGTCGGCCACCTCGTGAGGGTGGTGGAGGAGTGAGGTCGTCTCCGTCAGAAGAGGAGCTGAGTTCAGAATGGGGCGATGGAGGGATATCAGAGCGAGAGCCACGACTGACACCACGTCGAGCCCGCATTCTTTGACGGAGGCGGGGCATGATTAGCAGTCGAGAGCGTAAACAAGGCCGACTTGGGAAGGCGCTGGGAGAAGGGGAGGAAATAAAGAGGCCACCAGGGCGAGTGTGATTATACAAAGGAGCAGTAGAATCGTAGGTCCGATTAACGGAGGGGCAGAAAATCTGAGAATTCAAACTGAGACCGAAAGGAGGCGAATTACCTGTGAAGAGAGAGTCCAGACTGCCTGAAGAGTCGAGCGCTCTGCAACAGGGGCCTTTGGAGAAGTGAACGCCTGGAAGAGTTTCCAAGCAAGCCAAAAGATTGCAGCGCCGACCAGTTTGAGTCTTGCAGCTAGAAATTGCGGAACCAGGTGGGCAAGCACTTCTGAGAGGAGTCAGAATTTCCCCATGACGCCCAGCACTCTGATCTTCATCCATGGTGGAGGCAAAAAGCACGATCGACGCCATATAGCACAGAATGGAGGTGCATTTAATTGTGCAGTGAACAGCCCAAGGCATATTAATAACTCCTATGCTGTGAGCGCGTGAGGCCATGTGGGCGGGGCATGCAAGCAGCATTGGGGCTTGCGTTGATGCCGATGGCCCTTTAACTCTGAGTGTCAGCCACATCCGGCGGGAGGCGATCCTTGTGCACAAGGATGTTGCAATTCTGTTGAGTGTCTTCATCATGTATGATAGTGAGGGGGCCATGAGTTATCATACTATTGCTTTCAATGCCAAAATTGGCCAAGAGGTCAGCTACCTTGTTGCCTTCCCTCATGACATGGGTGAAGGAGATGGCTCGGGTGTGTTGGAGCCATTCACTTATCTTGGTAATGCGGGCAGCCAGACGCCAACTGTGAGTCACCTTGGCTGGATCGGCTCCCCAAAGAAGCTGATTAGCAATATGGATGAGGATCTGAGAGTCTCCTTCGATAATGATGGGGAGAAAATTGTGCTGAAGCGTTAAATTCAAGCCTTGCCAGAGGCCTTCAAGCTCTGCGGAGTTATTAGTGTCCCATCCTCTGGATCCAAAGAAGAGGTGCTGAATCTCTCCTGTAGAGTCTCTAACGATGCCTCCAAAACCAGCTTGTCCAGGATTCCCCTTGGATGCTCCATCGAAGTTTAGTTTGAACACTCCTGGGGGGGGAGGAGTCCATTTTAGAGGAGTACTGGTGATCTTCTTCTGTCGAGGCTGCAGAGTGATCCCCAATTTGAGATCCCAATTTTTCCAGATGAGGATTTCTTTCTGCTGCTTGGGGAGATCTTCTTCCTGCCAAGAATGAAGGGCTAGAGTTTCTTGAAGGTTTCCAATGAAGGAGAGCCACAAAGAATCCAGGGAGGTGGATTGGTTTTTGAAAATGCGTCTATTGCGCTCCTTCCAAAGAGTCCAGAAAATCAAACCAGGTAGGAGCATCCAAAGGGTATTGAGAAGGGTAGAATCATAAGGGCGTTTAGGCCAATTACGGAGGAGGAAAGTAATGTCACTAGAGGGCTTGCGCTTCTGGCATCGAAAGCTGCATTTGTTCCAAAGGGAGTCGGCCAGCGGGCAGAGGAGCATGAGGTGTTGGATGGATTCATCATTAATGGCACAGTTGGGGCACCGAGAGGGGCCAATAAAGCCTCGTTTAACCAGGTTATCCCAGGTGAGGATGCGTTTGTGACTTAAGAGCCAGAGGAAGGTAGAAATTTTAGGCCAGGTGTGGGGATTCCAGATCATCTGCCAAAGGGGATCACGGGGAAGGGGAGAAGGGTGCATCAGGGAGTAGGCTTCCTTGGTGGAGAACATACCTGTGGTAGTATGACCCCATCTGAGAATATCAGAATCCGGAGAGCTTCTGATTTGCCTTCGTTGTAGTTCCTGGTCAAGATCCTTGTGCAATGGTTCCTTTGCTTGAGCTATTATGTAATGCGATGGCTTCCATTGCCGATACCCATTTCTATTTGTATCCTTCCAATACTCATTGATTTTTCCATCTAGTTCAAATCTGGGGTCTCCATGGTTGAGCAGGGGAAACTTTTCCAGCAGGGTGGATTCTTGTTGCCAGGAGTCTGTCCAGAATCGTGCAGATTGTCCATTTTTAAACAAAATTTTATATATTAATAATATTAATATATAATTTTAAAATTAAAAATAATATACATATTACAATAATATTAAAAAGTATATAATATTAGTCCAAGCATACAACTCAATTAACCATTATCATGTTATAAAGTATTTATGTGAACTATTACATTCAAGGTTCAAAACACTTAAAAGGAAGAAAAACAATAACATAATCTTTAGAATAGCATCAATTTGCAATAACGCATATTAATTAATTATTTATACTAAAATCAATACAATAAATAAATTTTATAAAATTTTATTTCAAAAAAAATAATTTATAATTTTAGTCCAAAAAATATTTATTAAAACTTTGTTAACCATAATCATTTTTTAAAATAGAGTAAAGAAACTAATACTTACTAATTTTAATATCATACCAATTAACTTATAAAATAAATTTAATTATCAACATCATATTTGTACTCAATCTTAAGCACATGCAATAAAATAATGTTAATACTAATGTTCATAGTAAGTGTAGTGTGTGAACATGTCACCTTGTGAGTCAATTTAAACAAAATTTTATATATTAATAATATTAATATATAATTTTAAAATTAAAAATAATATACATATTACAATAATATTAAAAAGTATATAATATTAGTCCAAGCATACAACTCAATTAACCATTATCATGTTATAAAGTATTTATGTGAACTATTACATTCAAGGTTCAAAACACTTAAAAGGAAGAAAAACAATAACATAATCTTTAGAATAGCATCAATTTGCAATAACACATATTAATTAATTATTTATACTAAAATCAATACAATAAATAAATTTTATAAAATTTTATTTCAAAAAAAATAATTTATAATTTTAGTCCAAAAAATATTTATTAAAACTTTGTTAACCGTAATCATTTTTTAAAATAGAGTAAAGAAACTAATACTTACTAATTTTAATATCATACCAATTAACTTATAAAATAAATTTAATTATCAACATCATAATTGTACTCAATCTTAAGCACATGCAATAAAATAATGTTAATACTAATGTTCATATTAAGTGTAGTGTGTGAACATGTCACCTTGTGAGTCAATGTGTAATGTTTGTGGGTTATGTATGTTTGTGTTCACCCTAAAAACACTTTAATTATTATAATATTTTATTTTAAAAAATATTTAAAAAACGTGTTATTATATATATCATTCATATATATTAACAATATTTAAAAATTAATTATTAAATATTATTTAAATTATATATATATATATATATATATATAACTTTACAACAATTTTTTAATTACATTAATCATATTAATGGTAAAAATAAGTCAATATAATTGTTAATTATTAGAATATTTCATTTCAAAAAATATTTATAAAAATTGTGTTATTATATGTAATATTCATATTTAATTACTAAATCATAATAATAATAATATTAAAATAAAATAAATTTAATTATTTATTATTATGGGTTTTATTAAAATTAAAAATATATAAAATGTAATTAAGAAAATATAAAAAGTTAAATTAAAAAAATATTTTAAATTAAAAATTATAATTATCTATATATATTTAAATTGAGATATTATACATGTGTGGGGTAGTGATGATGTAACATAATGTAGAAATATATGAAACAAAAAATTGAATGAAAAGACTAATATAATGTATTGCAAATATTTTAACACATTCAAAATAAAATAAAATAATACAAGTAAAAATAACAAAAACAAAAATATGGTGTTGGAACCATTTAATGTGGAATATAGCTTATTTGAAGGGTGATTTTAACTCAAGGACTACAACACATCGAGAAAGATTAAATCCCTTTTCAATCTAAAAGAGATATTCATCTTAAGAGATTTGAATTTATTCTCTCTACATTTATATGTGTCTTGTTTAATTTTATTCTTTATATGTATATGGAAGTATTTTGTGTGTATGAATTTATTTTTTGATATTTTAATTCAATTATATTAATTATTATAATATTTTATTTAAATATATATATAAAATTTGAATTTACAACAAATTTTAGGTTATTAGATGTAACATTCATATTTAATTACTAAATAATAATAATAATAATATTAAAATAAAATAAATTTAATTATTTATTATTATGGATTTTATTAAAATTAAAAATATATAAAATGTAATGAAGAAAATATAAAAAATTAAACTAAAAAAAATAAATTAAAAATTATAATTATCTATATATATTTAAATTGAGAGAATATACATATGTGTGGGGTAAAGATGACGTAACATAATGGCTAAATAAATAAATTAATTAATTAATTAAATAAAAAGACTAATATAATGTATTGCAAATATTTTAACACATTCAAAATAAAATAAAATAATAAAAGTAAAAATAACAAAATAAAAGTATGGTTTCTATTTTTATTTTTATTTTGGGTTTTCTAGTTTAATTTTGATTTGATTTGATTTATTAATTAATTTTTTATATTTTTATTTTTTATTTTCGATTTTTTTTTAAGAGAATTTCATATACTATAATCTTAATTTACCATTTTAAAATTAAAAATAATATACATATTACAATAAAATTAAAAGTACATAATATTAGTTCACACTACAACTTAATTAACCATTGTCATCTTACAAAGTGTGGGTCATTGATCTGCAGAGATCAACGACGGAGATTAGAAAAAAAAACATTATAAAGTGGGGTTCATGATTTTAACAAAGGTTGGGCAGATTGATTTGGACCATCGGATCAAGAAGAATGGACAGCCCCGATGCAATCGGAGGATTGCGATCGGCGGGGGAAAAGGATAGAAGAGCACCAATGCGATTGACTGTGGGTCGCTGATCTGAGGATCAGATCGACGGTGGAGGATGAATCGGAGGAGGTCACGACAGGGGAAAGGGCTTTAGGATGGAGCGATAAGTGCCGTCGGATCTGGATCTGGTGGGAGGAAATCAACAGCTGAGGATCCATCGGGAAACCGCCAACCGAGAGCGGGTGAATAAAATATAAAACGCGCCGAATGAAATCTTCCAATGCGATATTGCACAAATCGTTTGATTGGTTTATGATCGACGGTTTTGTGTGTATGAATTTATTTTTTGATATTTTAATTCAATTATATTAATTATTATAATATTTTATTTAAATATATATATAAAAATTTGACTTTACAACAAATTTTAGGTTATTAGATGTAACATTCATATTTAATTACTAAATAATAATAATAATAATATTAAAATAAAATAAATTTAATTATTTATTATTATGGATTTTATTAAAATTAAAAATATATAAAATGTAATGAAGAAAATATAAAAAATTAAACTAAAAAAATAAATTAAAAATTATAATTATCTATATATATTTAAATTGAGAGAATATACATATGTGTGGGGTAAAGATGACGTAACATAATGGCTAAATTAATTAATTAATTAATTAATTAAATGAAAAGACTAATATAATGTATTGCAAATATTTTAACACATTCAAAATAAAATAAAATAATAAAAGTAAAAATAACAGAATAAAAATATGGTTTCTATTTTTATTTTTATTTTGGGTTTTCTTGTTTAATTTTGATTTGATTTTATTTATTAATTAATTTTTTATATTTTTATTTTTTATTTTCGATTTTTTTTTAAGAGAATTTCATATACTATAATCTTAATTTACCATTTTAAAATTAAAAATAATATACATATTACAATAAAATTAAAAGTACATAATATTAGTTCACACTACAACTTAATTAACCATTGTCATGTTACAAAGAGTGGGTCATTGATCTGCAGAGATCAACGACGGAGATTGGAAAAAAAAACATTATAAAGTGGGGTTCATGATTTTAACAAAGTTTGGGAGGATTGATTTGGACCATCGGATCAAGAAGAATGGACGGCCCCGATGCAATCAGAGGATTGCGATCGGCGGGGGAAAAGGATAGAAGAGCACCAATGCGATTGACTGTGGGTTGTTGATCTGAGGATCAGATCGACGGTGGAGGATGAATCGAAGGAGGTCACGATAGGGGAAAGGGCTTTAGGATGGAGCGATAAGTGCCGTCGGATCTGGATCTGGTGGGAGGAAATCAACAGCTGAGGATCCATCGGGAAACCGCCAATCGGGAGGGGGTGAATAAAATATAAAACGCGCCCAATGAAATCTTCCAATGCGATATTACATAGATCGTTTGATTGGTTTATGATCAACGGTCGGGAATGGGTTCAACCAATGAACATGAGGGTCATGTTATAATATAAAAACTTGGGTTTTTAAACAAAATACAAAGGAAAAAGGGCTTCGAGGAGGGTTTATTATAGTGTTTAGCCCCCGATTGCGGGGCCTTTAGATATATGAAGAAGATAAAAGGACTGGGGTTTATATAAAAAAGCCAATCAGAATCGAAACAAAGGTGAGGGCCTTTCGAATGCACTCGATGAAAATCTCTGATGCAAGATTTCATTGATCGTCGATCGGCTTTAGATCAACGGTCCTTTTCATTTAAAACATTGAATCGACAAGTTTTCATATAAAACATAGGAAAGTGGGTTTTAACAAAATACAAAGCGGAATTTGGTTTTTGGCCAAATATTTTTATGTTTTAGGGCCCGATTGTGGGCTCATGGTTCTACAAGGGAAACAAAGGATCATGGCTTTATATAAAAGGGGCCAATCGAATCGGGGGTTCTCGCTTAAAAAAAGAAACACGCCCATCAAAAGTTTCTGATGAGATAAGCGCTCGGGACTATTAGCGCTTGGTTCCAGGGTGTGGGAATATGGTGGGGAAGTGGTTTAGGGCTTAGCCCAAAGGGGCTTAAGCCCATAATACAAAAAGACTCATTTTTATGATTTTTTCAAGGATTTTCAATGGATTTGGGGGTTTTGGTAAAGTCTAAAAATGAGTTTTAAACCTTATAAAAGGGGTTTTATGAAGGGAAGAAGGGAATAAATGAAAAATAGAGGAATTTCATGGGGAAAAAGGTGATAAAAGTGAAGGTTAATAATGAGTGAATGGAGGGGTAAAACGAGGAAAAAATGGGGTCTTTTGCAGCAGTCTTTTCATCATGAAACAACATATTTTCAGAATTAAGAGGGAAACAACAGTGAAGACTAATCAAAGAATAATATGTCTTCATAAGACTTCAAGAACTAACAATTTTACAATAAAACTTGTTTCTTGAAGGCTTCAAATATGATTTAGCCACCATTTGATATGACAAATTTTATAGGTGGCTAACATCTTGTTTGTTACTAGAACCACTCATCGGGCTAGAGGGATCGCTTCTATCCATAAAAGGGATTTCCTTGATAACAGGAACCTTGGTCTAACATTATTTCATGGTAATTTCTATGTGTGTAAGAGAAGTTTTGATTCTCTTCATTTATGGTTTTGGATTTCATGGTATATACTTCTTATTCCATGCAGAATCCCACTACTCCCTCATAAGATTCCCTTTGGCCATCTTTTTTATCTTTGTAGCAGATTGTTACTAAAATATTCTATTTATGTGATGCAAATATTATCAAATTATTTCATTTCTTATTTCTCTCTCGAGCCCTCCTCAAATCCAAACAACTAGAAGGATATCTTAATGCCATTATATTTATGTTCAATGAGTATTCCTGCAAAAATCCAAATTTCTTGTTTGTCGTAGGGATTCCTGGGGTTGTTGGTTTCATCATATGAGGTAGGATCTTGAGATTTACATTCTTGCTGTGGTCCCATGGAAATGAGTGCAACAATTTACCATCGTTGTTCGCTTGAAGATTGAAACTACTAGTCTCCACCTCAATTGGTATAGTTGCATTTATTGGAGCTATGGTTTCCACATTTAGTGAAGACATGGAAATGCTAGAAAAGAGGTGGATGGTAAAAGAGGGGAAGTTTCTTATAAACCCATCTCTTTAGTCTACTATGAATACTCGCTCACATTGAAAGGATAAAAGACAAGGTCAAGGGCCACTTGCACTATGGTGGCTACTTGGATTTCCCTCTTAGCCAAAGAGAAATGCAGCCTTGAGAATTTTATAGTTTTATGCTTGTTCGATAAGGCCCCTTAATTTATATTTTTGATGGATATAGCTAGGGTGATGAATTTGGTGTCTTAAAAAAGAGTATGACACCATTTTCCATTACATCCCTCCTTAAATTTGTTATAAAACTCTTGCACTGGATCGTAATTTGAATCCATACCATATTATCTACATTTCATTTAAAATAACGATACATGGAAAATATATATGTCATTGCATCACAACAAATATGATAATTTTAATTTCTCTAGAATAAACTTCCACTAAAGTATCTAGTTTTATACTATAACCAAACCTCATTTTCATAATATTCTTTAAATCATATAGTTTTAGGTTTTCTCCTTTCTGTAAGAGAAAATATAAGTAATGTAAAATAGAAAGTAAATAAATCGAGGGAAGTGATTGACATTATATGTGAAAGATATTAATATAGTATAAAACAAGCTAATAAATTTATCCTAAAGTGTTAGAAAATAAGGAAACCAAAGTGACATTTAGCCAGAAAAAGAAAAACTAAAATAATTTTCTCCATTAAGACAAATTATTCGAGTAGGCATTAACTTGCACCTATTTTAACAAGTAAAACGTATCAAACTAATGATATCAATGGTTAATCATACATATCTAGCATTGAGAAAAGATTGTATACATTCAATTCAGTTCTTTTATCCCATCCCACGTGAGGGTTGAGTAATGACATGTGCTATTTTTTTATTTTTCATTATGAGAAAAAGAAACTTTTGTATAAATTGAAGAGATAGGGAAGACCACATGCTCATTTAAACATGTTCACTAGGGGATAAGAAAACCAAAACTCGACAACTAAATACAAAAACATGCAAAGGGAAAAACAAGATATGAGAACTATAGATCTAACATATCGATAATTTATATTAATGATATTATTAAAGATATTTACTATGTATATGGAGATAGGATTATGTCCATTCATATGGACCTTCAACCTATTCTCTGGGACCAAACGAAGGAAAATTATTAGAAAAGATTGAAAAATAGATTGTCTAGGTGCTAGGACAGGAAAGAGGAACGTTATATTTAAAAGTTCAAAAGGAATGTTAGAATTCAAAGGTTCAAGGTCAATCTAGTTAATGAAAATGGTGCTGGGAGAAAAATTTAAAATGAACTAATAATAATAATTTTTAAATTTAAACTATTGTTCTCATTTCAATAACAAAAATAAGTATGCATATTTATTGTGTCATTTTTCTGGGGCACGCAGTGAAATGTTGATTTTGTTATAGCCTTAATTTCATGTATGGGGTCTAACCACTACGGTTGACCACCTACACTCTGAAGGAGGTGATCCAATAGGTGGGATCTAATATAGTAAGAGGCTGTCACACCTCCAGTTTAAGGAAATTTTTTTTTTTTTTTTTCTATATACTGGGGTCCTGTTATTATTTAATAATATCCAATATACCTCATTGGTATTCCCTCTGAATACCTTAAACCCATCTCCTATAAGTTTTTTTCATTTTGTTCTAAATAAGATTCAATATTCCTCTCTTTTGGTAGTAGTATACAAGCCTTACTTATATGATACATTTTCCACTTATATCTATATATACCACATATACTACTTGCATATATAGCCTTTGGCAATATTACTTTAATGAGCATATGTATATATATATAGCACCTATATTTATATATAACATATATAGGTCCAAAACCTTTTGTATAACTAATCTTGCATATATAGCCTTTGGCAAAGATTAATTCAATGAGCATATGTATATATATATAGCACCTATATTTATATATAACATATATATGTCCAAAACCTTTTATATAATTAATTGGAAGCGCCACCATATATTACATATAATTAAAATAACCCCTTTAATGTTTTTATTGGGTCCTTACGCCTATATAACCATGACATATGAAAACATGCGTTGACCATAAACTGGAATCTCAATGAGATATACATTGCATAGCCTACCTTTAGCTTAAAGCCGTATAGGTATCCATGGAGCTATGTTTATATTCGCGTAAGCATACCATAGTCACGACTCGCGCGCTCGAATTCTTGGTTTAATTACATCTTCCTATGCGAACCATGATTTTCGGGACTTTTCTAAACCTAACGTACTCAGTTCTGTATTGTTTATTTGCACGTATTGGCCGGATTCTTCACGGCGTAACTCATCATTATTCGTTCATACTTATGCAGACAGCATAAAATGAAATGATATTCCGGTATGCAGATCGGCGACGCGGAAATCATATACTCTCCGGTACCACTTTCGGCGGTTTACCATAATTACGGTTCTGAACCAGTGCAGACACGTTACAGACTTATGCGTATTGGTTCTAGAGCGTAGTATACACGTTACACGGTGTTTAACGTATGAACTTTGTTCTGCAGACAGAGATACCGTATTGCTCCAGAGATGAGAGTACCGACCGCCGGCGCATATCGTCTCATACCTAGCAGGAGTTTGACGGGTGGTTCTGCTATTTGACATGTCGGCTGACCCAAGTGATGTGAGAGCCGAGTCCTCCCTCCGAGAACTACCAATTCTAGGGTTAGCCCTCTGTTCCTGTGCATGCAGGGCGCAGCTTCTCCCTAACCCCACTGCGCTCCTTAATGTCGCCAAGTACGAGCCTGTCGACGTGGCCAAGTTTCCACAATCAACCTGGGGATTCTCTGATCTTCCTGGGGCAGTGAAATTAGGGTTACAAGAATTTCTTTTAAGTCGATGCTCCTGCGCGGTTTTTTTCATCCGATCTTTCCTTATTATTTCTGGATGTAGAATCGTTGCATTTCCCCACTCTCTTCGCCGGTGGTTGAGGGTATGCTCGGGTTCGGTTGCGGCTACGGTTCATCGTTTCAGGTTTGTTGTTGGTCTTCATACAGGGTTTCAGCACTTTAACTCGCGATTCTTTTATATCTCTGAATCCCATTGCTGTTGTATCCCTCACGTTCCAAGACTTGTTTATTTTATTCGTGTTTTATTAGAGAATACAGTATCTCATTCTTTTCAGATTGTTTTTTCGCAGAGAGGACAGGCGTTGGCATCTCAGGCTAGAGACCGAGCCGGTTATCTGGCGTTTGTTAAGCTGCGTTTTAATCTCCTGTGATGCTATTGTTGATTTACACATGCACTGTGGTTCGCCTTATCAAAATTTTCTAAACTGTTATGATGTAAACCCTAGTTGGTTAGCTGGGGCTCTTCGCGTCCAGATGTAATAAGTAGGCGATCTCATTTCTTTACACAGCGTGTGCATTTCTCTATTTTCTCTTGTAAGCATCGATACGACTCCATAATAGGAAGCGTCCATTGACTCACAGGTAGACCCTATTTTCTGCAACACGACTGAGGTAGTGATGCCTCAGATTCGTTCATTCGAAATTGCTATCTTTTGAGACCAACCGCTAACTACTAGAACCTATAACATAGCTATGTTTGTTTTTTTTTTTTATATTTAAACTGTCTCAATTGTGGCTGTGGTCAAAGGCGTCAAGGCCCAGTCCGACTCACTATATTTCAATTTGTTTCGTTTCGTTTTACTGACAGAACGGCTAATGAATCGAACCCTCCCGTCTGTAGTCTCTGTGCACTAACGCGATTTAATTCTGTGGTCAGATAGGTTTTGCTAATGGCAGCGCTCTTCGCGAACGGAGGTAAGGGTTGTGTTTTCTGTGGGATTTTAACGCTATATCTTACTGCATGTCAAAGAAATCCAATTACTTCGCATCGAATTTACTATACAATGTGAATCATATAGTCAGCCCTTTATATATTACACGCGGTCTCGTAATAATTTTTTTTTTTGTTAGAACTGTGTAAATCTCCACCCTGTCTCTTAATGATTAGGGTTAGAACTATTATTTACACGTCGTATTATCGTTGTACCCTTCACCTCTGTTCATTTCATTTCACATTACAGATCCCCAAAGGGCCGTGGTTTACAAACGTCTTTACAGTCCGAGGGACTCGTTGACAGCGGCCAATGGCATAGTGTTTTAATTACTCACCACCTATTAATGCAGTTTGACTATACGTTCGTCTTATATACATTACCTTTTTACACAATTGATTCGTATTTATATTTCCCTTGCGACATATATTGTTTATATATATATAATTCGTATTTATGGTTTATTTTCAACATATATGGTTTATATATGTATTCGTATTCCTATCTCCCTTTGACATATATGTTTCATTTGTGTATATAGCTCATTTGTAGTCGAGGTTAGAAAGACCTAATTGCTCTAGATCTTGATACTTGTTAACATATATATATATATTTTTTTGTTAAATGCCTATACATGTATTCGATAGTTTATTTGATAATGTTCATTAAGCATAGATTTTAATCCATAACCATAACATTTATTTCAAGGGTTAGAGGTGAATTTAAAATGAAATACACCTTATAATTGCTATGAGTGCTATTATAGTTCTGCAAAGTAGAATCATTGATTTATCTAGAAGAATTTCGAATTTCATATTCTAATGTCTTTACTTCCTTTACCTCAGTTCTGCTACAATATTTTCTATTATACTTATGCATATAGAATATCACCTTGTATCTACATGAGATAAGAAAATATTTAATTATCTGTGGAGGCGAAGTAACTTCAGATTTAAACCGACTTTGGTTTAGAGTTTCTGGGGTTTCTACTCTATGGATTTATGGTCTGCAACTAACCAGAATCTGGAAGGTGAAAGCCTTAGGATGGACTCTGGTAAATGTAGTACTAAAATCAATCATACTAGTAAAATTGTTTTTCTTTTTATGTAGCCAATTCATACTATCATAAAACAAAATAACAAGAATTTCAGAACATACCACAATTGCAATGACCAACCTCCCAACCTTAGAGTCCTCTTTGTCTCCCAGGACTCACCCCCCAAGCTGAGATCACCTCCATCACAGATCAACCTCTTATCTGCTTAGGAGCAGCTTATTTAAGCTCATAATTCCCCAAAGCATGTTTCTAATTCTGCGTCCAGAATAGCAGGATGCTTTCTTTCCTGTTTAGCCTAGGCTTCCCATTTTGGGACTCTTTAAAGCTGTTTTATTCTTTTCCTCAGCTTTTCCAGCTTTTCTTACCTCTTCCCAACTACTTTCCTCATCATTGGGGAAATTTAGATTCCTCCTCAAAATATAAATTTATTTCTTTCAAGGATTTTTGAAAGATTGTGGGGATTTTTTGCCTTATCCATCCTCATGAATTTAGCAAGTGATCTCTAATTCTCATCTTGGTCAAAATGCACAATCATTTTATTTATTTTCTCAAATTAAATATTCAAGTACATTCACACCATACTTATCCTTTGGGGTCCACCCC
>JAXQQM020077864.1:0-14211 GCA_034641835.2 Pinus albicaulis
CAGACTCAGTTAATTAAGACTTTTGTGAGGAAAGATTACATACCTCTATTTGTCTTGATTGAGGAGTGTATAGCTTATCAAAGTAAAGGAGATTCCTGCTTCGGACCCCGGAAAGTCCTGTGCAACATCAAGGCTCAGGTTGTAAGGATTTTCTTCTTTTGAAATTAATATAAATATACTTATTTTTCTCAATAAGATTTTAATCAATGGTTTATTTCATAGATTCCTTGATCACTATGATAAGCATGGTTTATGATGATTTCTATACAGGTGCTATGTAATATTTTGCTTGTTTGTGACTGCAGGTTTACGAGGAAAACTCCTTCAAGCGCGCGAGGGACAACAACTACTTCAAACAAGCACTGGACAAACGGTAAGTCCTTAACACCTCAATAGAGATTTTCATAGATCATATATGATTAGAGAAAGATTAGTTTATTTGGATGTTTGTTGCTAGATACTTTTAGTACTCGGGAGATCGGTCTTCTCCACAAGACAGATTAATCCTCCAACAAATTGGCGACTCCGCTGGGGAAAGAACTTGTTGTTCTTGGTTCTCTTTTATTTTGATTTGAGGAAATGTTTTCCTAGTTTTTGATTGATAGACATCTGCCTGGGTAGCTTAGGTTTTCTCTATTTTTGAAAATTTTGAGATCTTTTATGTTTTTCTCTAATTTTTCCTGGGACCGCACTTTGCCTTCTTTGAACAGTGCGGGCAGTTTCACATATTTGCGTTAGTAAACAGTGCGGTACCGCACCTGTTACTTCTGCAAGGCTGCAGACCCTGTTAAAATTTTGAAAAACCTTTGGGTTTCTTCCTTTATTTTATATTTATTGTAATTTATAGTTTTTGGTTTCTGCCTAGATTGATGATTGTTTCTGCCAAAATATTTCTGTGAATTAATCTTAGTAGTATGATGTTTTGATGATTTTCTAGAAGTTTTGCGTTTTGGATTGTTTTTCGCTTGGTCTTTGTAGCAATTCGAAGCATTGACTGTTGGAAGTACCTAAGATTACATTGGTCTTTTGTCTTTTGCTGAATCTGGCCTGATTGTGAAATCATCCTTTATTAAGAAATAGAGTTACCTGTTTCTTTGCAAATCTCCGACAAGAAACTTTGTTATTGGTTTTTGAATTTCATTTTTTATAAAAACATAATTGAGTGTTTTTTATCTGTTTGTTATTCTGAATGAATAGATCCTTAGTTTGCTGAATAGCTAAGTAAAACCTTCTTCAAAAAAAAAAAATTCTTAAAGCTTTAATTCAATTAGATTGTTAAAATTTGTAGATCTCAGAATTAGTTTGATAGTTTTGAGTGTTTTTTCATAGAATTTTGTAGATCTCTTTTGAAGAAAACTTGTTTTGTAGCTTCAAGTTTCTGAAAGTGAAAGGATTTTTCTTATGAGCTTTGATAGTTTGTTTCATTTGGAGTTATTGCTGAAAAGACAAAAATATTTTCTTTCAATTTCTCTTAATGTTTAAAGAAGGAATTGTTCATTAAAAGAATTGCATTCTCCAACTTTTCCTTAATTAGAATTTCATTGAAAGGAAACGATCTGATTATCATTTTTAGGTGCATTTTTAGTGTTTTTTGGAAGTCGAGTCTTCACACCATCAGAGTTTCATTTCCGCACCCATTGACTTAAGAAACAACTCTTAAAAGTAACGCTTAATTAAAATTCATCTAGCAATCTTTTTATTTTCTAGGGCTCTTATCACCAACATAGCTTAGGCTAGTATCTTGGAGTAGGGAGTAATTAACTCTCCAAGGTAGAAAAAACAAACAAGTAGACAAATATTGCGGTAGGAAATAAATCCAATTGTAATTTGTATAATCTGGGAAGCTTCTCTTAAAGAAGTCAATCACGAGATCATATCTGAACCTTTGAGACAATCAATTCTGTTTCATTGGGGAAGATAGAAGATTTTGCGCGCATTACAAACGGTAAACCTCAGATTAACCATTGTCGAGGAGCCTGGGGTCACTTGTCGGTAAACCTCGGATTAACCATGTCGAGGAACCTTCAAGGGGATTGAGCTTTGTTACTCTGCCCTTGCGCGTGGGATCGGATCGTAGACTGTTCCCCCAGTTATATTTGTTACTGTTGGTAACCTTAGTGTCCACAAACTTAAGATTATTTCCTAAGGTGATGGTGAAGGAAAGATCTCACTATACCTGGAGCAGACGTCGACTAGACTCACTTGGACTCTCTAGGGGGTTCTCTTCACACGAGATGGTTTTGTGAGGAAACTTGTGCCAGTCTGTTTCATTAAGCAGGTTTTCGGGGTAACTGTTCCAACCGCCCTTTCTGTATTAAATTTCTACTAAGTTGGATTTCATCACCAACTAGTGTTTTTAGTACGGGAAGTTACTATTTGTGTGTGGTTTGAACTCCTAGATTTTTAAGCGTGTGATTCAGCTGTTTGTTTTTTAGAGGCCTAAGGTGTTTTCATTGAAATTTTCTTTGTTTGCGTGTGATTAGTTAAATATTTAATCGTGGTGGAATTGCCAAGACAATCTCGGAGACTATAAGGGAAACCCCCTGAATATACACCAAGTCAGCTTGAAGGGATTCATGCTCTGGTATCATCTAGTAGCAGTAGGATTAAATCAACAGAAGTTGGAACTTCATCCATAGTGATTCATCCTGATTATCAAACACCCATAATAGAACACATTCAAGAGCCGATTTTAGTTTTTGAAGTTACTGGTAGTATTTCTCCTACTAGTGAACTGGCTGACGAACCTGAAATATCTGAACCTGAAACTGAACCTTCTATTTTGGAAACATCCTCAGGATTTATTTCACCAACTTCTAGCGAGACTGGTTCATCTAGGGTAAGAAATATTGTCACTGACGATCTTCCATCTAGACTAATTTCTATTGAAGAACTTACTAATCCAGACGAAGATTTATCTCTTCCCAATTCCCCTCAGTCATTAAATCTTAGGAAACGTGAATAAATTTTCTACAGCCCTATTCAAACTACTACTTGGTACTTATCCTTAACGATTTTTTTAGAGAATCCGGGTCTTGCTTTTTCTCCGCCTCGAGTTCCATTTCATCCAACACCCAGAGGTTACTATCTGTCATCCATTATGGCAGGAGAGTCATCCATGTTTTCCCAGACACCGGAAGCATTTTTACACGGTGGTCCTTATGTTCCTTCGGGATATCAGGCTCTGTCTGGTACTTTCTCGGGGGCAACTCCTTAACCGATTGAAAGTGTGTTATCATCTGGTTTAAGTGGAATTAAAACTGAAACATCGAACGCAGAGCAAATTTTTATGATGTCTGGTAATATTCTGAATCCGCAACCTCAAGGCAGTCAGTTACTGCCTGGAGGGAAATCTCAAGGAAATCAGTTACCGCCTAGGGGGCAACCTCAAGGTAGTCAGTTACCACCTGGGGGGCAACCTTCAGGAAGTCAGTTACCACCTGGGGGTCAACCTCAAGGTAGCTTTTTCCCAGGACAAACTGTGGAATCATATTATTTTGGGGACAACCCCAAGGACAGTACATACCTCAAGGATATCAACCTTCAGGAAAGTACACACCTCAGGGTCAACCCCAAGCTAAATATGCTCCTCAAGGTCCTTATCAACCCCAGTTTGGTCTGGTTAATCCTGCTTTTCCGGGAGGTTACAAAATTTCTAACGCAACTCCAATTCCCAATTATCCTGGGTATCCACCTCCTGGAACTGCTTTGGCTACTCAAGTTTTTCGTGACCCTAACCGTCAGTTACCATTTATTGCAACTTTGGATTTACCTAATTTGACACGCCTTACGAATGATCCAATTTTATATTATCCATACTGGCCACAAATGCCGCATAAGTTTCCCAGTGATATACCAAAATTCAAAGGTAAGTCAGGAGAGGATCCATCAAATCACGTCATGACTTATCACCTCTGGTGTGCGTCTAATTCAATTATTGATGATTCGATTCGCTTACGTATTTTCCAAACAACTCTTATTGGTCTTGCAGCCAAATGGTACATCGAGTTACCACGAGGCTCGTTTCATAACTTTAGTCAGTTAGCAACTGCCTTCTTGACTCATTTTCAGTTGCCAGTCAAATACGACAATGGCACGGAATTATTAACTTCGTTGAAACAATCCACGTCTACGTATATTTCTGATCATATCCATGAATGGCGACGTAGGAGACGTTTGGTGAAAGTTTATATTCCGGATCAAATTTTGGCGGAATGGTTTGTTAAATCATTGTTACCCAAGATTACTGAAGATGTAGCTAAGGCTGGTGTTGTTACTGAAGAGCAAGTAATTGCTCAAGCTCAGTACCTTGACCTCATTTATACGCAGTCAGGTACTTTACACGAAAAAATCCCCGACCTTCCAAAACAAGGTCAAATAGTTGTTGCTCCTTCAGGGTCTCATGCTGCTGATGGTATGATTGGTACGGTCAATACGAAAAGTAAGAAGAAATCTTCAAAGAATTATTCTCCTATTATAACTTTACCAGATTCCCCGAAAGGATAATCTTCCCCTGAAATTTCTGCCGACATTCATGTCGTAGAGACATCTACGGCTAAATCTAAATCCAGTGGTAAAAAGAAAGGGAAGAGTAAAAACAAGAAAAATTCGAAAGAGAAAACTGATAAAAATGAATCCAATGACGAAAAGCGCAAACCTCGTTACCCTTGTTACATTTGTGACGAGGATCACTTCACTAAGGAATGCCCACATCGAGCAGAGGTTGCAAAATTCGTTAAGGGTTCACAACAACCTGTTGTCTTGAAGGATCCTTTTCCGACTCAAGATAGCAAGATGGTTGGTTCCACTTCGACTGCTTCAGAAGAACCTATTTTGATGATGTCTCATGTAAGGATTGCGATGCGATCGCAAGATTATGGTACTAAGAATCCTGTTGATGGGAAAGAAGCAGAATCTTCTAATGCAAATGCATCAACTACACCTCCTCCTATTTCTGGTCCACTACAGATCGAGAAAAAAAATCCAGACTTAATAATCAAACCACCTGCTAAAGGTGTTCTTCGTAAATCAGCTTTCAATCCACATGCGAGAGCTGCTCAGAATTACAACATTGTTGAAGACTTAGCTATTTCCCCTTCAGCAATGTCAGCTTTGGAAGTGCTGCAATCATGCCCAGCACAACGTAAATTGCTTTTGTCTGCTATAGGAGTTGTAGATGTTCAGGATTCTAATCTTATAATCTTCGATTTAGAAAATAGTACACCTCGTCTACCTCATCAAATGGCTTTCTAGATACCAGTGTTAGTCAAAAACAGACCGATCTATCGGACTGTGATTGATGAGGGAGCTTCAACGTGTATTATGTCGATTCAGTGTTGGAAATCGCTTGGTTCTCCTACACTTAACCAATCTCCGACGATTCTTAAGGCTTTTGATGGTCGAGGTTTCCACCCTTTTGGTATTTTGCAGGATTTACCCATAGGGGTCGAAGGTAAAACCATAAATCTAGATGTGGAAGTGGTTGATGCCCCTCTAGATTACAACCTTCTTCTAGGTCGCAGTTGGTCTTATGCGATGACTGCTGTTGTTTCTTCGGTCTTTCGACTCATAAAATTTCCATATCAAGGAAAGATCGTCACAATATATCAGTTAACTTATTTCTCTTCCGACCCAGCCTCTACAGAAACAATCCAGCATGTTGGTAAAGCGACTATCCCTTATAAGGATGTTGGAGTAGGATTAGTTAAAGATTCTAGTTTACTAGGAACTTTTTCCTTTCCTCCTCCTAATGTATCGCCTGTCGTTGCAACTATTCACATGATTTCATCAAATACTATTATGTTTGATGATCCTTGGATCATACCTTCTGATTCCGAGTTAGATTCAATTGATGGCATGATGCCTTTGAGTCCATTTGAAATTGCATACCAGGCTGTACAGTCACTTTCCGACCCCTCTTCAACTGAAAATGATCCAATGAATGGGATCCGTGAGGAATCACTATCTATATCCAGTTCAGCCACAACGACATTTCCTGATATTGTTCATACTGATGAGCACATTCGTGAATTTTTGTCCGTTGATGATTTACCATGGGAAGATCTGCATCACCGATCTTCGTTTTTACCTGAACTAGATCATTTTGAAGATGATTTCGCTTCAATTTTTACCGCTGAATATGTCAAAGAACCCCAGAATCCATTGCAAAATCCTGATTCTGAGTTAAATTTGGAAAATATTTCTCGAACGGTTCCAATTGACATTTCGGTAAAACCAGGAATAATTGAAAACATTCATATAGGTGCTTGTTGTACTGAAGATGAAATTAAAGCTTATAAAGCCCTATTTCAAGAATTTCATGATGTGTTTGCTTGGTCTTATGAAGAAATGCCAGGAATTGATCCGTCAATCGTCATACATGAAATCAAGACTTACCCGGATGCCAAACCTGTTCGTCAGCGTTTACGCCAAATACATCCTAGAAAAGCTGCTGCTATCAAAGCAGAAGTTGAAAAATTACTGCGTGCAGGTTTTATTTATCCAATTCCCTTAACGGATTGGGTATCAAATATTGTTCTTGTGACTAAAAAACAAGGAACGATACGAGTATGTATCGATTATAGGGATATTAATCGAGCTTGTCCCAAAGACAATTATCCAACTCCCTATATCGATCAGATAATCGATGATTGTGCCAGTAGTGAAATGTTTTCCTTTATGGATGGATTTTCCGGGTATAATCAAATAAACATACTCCCTGCTGATCAGCCAAAAACAACTTTTATTTGTCCATGGGGGACGTTTTCTTATCGCAAACTACCCTTTGGTTTGAAGAACGCTGGAGCAACTTTTCAAAGGGCAATGTCTTACGCGTTTCATGAAATTAAGCACATTGTGCAGTAGTATCTCGATGATTTACTTGCTCATTCATCACACATGGCCGACCATCTCACACACTTACGAGCTATCTTTATGAGGTGTCGGCATTATAAAATTAGGCTGAATCCACATAAATGTGTTTTTTGTGTAGAATCGGGTCATTTACTGGGATTTGTTGTTTCGAAATCAGGCATTCGCGTCGATCCGTTGAAGGTCGAAGCTATTGTTAAATTACCTCCTCCTTCAACTTTACGCCAACTCCAAAGTTTGCAGGGGAAAACAAAATTTTTACGTCGATTCATTCCTAACTATGCCGAGCTTACAAAGGGTTTTACCCAGTTGTTGAAATAGAACATTCCATTCTTTTGGGACGAGATTGCTGATCGATCTTTCGATGCACTTAAACACGCGTTGACCCATGCACCGTTATTGCATCCTCCCAACTACAACCAGGATTACATTTTGTACCTCGCTGCTTCTCATTCCACCATTGGGATGGTGTTAGTTCAGGAAGATGAACCTCACACTGAACATGTGATTTACTATCTTAGTCGGAATCTGCATCCGACCGAGATCAAATAAACACATGTGGAGAATTTGGCATTGGCAGTTGTCCAAGCTATCCAAAGATTTAGGCACTACATCTTGTTACGTAAAACCACGGTAATTTCTGATTGCAACCCTATGATGTATATTTTAACCAAACAATTTCTAGGGGGCAAGTATTCCAAATGGATAGTCATCCTGCAGGAATTTGACTTGGAGTTTGAGAAATCCAAGGCAAAGAAATCTTTGGTATTTGCGGAACTGATGTGTGATTTTCCCTCTACTGATACTGAAACTGTGGCAGAAGAGCCCATTGCGGACGAATCTTTGTTTCTTATCAGTACATTAGATCCATGGTATGGAGACATTATTGTTTATCTCCAAACCCAATCTTTTCGACCGGAAATCTCACAATCTCAGCGACGGAAAATACGCTTCCAATCCCAATAGTATAATATTATTGGATAAACACTCTATCGTCGTGGAGCGGATTCTGTTTTCAAACGCTATCTTATTCATGAAGAAGCTGAAAAGGTGTTAAATGATTTCCATTATGGAGCATGTGGCATTCATATGTCTGGGTATGCCACAGCGCAAAAGATATTGCGCGCTGGTTATTTTTGGCCATCATTATTCAAAGATTGTATCTATGCAGTTCGGAAATGCCACAATTGTCAACTTTTTGATCGTAAGATGCGCACGCCACCCACTCCTCTTCAACCCATAATCGCTGTTGGTCCTTTCGCGAAATGGGGTATCGATTTTATTACATGTAACCCTCACTCGGCCGGGGGGCATGCATATATTATCTTAGCCGTAGATTATTTTACTAAGTGGGCCGAGGCGATGCCTACATTTTCAGCTGACGGCAAGACTGCTGCAAATTTCGTATTTAATCACATAATTGCTAGGTTCGGTGTTCCTCAAGCCATTATTACAGATCATGGAAGTCATTTTCGCAATGTCATGATGACTGAACTGACAGATCAACTTGGCCTGCGTCACGATAGTTCCACTCCATATTATCCACAAGCCAATGGTCTGGTTGAAGCCATAAATAAAGTTTTAGTCACCATGATTAGACGAATTATTGGTATTCAAAAAACGAATTGGAATTCCATGTTATTTTCAGCACTTTGGGCATATCGAACCTCAGTAAAAACATCAACTGGTTTCACTCCCTTTCAACTCGTTTACGGTTTGGAAGCTGTGTTGTCGATTGAATGCGAAATTTCGTCACTGAAATTAGCCATAGAATTACTCCCAGCTACGTCTGAGGAGGAGAAACGTTTCCTATACTTAGCTCAGCTGGATGAGAATCGACGAAATGCCGTAATAGCAAACGAGGCTCATGTTAAACGAATAAAAGCTCAGTATGACAGAAGTGTTACCCCTCGAAATTTTTCAGAAGGAGACCTAGTCTTAGTTTATGATCAAGCCAACGATAAGCTAGGAGCTGGGAAATTCGTGCCCATGTGGCATGGCCCTTTCATTGTCAAGCGAAAGCTAGCTAAAGGGGCCTATGAGCTGATAGATTTTGACGGTGTCCCTTTAGATAAACCTAGAAATGGACTTTATCTGAAGCGATACTATGCTTAACTTGGTATGGAGATTTTTTGTTAGATTAGATTTCTTTACTGCTGGTGTGTTTTAGATTAGAAAAGCGTGCTTAGTTTAGAAGTGTGTTTTTATCACTATTCCTGCTTATCTGAGTTTTACTCTTGATATTGCAGATGTCGACGTCTCTTCAAACCTACATTGGTTTTGCTGATGGTGCTTGTCGTAATACACGGAACATTTCTTCCGCAGCTTGGGTTATTTATTCACCCTCTAATGAGTTAGTATCCATGCATGGGGTAAGCCTTGGTCAAACAACGAATAACATTGCCGAGTATAGTGCAGTGATTGAGTTATTATCCGAATCCATATCATTTGGAATTCGGAGTTTGATTGTTAGGTTGGATTCTGAACTTGTTGTATTACAATTGAACCGAGTTTATGCCATTAGAAATCCAGTGTTATTACGGTTATTTTTAAGAGTTCGTCTCTTGGAACGTGAATTCGATTACATTGAATATCAACATATTCCAAGACATTTAAATACGTTAGCAGACATAGTTGCTTCTAGTATGATAAATCGACATTTGCAATGATCAAAGCAGTAAAACAAATAACATCCATAATATGTATACAGATAGCTGGTAAATAGTGATATATCATAGCATAGAATGTTTTCAAAAAATATACATCGTCTTCGATCATAGGTTGGAAACACCTTATGATCGGCAAAATGGTAACACAAAAAGTAAAAAATATGAGTCTACAACACGATCATCCCATCACTGATGGTGATCACGATAAGAAACCACTGCCCGAGCCACCCTACACAGGAACCTTCTAAAAGGTCCTGGAACACCAATCACGTATCTCTGCAATCTGAGTGGGATCTCATCTATGTCTGTCTCTGGAATATCTAGAGTCAGACGCTCTAGATGATGCTCTAAATCAGACAAAATTTCTGCTGATTGGCCTACTAGGGCTGGTGCGGCTGCAACTGGTTGTCTTCCGTCATAGGGCTGGAGATGGGCTGATCGCCGTGGACCCACATCTGCAGTCATAAAATTTTTTTAGTTATTAATTGACAAGACGATCAAAAATAAAAAAAATTAGAACTTAGAATTCGTTGAAAATGATTTTACCTGATTCATCCCACTGTTCCCCTGCTGGGAGAGTCATCTCCCGGTCGCCGCGGAAATCTATCCTGGCGTATGGAAAGTCATCGATGACAAAAATTTGGCAGTCCAGCCAACGGAAATATGAAGGAGGAAATCGAACAATCTCAGCGCCCTCAATACCGTGACGGGCCATCAATGCAACCCAACGAACCATCCTAGGTTCTCGGGGTCGACCAACATCAACAAGAATACTTTGCGGAGCTAGCATGGGTACCCTCTCTAGAGCAAAAGTGACCACGATGGATCCATATCCAAAGTTATTTAGTTTTCCATTTTTCGCTCTAGCCAGTTGGCCTTTTACATTGGCCAACACATCTTCGCACCAGTTGAAAATGGTGCCTCGAAAATAGTCTACAACGATACGCATCTGGGAACCGGTAGCCACATGTAGTGCGGCACTCCCACACAGTCTGGTAACAGTAAATTCAATCACTTTCAGCTCGAGACAGATGATAGTTTTTATATCAATCTGTTTGTCCCTGGGGTCTACTTCATCATTACAGAACTCTTGTCGAAGACTAGCGACAGTTTGGCCACCTGGCCTAGTCCCAAACAAGGAAAGTTGTTCACCCCTCTTCGACAAACTAGTCAGAAAATAAATATCCTCCAGCTCAATTTCGAGCCGGTGGCCGCCAATAATGAAACACTGGTCCTGCACATTCCACCTGTTTACCAGCCATGTCAGGAGGTCTACCTGTGCCCTCATGCCCTAAATGGCCCAAAATTTATACAAACCGCATGCTCTTAAAGCCTGCATTGTGGGCAAATGGAGCATCGCGGCATCATCCACATCCTCATGCTCACGTTCTCTCCAAATCAACATCTTGCTAATCCTACAATGCATAAAAAGATAAGTTAGAACAATCTAATTTGAAAATTTTTGGGTGGGAAATGGAAAATTTGATTTTGAAATTCAATTGCGCGGGGACCGCACTTTTCCTTCATACACAGTGCGTAGGAACGCACGCGTTATATATTAAAAGTGCGGACCCATGACCTTTTTCTACATAGAAGAAGGTCGAGATCCACAGGTCATGTGTGTTGTGCCTGCGGACCCCCGCGGGTAATTTCTTAAACATATTTTTCCCTTAAAAAATGAAAACTAAAGCCTAAAAAGAATTGTAAACGGATGAAAAGCAAGATTAAGAGGTCGTGGATTACCTGGGACTAACGGTTCTCGATTTCGTCAGACGGATCTTCCGGAATATTCACAGGAACTTTTTACCCAAAAGCTTCTACTTTTCACTCTGAACTTGAACGGTAAAAATGAAGTTGAAAAAGTCCTTTTTATAAGTTTTTTCGAATAGATGAATTTTTAATTAATTTATTTTTCACTTTAAAAAGGGTATTTTGAAAGCATTTTTACTTATTTTAAACAGGTATGTGTAATGTTTCAAGTTTTTGTGCAGAAATTGGATTTATCAAGAGAATTGACCATTTTTCAACAAAGAGCATACTTTTATCACTTTTTCGGACTCTTTCAAAATTTTACGAAAAAGCGAAACATTGGAGTTCTCTTTTAAGCCCTTTTCAGACTCTCTAAATATGAAAAGATTTCCGAGTACTTGATTGTTCGAACTCGTTAAAGTAAATGAATAATCGTCCCTTCAGTATAAGTTTACCCCTTTTACGGACTGAAGTGGACTATTTACGAAAAAGGTATACGTTGACTAATTACGGTCAATAGAGTTCTCTCCCGCATTATTTTATCCTTTTTCGGGCCTGAGAGACTAAATTTACGAAAATTACACCCATGGAGTCTTCTTAAGTTTTTCTTCTGACTCCCTAAAAATGAAAAACACCGAGTTTCTCCTATACTGGACTCGTTAAAATTTAACAGTAAAGGACCTGTTTAATTTTCAACAGGAACGAACCACTCCTTCTTAGGGTTCGAATCTTAAACTAAGTTGGACTCATCCGAAGGATGAGCTTATAAATAAGGAAATGTTATCCTCCTCAAGCTTATAAAAAATAAAGAGGTACTTGCCAGAAATGGTGGGGGAAAAGAGAGAAAAATGACTTGTTTGTGGTATTTTGATTTTTCGAAAATCTAGTTAACCACTCTCGAACACGACACTTTCAATCACCGGGGTTGGGAAATCCTTTGCCTAACAGTTAATCGAACCTCATTTGAAATTCTTCATCTAGTTTCTGGGTATTAGCTTTGGGTCAATTGCTACCAAGCCATCTGCAGTGTCGTTATGTGTTCAAGAGGACAGTTTAAATAAACCATTCATCTGCAAAATATCTGTCATCCATTTTGACCATCCCTGAGTCAGTCCTTGCCGATATATTTTCAAAACTTGATCTATGATTTCGTGTTGTGGGCTTGCCTACGACGGATCACTTTCTATCGACGATAGCACATTATCTAGGAAGTTGATCCAGAAATCGTCAGTACCTTGAAATCTGCATGCCTCAATGGCAGGTTTCTCGCCTTCGACGACAGGTTGCATCATTGACCTTCGATTGAATGATTCCATGAGATGTTCGACTTCAGCTCATTGATTCACATTTCATGGATTGTACTGAGTACTTTGAGAACCATTGACATTACTCAGAGCATTTCACACTTGAAATAATGTTTTATCACTTCATCGTAAAATCATGGTTTTCACTAGTTTGACTTCACACATTCATTCACATGGATAGAATTTAATAGTTTACATAAATCAGACCTAGATCTGTTTCTACCATCCAAGTCACAGAATTTTATTATCATTTAGATAGTAGACTATTTAAAAACATATATCATGTTTCACTGTGTTTACACATGTCTATATCAGAGCAAATTTCAAACTATTCTATCAACAAGTTTGAATTAGTCTTTAGTTAGTTTGATCCAGGTGGAATGCCCACTCTGCTTTATTATATATATATATATATATATATATATATATATATATATATATATATATTTTGCATTGAATGTTTTTACAGGTTCCGACTGGGGTGACCACAGGATGATCCTTGAAATGATAAAGTACTTCACTCTTCATATATGATAGACTTCATCTTCATCTATTCTAGACTTCGCACTTTAGGGGGAAATATGTTATATAATTAAAATTTAATGTGTCAATATCTGCCATGTGTTTCAGTCATATTAATGGCATTTTCCTCCCTTTGCAAGTCTAACATATCAATTCCCATGTCGCCTTTAAAATTTGAGAAAGTTCCTAAAATATCCTAAATCCTTGGTATCGCACTTTCGCATCTTGCTCGCACCAATGTTCAACATCTAAGGACTTTAACTATTTTATCCTGTTAAAAGTGCGGACCCTTGTAAGATAAAAAAGGCGCAAGTAATTTCCAAAAAGCCCAATAAAAGTGAATTCTAGAAGCTTCCAGAAAATATCTTGCGGTGATAGAACCGCTCTTATGAGGTGCATGTATCCCTTACCTTATGGAGCTAACCCTTGATGTGAGGAGCTTATCCCTTTGAAGGAGGATTCTATCCCTTCATAGTTGGAACAAGAAACCTCCTCTTTTCCACTATAAAAAGAGGCATTGGGTAGCCTCAAGGAGAGTTGAAGCTTTAGAATATTTGAAGTTAAGTGATGTTGAGATTCAGACTCAGTTAATTAAGACTTTTGTGAGGAAAGATTACATACCTCTATTCGTCTTGGTTGGAGGAGTGCAGTGCTTATCAAAGTAAAGGAGATTCCTGCTTTGGACCCCGGAAAGTCCTGTGCAACATCAAGGCTCAGGTTGTAAGGATTTTCTTCTTTTGAAATTAATACAAATATACTCATTTTTCTCAATAAGCTTTCAATCAATGGTTTATTTCATAGATTCCTTGATCACTATGATAAGCATAGTTTATGATGATTTATATATAGGTGCTATGTAATATTTTGCTTGTTTGTGACTGCAGGTTTACGAGGAAAACTCCTTCAAGCGCGCGAGGGACAACAACGACTTCAAACAAGCACTGGACAAATGGTAAGTCCTTAACACCTCTATAGAGCTTTTCATAGATCATATATGCTTAGAGAAAGATTAGTCTATTTGGCTGTTTGTTGCTAGATACTTTTAGTACTAGGGAGATCGGTCTTGTTCGCAAGACGGATTAATCCTCCAACTTGAG
>MU968347.1:0-70803 GCA_034641835.2 Pinus albicaulis
TTGCAGGCTAGCCCTACATCATTTTTGGTATCAGAGCTAGAATGCTCTGTTGAAGATCTTTGTTTTTTTTTGAATGAGTACAGTTGAAAACTAAAGTGTGTTTCTTTGAATGTGTGATGAATGATTGAAAGGAAGATCATATTTTTAAATTTGATATGCAAGCTACACAATTGCGGTGAACAGGATTGCAGAAATGAAAGGAGGACAAGATCATGCAGGATCTTAAGGTGAGATGATTTTTCTAATTTGAAATTTATGATTGAAGTTTATGGTTGCAGACAAGATGATGGCAGTGAACCTGACATTCAGCTAAAGGATGGATAGGGAGGAAAATTGCAATGTCCTGAAGTGAAGATGAGTTGAGAGGTAGCCTAGAGAGAGAGTAGAGGAGAATGCTCAAGAGGTTCCAGAGGCAGTGAACCAAGTACTTACCAAAAGACTGAGTGAGGAGAGCTTGGTGAGGTAAGTGGTGGCAAGACATGAGAACTTGTTGCAGAGGCTAGTGCAACTCATGGTGAGTGAAAAACTCATGGAGAAGATGATCATGGAGGATCAGAGAAAAGGTTCAGAGGAATGCCATAGAGGTGAGATGACTGCAGAAGTCCGAGAAAGAGAAATTGTAGTAATGAAGGTACAATTGTAGGTACTAGAGGAATGGCTGCAAGAGCAGGAAAATCAGAATATAGGATGGATCTTTCCACTGAAGGGAAAGAGAGTGATTTGGCAACAATTGCAGATGAAGTTGAGGCAAAGTGTGATTGCGTTATTGAAAAAGGAACTTAGAGTTCTTGAGCCAGAGATGGAATTTGAAGATTCCATACGCAGATCTGTTCAAAGGGAAGTGCTTGAGAAAGCAATCGAGACTGAAAAGTCTTGTGGTTTTAAAACTGATGAGTTGTGTATGTTTGCAGGTACAACACAGGGAGATGAGCAAGCTTTAGAGTTTGTTCAGGAGAGAGAAGAGTTGAATCTGAAGGTTGTTCAGATCGATGCTGAGATAGAAAGATCTCAGGAGGGAATGAAGACAAAGGAGTCTAATCAGAATATTGGTGCAGAGAGAGAAAGACCAGCTGATGATTGGTCAAGCACTGGTGAAGGTATGGAAAATTGTGTAAAGTTTCCAAGTTCTACTCCTAATGAAATTGTTGAATTATATAGGAAACTAGATCTTCAGAGAAGAGAATTGGAAAGACAGAGGACTTATGTGCTGGATAATTTGTTGAGGAAGAAAGGCAGGAAAGTTGTCATGAATGACAGTTTTGGAGAAGAGGATGGTAAGAAAGCAAGACTAGCTGACAGTCTCATGGTGAATGCAAATCAGCATACTGATGTGCTGACAGAGAAGTTGGGAAGGAACTCTGAGTAGCATACTGAAGTGTTGCCAAAGGAAGCTGAGGAGAAAGCCAGTAAAGATTGTCTAAGTCCTAAAGAAGACTTGGAGCTGCGGATGACTGAATCAACAAGTGAGACCATTGGATCTTGTGATTTGGATGCTGACAATTTTATTGTGTTTACAGGTGATATAAAAGACAATTCATCACTTGGAATTGTCTTGGAAGAAGAAGAAATGTTGCAGGTAGAAGATGAGACAATCATGTCTCATAAGCAGAGGCTTGTTACGATAAGTGACAAGGAAGAGTTGGCTTGTCTGTATAGCCAAGAGAAGACTGGTAGACAAAATTTTGAAGCTGCTACAGTGATAGAAGTTGAGACTACAGTGTTTGAAGAACTTGATCTGATTGCCAGAATCAATCAAGATGATGCTGGACAATTACTAAAGATTGTCGAAGGGGAAGATGGAGGTTATGCTGGAGTTAACTTGCAGCATGTTGATGAAATTCTTGAGGAGAAAGGGCTGAAATGTTTGCTGAAACCAGGGAAAGAAATTGCAGACGATGAGCAAAGGAATGTTGCAGAGGGACAGGAAGTCTGGGAGGCAGCAACATCCATAGTGACAGCTAGAGCAACATGTGGGGTGACATTTATAGAGGCAACTGAGGCAACACTGATAGCAGTAACATCTATGGGGGCGTTGAAGCCTTATGTTTTTTCTAACAATTGTTTTGTGAGTACAGGTTTTATTGAAGACACTGGAGAAAATATATTAGACAGAGAAATTGAATTGATGAGGCGGATGATGATGAAAGTATCCCGGAGGAGGCCAGCAGCAGTAAAACAAAAGGGAAGCAGCAAAAGGAAGACAACAGAAGATTGTGAAAGCCTAGTCAGTGGAGCGATGCAGCATAAAGTGTGGAGACTTGGAGAAGAACAACAGATGGAAGCAGCAACAAGTGGAAAGTTGCAGCACAAGATATGGGATCCAGGCATACATAGATCCGAACATATGATCAGGCGATCATGATTATTTTAACGTTGGGAGTCTGATGCAGGAGCATCAAGGGAATTTTTCATTTGTAAATATGTTAGAAAAGGGGGTGTGACATTTTTTAATATTTTATTAATTAATTTGTTATTTTTTATAAAATAGGAGATAATTATGAAAAGTGAGGATTATGTAAATATTCTTTTAATAAATAAAAGGATATGAGAGAAATAGTTTAGGAGCAAAATTTGGGATTAGGATTTCTATGTATGGTATTAGTTGAGGATTTGATGGAGAGATATTTTGAGTAAATTAAATGCATTATCTATGTATAAATATGAGTGGGTTTTGTGAGGAAAAAGACACTTGAATAGTGAGAGTGTTTGAGAGCAGGTTTTGAACAGCAAGGGCTGCAAGCCTCTGGAAAATTGTAAGGGCCTAAATGTTGAATATCCAGCCAAAGAAAAAGGTTGGAAGTGATCTCCTTTTGTTTATATGAAAACAATGTTTCAAATTTATATATATATTGTTGATTGAATGAGAAAGGCGTAGAATTGGTGCTGACTTGTGATTGTTCCAAATTACGAATTGAGTTCACTGGTTTTTATTTGTTATGTCGATTTGAAATTCAGTTGAATCATGAAGTGAATGGTTTATTCAAGAAGCAACGAATAATTAAATTAATTGTTTGATTCCGGCATTTATCTATTAATATGCATTAAATAGATTGAAGTGGCAGATGTAAAATCTCTGTGAATCGAGCCAAAAAGGGAAATCGTAAGGAATTCTGATCACTTCTTTGTGAAGAGCGCTTTAATTTAAAACCAGTGTGTAATTATCTGCATTTGAATTCTGGAACATCAGTGTTGTAATCGAACCATGAGACATAATGCAAAGGAAAACAAATTGTAAGTAGCGGCATCAGTTTTATTAATTGCAGAACATTGTTGCTGGAGTCATTTTTCAACTGGTTGAGGTTGTGCAATGTAATGGCAGTTGTAATCTGGAAAACGTAGAGGTTGAATTCGATCAACAAATTAATTCAGAACAGAAACACCGAGAAATGCTTCCAAGTCGATTGTAGCAAGGGCGCAGAGGCGAGTAACTATTTAAATGGAGAGTTTGTTAACAGCGTTGAATGCTGAAGAAGGTTGGTGGATAGAAACACTTGAAAAATGAGGTAAAGAAGATCTATACGAGGGTTTTAATTCAGTGGATGGGTAATCCATAACGCAGAGAAGCGTTGTTTCAATTGAGTAGAAGAATTTTGGCATTCGACTTCAGAATTTGTGTTTCAGTTAAAACAGATACCCATGATTTAGAGTCTTTTGCTGAAACCAGGGAAAAGCGCACTGCTAATTTTTGGGAGAACGATGTAGGTGAAAGTTTGAATTAAATTTAGTGGTGATTTTAACATATGTTAAAGGTGCAGGTTTGATTTAAATTCAGTGGCAACGTGTACAGAAACCTCAATGTAATCCGATTTTGAATTCACTACTCTGCGGTGTTTGTTTGACTGAAATCGTGTGGAACTTGTAGTTAAGCCAGAAGTTTTGAACCACTTGTGGTGAAATGAGAGCTGGAAGGCGTAGTCAATAAGTTGGAATTGCAGAGATTGCCAGCAGATCGAATATGAATTGTGGACAAGCGATTGAGCGTTGGATAAATATGAAATTCTGGCATTGGATTTCGTGAGCTGGTAAGCAGAATGGGAAGGGCGCACTTATATATATTTGATATTTGGTTCAATTAAAATAATGTTTAAAGTTGAATGTTAAACCATGGGTGGATTGCCTCGTTGACTTCTGTATACATGAAATCCAATACTGAAACCCATATATAAATGATTGTGGAAATGATAAAGAGAAGTATTTGGGCTTAGAACCAGAATTAAAAGGGTTTATATAATGATTCGTGACATTCAATGTGGAATGAAATGGTTAAGTCGAGGTGCACACTCAGAGTTCATTTAAGGTAAGGATGTAACATATATGTATATGTTATATTGATGAGAATATGGTTTTCATAAACCATAAAGTGATGAACCAAAGGTTATTGGCATTTGGTCTGAATGTGTGAGGTGAGTTTCAATGCTATTCAAAGTGTGGGACTGATGTTGTATTGAGTGTGTTGAGATTACATTGAAGCTTGAAATTTAATTCCATGAAGAGTTTAAATTATTGGGTTTATGGTTTTGAAACATATGATCTAAATGTTTCCGCATTCAAATGATAACTTGTGAATTTTCCAGGAATTGAAAGATAAGCTTCCGCATAATAGTTGAGATTGCCAGTGACTGAAAATTTTCCTAGATTGAAATTTTAATTGGGCGGTTATGATGATGCATTTGTATATGCATAGAATGTTGAAAGATTCTCAAGTTTACGTGCCCCGCCCGCATCACTTTCCTAAATCTCGTGGAGCCACTAAATTAGACAAAAATTAACTAGGCAACAATTTGGCACTTTGTGGCGACAATTTCGGTGGCCAAAACTAGCCAAATTGTCACTTACTTTATTTTTCTAAGGACTTAATTGGCCAACAAATTTTGTCCATATTTTTAAAATAAAAATAAATTAAGAAAAATAAAAACCTGCCAATGACCCAATAAATTTAATACTATCAACCATTCTCGCCATGAAGGTAGGCTTAAAATTAAAGCCAAGTTTTTTATATTTAAATTCATATGTTCCATTCAACCACAGGGGGAACAAAGGCACGCAACCCAACGCAGGTGGAACCTCGAGTGGGATGGAAACTAAGGAGCAAGTAATCCCCCGATGGTGGAAATATGCAAGGAATTGTAAGATTATCTAAGGCCCAAATTTTGACAAGCTTCAAAATTAAGTCGCCTTTATACTCATTTTACTCAGCTTTTCGAAGGAGAATAGTGGTGAAGTCATTTTTCAACTGAAAGAAGAGATCAACAACTTGCAAGAGAGGAATATTTTTGGAATCATGATGAACCTAAAAGATTCCCAAGGGCCAAGTTTTGACAAGCTTTCACAACTGTAGTCAACTTTATGCCTATTTTACTCGCCTTTTTCGCAAGGAGCATAATGATGAAGTCATATTTGTTATTCGAGCAACATATATTCGCTTATTTCTGCATAGAAGAATATTTGTGGAATCATGAGGAATCTAAAATATTCCGTAAGGGCCAAATTTTGAAAGTTTGAGAACTAGACTAACTTTATACTCATTCTTCTCCGTTTTTTGCAAGGAACTCCGAAGGTGTGACCAAATTATTCATTTGAGCAACAAATTTCTGGCCAACCCGTAAGAAAGAATTTTTGCGGAATTTTTGGGGGAATCTTTGAGATTTCCGGGGTCCGCATTTTGAACGAAGCAACAAAGGGGTCGATTTCATAATCATTTTTCATGATTTTTCCCCAGGAATTCAATGGTGCAATCCATTTTCGAGTAGATGTGTATACATTTCAGGCTATCCCCTAAGTGGAGGTATAAGGTGCCTTTTGTACATGCATGACTTGATTTCATTGAAGATTAATCAAAGAGGCCTCTCCACAAAGGAGTAGGTCTCGCCACATTAAGAAGGTCAAGATTAATTTGATTTCTTACATGCTCTTTTATATGCAATTTTGTATGCATCTTTGAAGTGAAAAGATTCTGATCACACAACTTCAAATGTAATCAAATTCACACACGACTCGAGCTAGAGATAAGAGAATGCATATTTATAAATAAATATGTTGTTACATGACTTCCACTTCATTCATTCCAAACTTGCTGCACTGGAAGCAGGAGAAGAGTTGTCTTCCTCCCCATTCGATGCCTCTCTTTTTTTTATGTATAATATTTGCAAATGGTTTGTTTCCTTTCTAATTGAGGGAAGTCAAAAAGAAAACCATGTGGCCTATTCATTACAACAAATGACTCTTATATTCCTAGACTCTTCAAATTATTTGAATTTTGTATTTATATTAAGTATTTAAAATTTCAACAAAGGTGAAAAATCGTATTTTCTAACTCAAATGTGGCGAGTTCGCCACATTTTCAAGCCCTCTCTATTTCTTCATCTACAAACTCCTGTAATGCTCTTGCATCACCCTATAACCAATGCTTCTTTGAAATGTTTTTATTGCCAATATTTAAGTAGAAAAGAGACATATCCATCCTTTAAATGTGGACATATATAAATTGTTATATATATATATATAATCCAATTTTTAAGGTCACGGCCAAGCCGTACACCAAATTGGTGTATAAGACCCCCTTGTTTATGGGACAAGGGACCCACCCACTAACAATTTTAATGTGCTTAAGTTTACGAAGGCATACGTACTCTACTCCCCTAGTTTTGAACTTATGACCTCTTAGGAGGAAACACATGTCATCATTAGGTCACCTAAGCCGTATTCTAACATAATTTTTTTTTATTAATATAACATAGAATTATCTTCAAAATATATTCTAACAAAATTTCTTCCTTTATTAATATAACGTATCATCATTCTCAAAATAAATCGACAATCACAACGAAATTATAAAACTATATATTTACAATATTATTGTAAATATTATATTTTTTATGGAAATTATTTATAAACCAAAAAAATATAATTAAATACATTTTTATCTTTACCATACATTATTATAGTATGGTATTTTTCGATTATATAATTTGGGAAAATGAATTTATAGATTACTTAAAAATAGTTCTCTCCATGAAACCACTTTTTGTAAACCATGTCCATAGTCTAACTTTATTCCATAGTGTCATCACACAAGTAGTGCCACCAAATCCAATCCGTGAGACATGTTCATCCACACCTCTTATCCATCAACATTTTTTATTAACATTAACACTTAGTTTGCTTTTGATTTTCTTTAATTGAGAAAGCTCTAGTTGATTTCAATTGAATTATTTTTAGATATGTCGAACTCCTCCAAAATAGATATCTTACCAAAAGACGTAGGGATATTCCTCCAATTGATTCATAAATTTATCCAACGCAACCTATTTAGCATTTCTCTTATGAAATTATTGTTAAGAAAAATCCAAATATTGACATTTGAAGCCAAACACAACTGAAAAAAATCCTTGATCAGTATATTCATATACGTATATAGATGATGGGTTGATTTTAAATCCCATGAGTCGAGTCTTTGTCAATGAGATAATATTCTTCCCCTAAATTTATGGTTGAATAAACCTAATAATTGCAATACTTTGAGAGTTGTAAACTATCGAGAAATTCTAACTTTTCCAACTTTTTTTCGAGTTTATGGAGAATTCCAAAGTGAAGCTACAATTTCTTCGACGAGTTACCTTATTGCAAAGCTTAATATTATCATTGCAAATTTTGCCACGACAGAAGCCCGTTGAAAATTATGGCGATTTGTTAAGTGTAGAGTTTGGAATACCGAGATTTGTCTTCCAGAAAAATGAGGGGACCAAAGAAAACAAATTAGTAATCCCAAAACTTTTGTCAATCAGTAAAACTATAAACAAAACCATCAAATTTAATACACTAGGTGACGCCACCCGTGAAACAAGCAGATAGAATTATTTGGGATTTTGCTGGAGCTAAATTCGCACTCTACCCACGACCGTGTTTTAATGAAGAATAGTCATCTGGTTTTTAATGAAGAATTTTCGTTGGGATTTCCATCATCTTGGCCCACGAAATGTTTGACCGAAGATTCCCGAATCCCGATCGGTAATGTATCGGGATTCGGAAATGGAATGGGTTTATTTGCAATGATGTATCCGGAATGGTTTCATTTATTTTGTGATAGTGAATTTTTAATCTATGAGATATCTATCTTCGTCTATTCAAGAATATGTCTAGAAGATGGATCTCGATTTGAAGCGTACACAAGCATAACTTAGTATTTTGTGATAAATCTTATTCTAAAGATGTGTACTTTGTGCATTTCATTTCAGTGTCAGTTTCTTGAAATTTGACCGTCCATACATGCAACCAACCATCATTTAGGCCATAGTCTATCAAGTTACATCACATATCTGCATATGGGGTTGTTCAAAGTTTTTGTAGGAAATTACTTTTAATTTTTACAAATATTTACACCACTACAACATCCATGGTAAAATGACTTATGGTAATGTAACAAAACCTATTTACAAGTTAAGAATATCCATAGTAAAAAAAATTGAAAATGTATTGTTAAAAATATTGTTATATAGTATCTTTATTTCAAGTACTATGTATTAATATAAAAAATGTTATAAAAATAAATTCAAATATAATATTTATAATAGTTTTTTAAAATGAGTTATGGTTATGTTTTAATATAAAAAATGTTATAAAAATAAATTCAAATATAATATTTATAATAATTTTTTTAAAATGAGTTATGGTTTTAGTGGTATTGATAAGTCATGGTATTGGCCCATGTTATTGTAAGAAATTCTATTGAGAAGTTAATAATATCCATAGTAAAATGTTGTGAATATTTATCTTTAAGAATCTTTTTATATTGTAAATACTAATTTTTCATATACTTATTAGCTAAATTTAAATATCTTTGCTAAATCATTATTATAATTTATAACTCTTATTTATATGTTATATATATATTATATTTTTCTTTTATCTAAAAAAAATGGCTTGCAATTTAAAAAAAAAACAAAATTATAACCTATTAGCTATTATAACATTAACAACCATCGTTATAATTTATTAGCTTCCAACTTTCGATGTAACCTTGGTAATTTACCCATGACTTTTTAATTTAAGTAATAATCAAGCATTCTTGATAATATAAACATCACGTCATGCAAGGAATAAACATCATAAAAATGACACAACATAAAATCACATCATCGCACATCAATATACTGAAACCCAATAGGGTGAAAATCAACAAAATTTTAAATTGATTATTAAATGCTCGTGAGGGTGTTCACCCTCACTTAATGGTTATAAGGGAGTCCATCCCTCAACATTATCAAAATGTTACAAATAAATATAATATTAAATTCAACATAGCTAGCTACAAGCTATTACAATCATCATGCTATCATTTACCCACAAATCCTCAATCTCTATGTCTATGCGGCCTAGTTGTACCCATCAATGGATCATTCAGGAATTACATTCTCAATCGACATGAATATTTTATCACTACAATTTTAAACATAATTTATCCTTTGCATGTCTCACCATCCTTCCATGCCATTACCGTCGTAAAAACTTTGCTATCATGATTAATTATATTATTAATCAACCAATACTTAATCTTTATCACTGATGCTTTAACATTTATTTGTGTGCATACATAAATCATAAAAAAAATATCATGACATGTCTTATTTAACAACACTACACATATAGTAATAGAAGAATAAACTATCAAGCAAGTCATATTAGCTATTATTTCCCTTCCACATAAATCCATTTTCCTTTCCAAAGAAAACCACTAGACCTGTCTTTATTCATTTGAAGGAAAACTATTGAAAATAAAATCAACTCATAAAATGCATAAAACACACATAATAAACCAGAGACTAAATATTGGCTAGGAAAAGGTTTTCAAATTTCATGGCTTCCTCACATATTTTCTCATTATTAAAAGTATTGTAGTGTTACAATTAAATAGATGAGGCAGACAATGTCTCAATATAGTGCATGCTATCTCGACACCTTGTTTGGAGATAATTTCTCAACTAAACACACACACTAATAAGAGCTACCTAAACTAACCCTATCTTAGAACAACTTAAACTAAAGAGTTAGGCATAAATTCCTAACTTTTAATATTTAACTAATTTATTTTATTTTTGGATTTATTATTTTTTTAAGGAGAGAGGCTAACATTCCCCCCTTCAATGATAAATCTAAAATAAGAACTAGGAACCATATTCCAAGTTCTCATGTTGATCCTAAAAAACATTGCCTAAAACACCGCCAAAGCTAGATGCCGAAATCATAAATCAGAAGAGGATTCATGAGTCGGCCCGCATGTTTGATTCATCTCCGAATTTCACTTGACAAATCCTCCATCATGTGCTGTTGCAAAAGGATCCATCTGCCCTTTGCGTGAAATCAAATATCCTTTCTTTTATCTGATCGACAAAATGGTTTAACACCAACTGCCGATGATGTAAAACAACTCACCGTTGCTTTTGTTGTGTTAAAATTCTCAACGTTGCTTCTTTGTTGTCGACCGTCTAATCGAATTCTTCTTTACGTCACTTCACCGATTTTGTTGGTTTTGTCGATAATTTTTGCACGAACAACCACCAATAATTTTAATTCGACATTTCATTTTTTAGTTGAAAGGAGATAATTCTCTATGAATTATTCCCGAGCCTCTTCTGTGTAGGAGAGTAGCAATCGTGTACTCCCCCCTTTTCAACTACAGAGAAATGTTATTATTTTCACCGTCGCCTGCACTATGTGTGATTGTATTCGATTGTATAACTAAGACAATATTTTTGACCGGAGCAGATCATTCCCATGATCAATCCATTCATAGTGGATCTTTAATCCGGCTAGTTGTTGTTAGCTACAACATTTCTCTCGATGAATGACGCTTTTCCACAATGGCGACAAAGATGGAGATCAAAACACCGATCTTTTATATCACCGGCTCTTCGGGTACAATGAGAACATTTCGCCTTGACTCGCAACTTCGGGTTGCGTGGCATTTTTGTTTTTGCAACTTTCCTAATGTGCCGAGTAGAGTTTTGTCTAAGAAACTCGCACCGATGAACTTAACGTGGTTTTGAATAATCGGGATATGCAAGTTGGCGTCATCTTGATATATCCTAAGCCTCGTTGATTTTCGTTACTTTGGATTTCTTCCTATGGCTTCAAGGATTGGCTTGGAAGAAATTTGAACCGGAACAACTTCGATATCAAGATGTTTGGATGAATAACTTATCATCTGGATGGTTCAAATACTTAGAAGCAACACTTTCTCTTGCAACGTATTTCTATGTAGTTTCAACTCCGCTGAAGAAACTCAATCGTTTCATTTGTATGTCAGAGATGTAGCAGAGCAAGAGTTTTGTTGATTTGCACTATGTCTTTCTTATCACTTCTGAAAGGATCAAATTGTGAAGAATTTTTGTCAACGGATGTGTTGCACCATCTAAACTCACTTCCTCTGGAATTCGTGCTCCATTTGCCAGATGTCATGCTCGAACTAATTTACTTGATTTTTTTTACTTGAATGATAGCCTACTTACAGTGTGGCTTGAATGGCATGCTCGCTTGGTTTGTTGCTTAGTGTGCTTGTTGGAAAACTTGGTTAGAGTTGTAGAACTTTCTTGTTTGGACTCTTGAATTCATTCCCACTTGATGACGATTGCTTTGCTTCAATGCTCACTTAAATTGCTTGATTACTTCACGCTCACTTGAATGAATACTCACGCTTGCTTCGTTAAGATGTGAACTCGTTGTTTGTTTTAGAGTTAAAACTTGTGCACCGACTCTGATTTTGCTTAAAGTAAGGGTGTCGAACACCGTGGAAAATGCACTCCAAGAAAGCTTACAATGATTTTAATGACTCACATAAAAAAATGAATTCACTTGTCTTAATTTGACTTATCGAAGAGAATTTATGCTCTTGAATTTTTATCAAACTAAAATCGGGGTGTTGGTTTCCAACCGAAAGTGCACCCTTACAATTCAATGCAATTTGAATTTGATTACATGCTCTTAAATTTATTGCAGGACTGTTGATTTAGATTTTTCTTTGAAACACTAGAGTTTCCAGATTCATGAACTTTATTGTATTGAGTGAATTTGTTTGTTGAGGTAGAATTCTGATGTTGACAATCTTTAATTATGTGTTGTAGTTATGCAAATGCATGTGTTGAGTTTAATTATCCTTCCTTGCATCTACTTCGTTATAAGTATTGTGCTTGCTGACATTGAACATTATGTGTGTGGTAAATGTGATCATTTATGTGTCAAAACTAGGCACAACTCATAAGCAATAACATGAAGCATGCACCATCCTCAACACACTTTCGTGTACCTAAGATCCCATTATTCAAGTTTGGGTGGATCTAGGACATAACCACCATAACAAATATATGCTTTATTAAAATTTCCTTGAGTACATAATCAATCAACTTCACAAAATCTTCATGGAATCAAAGTTAGAGCTTCTCGAAGAGAAATGTCTTCAAAACCGACTCAACCACCTACAACAATAAGTTTTCCTTTAAAAAATTATCACTCCAAACTTACAAAATATGCACCTTACTTCTCCACAAAATTACTTTGAACATTCAACTTATCACTCCAATAATTACAAAAGTAAAAACTCCTTATTAAGTCTCTCTTTTATTTTACATAAAAAGTTTATGAATTCACTTTTTAAAAGTGAATAAAAAATTAATACTTAATACTTTGTTTTAAGAGTGCTTTTAAAAAGTTTGACTTTGAAGATTTCATCTACGTGATATAGGAGAGAACTCGAATAGTTGGAGGAGGACATCCACTTCAACCATGTGCATTGAAATATTTATCGACACATCAATGCATCACTGTGTGCAAGTAAAAAAAATGACCTTTTCAATGGTGAGAACACCCGGCGTTGTGATCATAGTCTGACTCAACTGAGAAACCTCCAAGCATAACACAAAAAATCCATTGTGGCCACTCACTGATTACAAGCTAGTTGGTTGATTAATGCACTTACTTGTTTGCATGCATGTTTGAAAATTAGGAAGATTTGAATGGGCACCAATCCTGTATGTTCTCGACGTAATCAAACTCGTTAAAAATACAACACACATAAATGAAACAAACACAAACCTCTACTCTTCCATGTGTTTTTACGCCGGATAATCTACGTGTTGCGTTGTACAATTATGATGTTTCATAATTTTTCACACTTTAGTATACTTGCCACCCCGTATTTGGGAAGCAAATGATATAAAAAATAATAATAAAAATGATTTCCAATTTCGACTATGGCTAGATTGACTCCTTCCTCAATGCACTTTTATATAGTATGGTCACCGCATTAATCTCGCACTCTAAAGCATGAGACTCGACCATCATCATTTATTAATATCGAAGCTCTATATCCGTCAATGAAGACTTAAACAAAACCACCCTAGAGAATCCGAACAGAAAAGGAAAGGAGATTTCTATCCTTAAGTTTTGTCACCACCAAACTCTATGAATCTGCTGCATCTTTGAATTGCAAATATTTAAAGATTCGGGTCTCCGTTTAATTTGTGAATGAAGTTCTCAAATGAAACAATAGTTCTATGACCATTTCCGCTTCTCACAACACCGAATAGAAGTTTAGTTTAGTGATAAAGATCAACTAAGAAACTAATCTACAACATCGCAATATGCATCTCTATAATACCCGAGCGTGGGCCGATCTCAAGAAATTTGAATTTTTCTCATGCTCTGATCCTTCCATCTATGAAGTCCGATTGGTGTCAATTCAACTCGTTTTGCATCGATCGCAAGATTGCATAGAGAGCTCCACGATCGAATGATTGGTTTTGTTACTTGACGTATGTTTCATAAGTTTCCATAGTGTCGCATCTCCACGCCGATAATGATTGAACTCCTAGCAACAAGTTCTCTTTGAAAACCAAATTTCCCCACACATGTGGTTAACTCGTATTTTTTCCTACAATCGCTTCAATTTCCCATTGCTGTAAAACCTCCGCATCAGATCCGATATCATTAAGATTCAATATCACCATAGGAAATCAAATCCAAAAGATATGATGCATATTTGGTAATCCAATGTAGTAAATAGAAAAAAATCTCAGAATTCAATAAGAAAATGGACAAGTACCGAGCCAATGCTGTGAAACTTTATCACTTTATTATGAAATTTTCGACTATGTGCTTTATTTATAGGAGAAAGAATCGAACTTTGTTGAATCAACTTAATGTCTCATTTATAAGTGATGTGGATAGAATTCTTTCTTGAATTACAGGATTGATTTGGCCTCCTATGTGGAGGCACCAACCACAAATTTCGAGTGATCCCGAGTTAATTCTTGGCCTCACTACATAAAAAATTGGAAATCACATTACAATACAAATAAGAGCTTTCTAACTATAAATCTCTCCCACACAAATATTAGTGCAAATTCCCATGCAAGGTTCACATGAAGCAGCTTTTCTAACTATAAAAACGTAATTCTACAAACTCTTCTCCTCCATGTAACTCAATGTTCAACTCATCTCAACATAGGTTTCCAAATTTCCAGCTACAAGATCTCCATTACCTCTCCATTTGCTCGATACCACATAGTGAAAATAAAATCACTCAAAATACATAAAATACACATAATAAAACCGTAGACTAAATATTGGTGGAAACTTCATCCTTATATGGCTTCCTCACATATTTTCTCATTACTAAAAGAATGTAGTGTTAAGCAATTAAACAGATGAGGAGACAAAGTTGTCTCTCAAGATAGTGCGTGCTATCTTGGACACCTTGGTTGAGATAATTTCTCAACCAAACACACACCAATATAGAAGCTACCTAAACTAACTCCTATCTTAGAGGAACATCCCAAACTAAAGAGTTAGGCATAAATTCCTAACTTTTAATATTTAATTAATTAATTTTATTTTTGGATTTATTATTGTTCTATGAGAGAGGCTAAAATTCCCCCCTTCAATGATATATCCAAAATAAGAACTAGGAACCATCTTCCAAGTTCTCATGTTGATCCTAAAAAACATTTCCTGAAAATCGCCAAAGATGGATGCTGAAAAACTGCAATCTGAAGAGACCATGATTTAACTGCATGTCTGATTCATCTCTTAATTTCGTTGCACAAATCCATAATGTGCCAAGTTGCAAAAGGATCAATCTATCCTTTGCGTGAAATCAACATCCTTTGTCCACTGAAAAAATTGGTTGAATGCCCACTGGCTGATGATGTAAAAAAAAACTCAATGTTCCTTTTGTTGTGTTAAAATTGCTCATTGCTGCTTTGTTGTTGACTTACCATTGGAAAATTTATTGATGCCCTCTGGTTGTTTTTGCTGGTTTTGTCGAGACTTTCAATCTTACAACCACCATCAATTTCACTGACATTTTCCCCCTTTTGTCAGCTGAAAGGAGAGACAATTCTTTATGAATTATTCCTGAACTCCCCCCCTTCAGGTATAGGAGTGTTGCACTTGTGTGCTCCCATGTTCAGCTACATTAAAGTACCATATTATTTCACTGTTGGCTGCACTATGTGTGATTGTATTCAGTTGTATAACTGAGACAATCTTTTGACTGTGGATGACCATTCCCAAGTATCAATCCATTCATAGTGGATCTTTAATCTGGCTGATTGTTGTTGGTTGCAACATTTCTTTGATGAATGATTTTTCTTTCCATAATGGCAACAAAGATGGAGATCAAAACACTGATCTTCCAGATGACTGGTTCTTTGAAAATGAGAACATTTCAGTTTGAATTCAACTTCAAGTTGTGTGCATTTATGTTTGTTTGCAACTTTCTCTGAATGTGCTGAGGTGATTTGTTCAAGAAATCCTGCACTGATGAACTTAACGGGCTCTGAATAATTGGGGGTATGCAGTTGGCATCATCTCTGACATATCTTAAGCCTCGTCAATTTCTGTTACTTTGGATTTCTTCCCATGGCTTGATGATTGGCTTGGAAGAAAGTTTAACTGGAACAACTTCGACACTTGAAGTTGTTTGGATGAATGACTTATCATATGGATGGTTCAAATACTTAGAAGAAACACTCTTCTCTTGCAAATCATTTCTTTGTAGCTATGAGTCCAGTTGAAGAAACTCAATCATTTCGTTTGTATGTTGTAGATTCCGTGAAAGATCAACAAGAGTTTCTTTGTTGATTTGCACTATGTCTTCATCACTTGAGAGGATCAAATTGTGAAGAATTTTTAACAACTGGATGTGTTGTGCCATTTGAACTCACTCTCTTGAATTCACACTCTCTTGTTGTATATGTCGTGCTGTGAACTGTTTCACTTGATTTTGTTACTTGAATGACAGGCTCGCTTGCTATGTGGCTTGAATGGCACACTCGCTTGATTTGTTGCTTATTGTGCTTTCTTGGAACACTTGCTAGAGTTATAGAAATTTCTTGCTTGAAATCTTGAATTCATGCTCGCTTGATGACAATCTCTTTGCTTAAATGCTCACTTGACTTGATTTATTACTTCACTCTCACTTGAATGAATACTCACGCTTGCTTGTAGAAGATGTGAACTTGTTGTTTGTTTTAGAGTTAAAACTTGTACACTGACTTGATTTTTCTTAAAGGAAGGGTATTGAACACTGTAGAAAATGCACCCAAGAAAGCATACAATGATTTTAACGGCTCACATAAATAAATGAATTCACTTGTCTTAATTTGACTTACTGGAAGAGAATTTATGTTCTTGACTTTTTATCAATTCAAAACTAGGGTGTCAATTTCAACCAAAAGTACACCCTTACAATTCAATGCAATTTGAATTTGATTACATGTTCTTAAATTTATTGCAAGAATGTTGATGTAGACTTTTCTTTGAAATGCTGGAGTTTCTAGATTCATGAACTTGATTGTATTGAGTGAATTTTCTTGTTGAGGTAGAATTTTGATGTTGACAATCTTTAATTATGTGTTGTAGTTACGCAAATGCATGTGCTGAGTTTAATTATCCTTCTTTGCAGCTACTTCGTTACAGGTGTTGTGCTTGCTGGCATTGAACATTATTTGTGTGGTAAATGTGATCATTTATGTGTCAAAACTAGACATAACTCATAAGCAATAACATGAAGCATGCACCATCCTCAACACACTTTTCGTGTACCTAAGATCTGCTTATTAAATTTCGGGCGGATCTAGGACATAACCACCATAAAAAATATATTCTTTATTAAAATTTTGAGTACATAATCAATCAACTTCACAAAATATTCATGGAATCAAAGTTTTAGAGCTTCTTGGAAGAAAAATGTCTTCAAAAACTGACTCAACCTCCTACAACAATAAGTTTTCCTTTAAAAAATTATCACTCCAAACTTACAAAATATGCACCTTACTTCTCCACAAAATTACTTTGAACATTCAACTTGTCACTCCAATAATTACAAAAATAAAAAATCCTTATTAAGTCTCCCTTTTATTTTACATAAAAAATTTATGAATTCACTTTTAAAAAGTGAATCAAAACTTAATACTTAATACTTTGTTTTAAGAGTGCTTCTAAAAAGTTTGACTTTGAATATTTCATCTACGTGATATAGGAGAGAACTCGAATAGTTGGAGCAGGACATCCACTTCAACCGTGTGCATTGAAATATTTATTGACACATAAATGCATCACTATGTGCAAGTGAAAAAAAATGACATTTTCAATGGTGAGAATGCCCGATGTTGTGATCATAGTCTGACTCAACTGAGACACCTCCAAGCATAACACAAAAAATATGTTGTGTCCACTCACTAGTTACAAGCTAGTTGGCTGAGTCATGGACTTACTTGTTTGCACGCATGTTTGAAAATTAGGAATATTTGAATGGGAACCAATCCTGTATGTTCTCAACGGAATCAAAACTAATAAAAAATACAACACACACATAAATGAAACAAACACAAACCTCCACTCTCTTCCATGTCTTTTTATGATGGATACTCCATAGGTGTTGCATTGTACAGTTATGATGTTTCATAATTTTTCACTCTTCGGCATACTTGCCACCCCGTGGATGGAAGCAATGATATAAAAATAATAATAATAAAAATGATTGCCAACTCTGACTATGGCTAGATTGACTCCTCTCAATTCACTTTTATACAGTATGGTCATTGCATTAATCTGCACTCTAAATCAAGAGACTCGACCATCATCATTTAGTAATATCGAAGCCTCTGTATCTAGTGTCAACAAAGACAGAAACAAGACCACCCAAGAGTCTTCGAATAGAGAAAAGGCAAGGAGATTTCTATCCTAAGTTTTGTCACCAATTAAACTTTATGAATTCTGTAGACTCTTGAATTGAAAATATTTAAAGATTCGTGTCTGCTAATTTAACTAGTTCTCAAATGAAACAATAATTGGGATGACCAAGCTCCACTCACAACACCGAATAGAAGTTTAGTGTATAATAAAGATCAACTAGGAAAATTAATCTACAACATCAGTAATATGCATCTCTACAATACCTGAGCATGGGTCGATCTGACACAAATTGGATTTTTCTACGGTTCGATCCTTTCATCTATGAAGTCTGATTGGTGTCAATTCAGCTGTTTTACCGATTGCAAGATTTCATAGAGAGCTCCACGCTCAAATTATTAGTTCTATTCCTTGATGTATGTTTCATAATTTTCCATAGTGTCACAGATCTCCACGCTGATAATGATTGAACTCCTGGCAGCAAGCTCTCTTTGACATGCCAAATTTCCCCACACATGTGGTTAACTGCATTTTTTACTACAATCACTTCAATTTCATTACAGCATCCAGATCATATCTGATATCATTGAGATTTAATATCACCATACAAAATCAAATATAGTATATGATGCATATCTGGTAATCCAATGTAGTAAATAGGAAAATCTGGCATTCAATAAGAAAATGTACAAGTACTGAGCCGTCATAGGTGAATCTTTGTCACTTTATTATGAAATTTTCGACTGTGTGCTTTATTTATAGGAGAAACAATCGAACTTTGTTGACTAGAAATAATGTCCCATTTATAAGTGATGCAGACAGAATTATTTCTCTAATTACAAGACTTCTTTGGCCTCCTACGTGGAGGCACCAACCACAAATTCCGAGCAATCCTGAGTTAATTCTCAGCCTCACTGCATCAACAATAGGAAATCACATTACGATAAAAATAAGAGCTTTCTAACTACAGATCTCTCCCACACAAATATCAGCACAACTTCCCATGCAGTGTCCACAGGAATTAGTTTTCCAACCATAAAAATGTAATTCTACAGCTTCTCCTCCACATAACTCAATGTTCAACTCATCTCAACATAGGTTTCTAGCTCTAGCTACAATATCCCATTACCGCTCAATTTGCTCGGATACCACATAATGAAAATAAAATCAGTCAGAAAATATATAAACACACATAATAAACCAGAGACTAAATATTGGCGGAAAAGGCTTCAGCCTCATGGCTTCCTCACATATTTTCTCATTACTAAAAGAATGTAGTGTTACAATTAAATAGATGAGGAGACAGTGTCTCAGGATAGTGCGCGCTATCTTGGACACCTTGGTTGAGATAATTTCTCAACCAAACACACACCAATATAGGAGCTACCTAAACTAACTCCTATCTTAGAGGAACAACCCAAACTAAAGAGTTACGCATAAATTCCTAACTTTTAATATTTAATTTATTTATTTTATTTTTGGATTTATTATTGTTTTATGAGAGAGGCTAACAAAAACTAGCACATGAGTTATGGTTTTTCATGCGAATGCATAAAATTTTCATGATAGTTTTATCCTTCATGCAAATACATACTATTTCTAAAAAATAATCTAACATAATCTTGCATGCAAATGCATAATATTTTTAGAAGAAGGCTAACATAATCTTGTATGTAAATGGATAATTTTTAAAAAAGAAAGTTCACATAGTGTAAATGCATAATCTTCCCAATCATATAGATTTTTTCCTTATACATGAAAATACATAACAATATCTGAAGGGAACTAGCCGAACAACCATCATCTTAGGGTGTGTAAACAAGTACTCCTTTCAAAAAGGAAAAACTAGTGCCATAGTTAATGCATGCAATTGTATAAACTTAATTCAATAGAAACTATCCCCTATGCTATTTCTTTTTATAAGCAATTATATAATCCCTTCCAAAATAATTAATAGAATAGGTGTTATTCTTATACATGCAATTGCATGATCTTTCCCCAAAGAACTAACATAACATAATTTTTTACTAAAACAATCTAACATGATAGTCATTTTTCCATGCTTGCAAGCTACATTTATTCCCAATAAATCTATCTCAATAGTTTTCTTTTCCATGCATGTAAAGTGCATTTATTTTCAAGAAATGTATCTCAATCAAATATTATTTTTGTTCATGCAACACATATTTATTTCTCTAGAATTTTACCATCATTAATTATTTCTTTATGTAAAAAAATACATACTTATTTTTCAAAAGATAATTAACACAACAACTAATGTATTTGTACATAAATATTCTTATTCTTTTTCACAGAAGCTATAGTCGTTTGTGCATAAAGATATTTACCACGATCAACTAATCTTTTGTATATGTAAATACAACTCTTTTTCCAGAGGTCTAGGAAAATAGTTATACTTTGGTTGCAATTTGTTTTTTTTCCATAAAAGAAAAAAAAGCTTTCCAAGAATAGCACAACAAAAAAATTTGTGGGCAGCTCATTAATAATTACAACATATCTGACTGAAATTATGCATGCCATGATACATTTGATATTTTCCAATGATAAACCCACCTTTAGGAGTATGAGTCTGATGAAGGACCAATCAACAGAATCATAAGCCTTGAAAAATGCCAATCCTCATAATGAGCACCTCCATTTTTTTTTTGTGAATGGAGTGCATCGCTTCTAGCGCTATAGAAAAAACATCATGTATTGATTGGCCCTTTAAGAAACCAAATTTTTCCTCCAAGATGTGGGAATCCAAAATCCCTCTGATCCTCTTTGCAATAATTTTTTAGGATATCTTATAAATAACGTTGCATAAGGAAATCGCTCGGTATTCAGAGAAAAATTTAGGTGCTGATGCTTTTGGGATCAGGGCCAAGAAGGTATAATTCATATCACCAGGAATATATCCAAACCTCTGAGCCTGCTCAATGATTAATACCAATTCATCCGCCAATAACTCGTAGAAAAATATAAAAAAATCGGCGAGCCAACCATCCGATCATGGGCTCTTGTCATGGGCAAAAGATTTTAAAACATCTTCAATCTCATATTTTGTGACCTCTTTCCCCAGAGAGTCATTTTCCGCCTAATCAAACATTATAGGCATGTGTTGTAGAAACCAATTCTAGCAATGATGATCAATCTCCCCATCTACTTTATAGAAATCTGAGAACTACTGAAAATCCTCCTATAATATCGCAATAGTAGAAAAATTCATAGATCCATTTAGAGCCTCAATATGCCATATGGAGTTATCATTCTTTCATCCATTTGCAGATTTGTGAAATAATATTGTATTAAGATCCCCTTCCTTAAGCCACTGTATTATAGTTTTTTGTTTCCACGTTGCTTCATGGACTTTTAGAATTTCCAGAATACAACATTCAAGTCTCTCCAATCTGTTATAAACTTCAATAGCTGGTGATACCCCCATCATGTCCTCATATATTTTCACAACCATAGCCTTGAGCCCATACAGTTCGTGCCTCATATCCATCTTTTTTTTCCTTTCCCATGTCTTTACCATAACTTTCAATCTTCTTAGCTTTTGAGCAAATTTTTTCCAGCCACTTAAACCCTCAAAATCCTCATCCTTCCTCCAAAATTCCTCTACCATATCGATGAAAAAAGGATCCTTTAACCAAAATCTATTGAACTTGAAATAAATACTCGATCACTTAGATTAATAGTGCCAGGATAGAACCACAGATGTATGGTCTGATATTGAGGAATTGATTAACTGTGATCTCATGTTCCCCAAAAGGTGGAACATATTCTACTTTATAATAGCTCTATCAATATGATTACCAATGTAATCTTCTCCCTGTCGTCTATTTGACCATGTCGAAAGAATTTGAGCAGGTCGAATATACAACATACTATGCTCACTGAATATGTCACCTATACGGTCTGCCAGCGGATCCTGTTGAGCCTTCCATGCCCACAGTTCACAAGATTCCAGGTTAGAGTTATAATCACCAATAACCAATGAATTATCAACCATTAGAATGCTAGAGGATCTCATACACTCCTAGAATAATGCCCAATTACTACATGGAGCATATAGATTGACAATTTATCTTCATAGATAGTCCTTTAAAATACCCCGAGATCAAAATTCCACCAAAAAAATTATAAACTTGGAGATTAAACAGAGAAGGATTCCAAATGGCCAACAAACCACCTTCCTTTCCAACATATTCAATACCGGCAGCCAACCAACAAGGGTGAATGCACAAAATAATAGCAATTTCATTTTCCCGAGAGCAAAGAGTTTCTTGTAAGAGAACCATGCAAGGAAGAACATCAGAAAACAAATCCCGAAGGTGCACTTGTTTAGAGGGTGCACCGAACCCCCGTGTCGGGTTCTCATGATTTAGCAGATTGTTATACCAAATGATAGGGTAACATGGAAACAGTCTTTAAAGTCCTAGGACCTATCCTTCCTAGACTTATAGAGGGATCTCTCTATTTGTTTTTGCAAAGGATATGAACTTGTTTGCTTTATAGGGTTGATTTTAGACTAGTTATTAAGCGTGAGACTTGTTGTTTGTTTTGGTTGGATATAATGATCAAGAAGCATAGGTATAATGAGGAAATATCTAATTAATTGGGCAATGGAGTCTAATGGAAATCATGATTTCTTCATTAAAGGATCGGGGAGCATCATAGGGAAAATCTAACTTGGCCAGTGGATCTTCAATTTTTAGGGGTAATGAGATGGACATTAATTGTAAGAATGAAAAGTAGGGTAAAGGGAAATCGAGAATCCTTTATCATATTTAATTCTCAACAAAGGGACTTAAATATCATAAGCATGAAGAAGAAATCAATAGATAGGAAAAACCATAAAGTCTACAATCCACACTACGATAGATTATAATTCAAGACAAACTTTTTCAATGAAATATAGAAGGCGAGAAACTCATTTAACTTCTAGTGATTTCACTTTCAAGGACAGAAAACACTTAAGACACACATATAACTGTAATCAGAGAATAGGGAACTCCTAAACATCCTTGATTATAGTTATGGAGATCTCTAAAACAATTATTTAAGCAAGTACAAAGGGTATGATCGAAACAAAACCTCTTTGGCATACTTTAAAGAATGGTACTTTAGAGAGAGACTTCAAAAATAGTGTTTTAGTGGTAGCAAGTAAGCAGGGATAACCATAAATCATGCTTGATACTAGCTGTATTCAACTATTTATGAAATAAATAGGCTTATGGGGTCTAAAGAGCAATTAAGAATTCTCTAAAATGTCCTAGTAGAAGAAAACATTAAGGCAATGAAGAATAAACAGAACTAAGGTGCTTTCAAAAGACATTTCTTAGCCTAAAAATTTTATTCTACTACAACACAGAAAGGTGGAAACATAAAGAAATAGGAAATAACAACAATAAATTATAAGCACTTCACCAAAAACCAAGCTCAGGGATCCAGTGATCTAGACTCCTCCATCAACAAACAAATCAGGGCATCCACAAGTTCCAAGACATCAATTTCTTTTCAACTTCCAAGAGGCTATGTATTACTTCAAAGAGTCATCAAATGCCAACAAGATAATGGGTTTAGATGAAGTATTTATGCTGCAAATAAGGAGGTCAAGCTAAGTTAGGGTTTGAATTTCATTTATTACAGAGTTAATGAATTCCTTATCTTGAAGACCATGCAAGGCTCAGGGCAGGAATATCTACAAATATTTCTCTGAATAATAACTTCTATCTTAACTTCGAAGGAAAATAGAGGTGAAATGTTTGAATTTAAGGCCTATTCATAAATTTTACAATAACTGTTTGGAAGAATTCCCTAGGGATAGTGAATTGATAGCATAACTGTTTTTCTTCCTTGGACACCTGAATTCCTTGTCAGATTCCATCAAATTCACCATGGCGGTTGAAGTTGATGCTAAACAGTTATATTGATATCATAACTAATTTCTTCCTTAGACACCTGAATTCCCTGTCGGATTCCATCAAATTCACCATGGAGGTTGAAATTGATGGTTCCCTTCCTTTCTTGGATATCCTTCTCTCTAGGAGGCCAGATGGATCCATTTCCCACCAATTTTTTCAGAAGAAAACTCACACAGAACAATATCTTCATGCTGGGTCTCATCATTTTCTTACTCAAAAATTTGGTGTTCTTTGCACCCTTGCTACTCATGCTGTTAGGATTTCTGATGACGACCACCTCGAGTTGGAGAAATTCCATCTTCTTGAAGTCTTTGAGAATAATGGGTATAATATATATGAGGGCCATAGGGCCTTTCAAAAAGCCCTTATTGGATGAAAAGGAAAATCTTCCCGAGTGGATTGTGTTTCCAAGGTTCACCTCCCTTTTATCCAAGGAACCATGGACAAGATTTCCCATGTCCTCAAAAAGAATAATGTCTCCTCTACTTTCAAACCCCTTTGTACTATTAGGAATTCTCTCGGATTTTTCAAGGACCCTATTGACCCTAAAGACATGAAGGGTTTCTACATGATTCCTTTTTCCTGTGGCACACCCTACATTGGTGAAACAGACAGATCCATCAGACAGAGAATCTGGGAGCATGATGCAGACATTAGGCACAATCGATCCCATACCTATTCTCTTGCATAAAACATGGAGAGATCTTGTTTGAGTGGCATGCTAAGAACCTCAATAGGGATGATGGTTGGAAGCTGAGTAAATCCTGGACTCCAGCTCTCTCTAGGTAATTTTTATGCTTCCCCCCTTTGCTTATTTTTCCCGGTCTCCCCCTTTCTAGCTCTTTAGATTATTTTCCTGGTCTTGTCTTCTTTGTCCCTATATTTTGACTTTTATTCTCTTCATGTTTATATTTTTTTATATAGTCCCCTTACGTTTTTTCTGTATAATCCCCTATCTATCTTATTAATAAATATTCATAATTCTTGGTAGATCAGAAAAAATTGTTTTAATTTTCTCAATTAATATTTTAATTAATTATTACATAATAGTTTTGGCCCCCCTTGCTTATTCCTCCTTGTCTTATTTTTTCCTTGATTTTATCTTTATTATTATTTAGGTTTATATATTACCCCCTAATAGCAAATTCTTCTAAACAATTTTTAATTAAAAAAAAATCTATTATTTTTGTATTTATTATTCAATTAAATAATTTTAATTAAATATTACATAATACATTTTATTATAATATCTATCAAAAATTTTAATTAATCAAATTAAAATTTTAATTAAATATTACATAATAAGAAAAATTATTATTATTATTATAGTATTTATTGGGTCAAAAAAATATATTATTATATTTATTGGGTCAATATTTTAATAATTTTAATTAACTAATTAACTAATTCATTAACGACCAGTTTTTAAATGGTTAGTCTTAAACGACTAGTTTTTAACGGCTAGTTTTCTTCAACTAGTACCGGGAAATGATGCATCCACACTATTTATTAAATTAGATCGATTGGCTTTTCACCTTGTTCTGAGGATGAACAACATTAGTTGGTTTGAAATGTCGACCAAATCCTAATGATGTGATTAATCCAAAAAGACATTTATCTAAACTAACTTAATTGCCATCTTGTCTTGAGGATGAACCACATTAGCTTGTTCGAAACATCGACCAAATTAGAACAGTTTGATTAATCTGAAAGACATCTATCTAACTAATTTACTAATGGCTAGTTCCCAACAACTAGCTCTAGGTCGTGATGCATCCTTCCTATTTATTCTTTAGGATCAATTGATTTTTTCACCTCTGTCATGAGGATGAACCACATTAGTTGGTTCGAAATATCAATCAAATCCTAATGATGTGATTAATTTGAATCACTTTATTATTTACAATCTCTTTATATTTTGTTATAAATATTAATATTATTGTGAATTATAATAAATCTCTCTCTCATATATATATATATATATATATATATATATATATATATATATATAGATAGATAGATAGATAGATAGATAGATAGATAGATAGATATATGAGGGTTTATATTATGAAAATAAATTTGGTATCTGGCCCAAAACCGTTACATTTTTAAGAGTTGCTAATATTCCTTGAGGGTGTCACATTACCCTTACCCTTCTATGAGTGATATTTGCTAGCATTGTCACATTTTTCAATTTGCATGATCAACCCAAGAATTTTCTTTCTAGTCTTGTTCCATAAGATTACAATGGAGGATCTAGAGTTCAAAGGGTTTGATGGGATGGACCTCCTCTCTATGCTTTTGATGGATCCTCTTTGACATGCATTTCTTCTTGTCTGTCTTTTATTTTCCTTGGTGGAGCCTCTTTGACATGCATTTCTTCTTGTCTGTCTTTTATTTTCCTTGGTGGAGCCTCTTTGACATGCACTTCTTCCTAAATTTCTTTTTCTTCATCCTTGTCCTGGGTCTCTTCTTCCTTGTATATAATATAATGTCCTATCTGAGCACCTTCCCACCATTTGGGCCTTTAGCTATTTTTACATACTCTATTATTCCATAATCACTTCAGGAAATTATTGATTACATGCCCTATTTCATAACATGCTCAACATCGAAATGAAACATATTCATAGTCAAGCTTCTAAAGCCATACATAATCTAGAGCCATTAGGTTTACCTCTACTGGAAATTATTTATTAATATCCATCTCCATGCATATTCAAGCATAAGTGATCTTAAGGAATTTCTCTATTTATGGACAGCAGTAAAAAAAATTCCCTATTACATTTCCAATAGAGGTTAACAAAGAAAGATTCTAGAGATACAAGAGAATGTTCAAAAACCTTATCCAAACTCGAGCCAAGGATATTGTCGTCAAAAATGGATCAAAACAAAGAGACCAAGGCTACACGAAGATACCAATACTACTCCAACCCAAAATCCAAAATAATATTCTTATCTTCAATATTATAAAAGGCAGCAACAGTAAAAAGTCCAGTGAGAGGGTGAATATTAATATCATTAGACAATACATATTTCCATGAATTAGAAATCAAATTATGGAGATCAGTCAACCATGGCCAAAACCCATAGAATCTAAAGAGCAAATCTTGATTACAAGTTTTTTTTGCGTAGGTAAAGGATTCCCCCTCCAAACGAATGGTAAGGGTGGTAGCTTCTTGAACTATCAAGAGAATAGATTCTAATTTCAACATGGCACTGCAAGAAACCTTGGCTTGAGTTCTATGAGAGGAATAATTTTCAGATCTAACTCGCATTCCTTCAAGAGAGACTGATTCTCACTAAATCATGAGAATGCATCATTATTGAGAGAGTTGTAGAAACCACATTGTGGGAGACTACGGGGAGGTTCGCGCAAGAGGGGGAGGGATGACTGACTAAGGAAAAACCTTAGTCATTGCAAAATTCTATTGAGCCCACTTCATTCTCTTTATGTTTATTCCACTTACATAACTATTACAAAGAATGTAAATTACATCCAAAAGACCTAAAATATATATTAAGCCTAAGAGACTTAAAACATTGACTTTCTAATATTTTTCAAAGTTTTATTTTTGGTATTTGTAAGTGTGAAAAATAATTTTAAAGTCTAAAAAAATCTAATTTTGTGAGTGCATATATCATGGGTGAGTTCTTGACAATGACTAGCACTGCCACTGTTATGGGATTGTTCTACCCAATAATGCCATAACGCAGTTGCGGGTCCTTTAAGTAAGCCAAAAAAAAGTTGAACAATTGTGAAAAGCTTCCTTGTGCGAATGAAATATGTCGAGGAAAATTTCTCGGCACAGTGCAAAGTAAAAACTTATCTGCTCAGTGCAGAGTAACCTATAGCATTAGGGTTTATGGTATTTTAAATTGTGAACCTGTGATTTTGAAACTTGGGCCTTTGAATCTCACCAAACCATTGTGAAAACTCTTAAAAATAATTTTGTGAGGACCCTTCGTTGAATTTCCTGAAATCACAATAACCCATAGGTGAATTATGTAGAATTGGGTGTGTTGTATTTTATTGTATTTTTTTTAATCTGCCTCTACACTCTTACAATCCCGCACTCTGCACTCTATAGAGTCCTACACTCTGCACTCAACATAGTTCCCGCTTACACATTTTGTATATAATGATTTTAAAAAGAAATTGGTAAATCCATGAAACCTATGTTTATGAAACCTCCAAATATCTAGCTTAATACATGAAATGTATTGTATTATTGTCCTTTAGAGGCTCCTTGCAAGTCAAATTTGAACGTGCAATAGATGGGAACACAGTCGATAAAACACTCGAGGATTGTTGGAACTGAAGTATTTTTACTCAACTGGCATATGAAAAGTGAGCCATGAGGTCAAGCCACCCTAATACCAGAGCTAAAGGCTATATTGCATCATCAAAGAATGTGAAGAGGAAATTTGGAATGAGGAGGATCAGTGTTGTGTGGAGGATCAGTCTTGTGGTGAAGTTCAGTTTTAGACATAGTTACCAAGTTCAGTTGTATTAGCAAGAAAAGTTCAAAAATTCGTTAATACTATTCAGTTAGCATTATAGTAAGTTACTTTTAGTAAGATACCGAAATTTTGGATTATGAAATTAATTCAAGTCGACAGTGTAGAAATTAATTCAATTCGTTAGTGTTAATGGTTATCTAATTCTCAGTCGAACATAGAACCACTTGTTGCAAGAAATTCTGAGTGGTGGAACGACGCTTGAAAACAACTTATGAATATCCTCTAATCAACGAGCAAACAACCAATCTAGTGGAATAGATCCACAGAAAATTTCTTACGAATATACTCTAATCAATGAGCAAATATCCAATCTAGTGGAATAGATCCACAGAAAAATTGGAAACTTTAAAATTTTTATATTTAAAAGATTATAGTTACAAAACATTAACAAGTTTCTCATTAAATAATTTTTTATTAAAAAAATAGAATGAAGGTATATATATATATAGTCATTCCAAGTTGGAAATAATTGTTATTGGAATTTCCCTTCATACCCAAAAAAAAAATAAAATAATTATCATAAATTCTCTACATGCTTATTATTGAATAAATTTGGATCAATAAAATAGTGACTGAAATATAAATTTATTGATATGTGGAGACCACTTAATAATTATTTTTAATATCTAATATCTCATTTTTTATATTACATTTTAGTTTCGAATTTTTATTATTTATTTTAAAATAATTTATTTATATATATTCCAAATTCTTAATATTAATAAATTTTATACATTTTATCTCACTTGTTTTGGATATTTTAAATTCACGTGGAAGATTAATATTGGAAATAAATAATCATGTTATTTTTGAGAAGAAATTTATTTCAATTTTTTATTTATTTTTAAATAATAGCAATATATTACATTTTATAAGATGTATACTCTCGAATTTTTATCTATTGAATTTTACACTCATTTTTTTCAATATATAATTGAATTCAACTCCGTATTCGAATTCTAATGTGATAACTATGGTTTTAAATTAATGTTTTATGGGTGTTTGGTGTGTTGGAATGTTGTGCAAAAGTTCATAACAGTTCATAACCACCAATCGATTTGTTTCGAAAGTTCATAAAATTTCATTGTGCAGCTCTCCCCACTATGGCACACAAGGAGAACATAGCCGGTGATAATGGAATATTAAGGTAAATTGGATCATATTCTACCACCAAAACTTGGACACTGACAGGGAACTCATGCTGGACTTGTAATAGCACTCAGTTAATGGCATAGACATCCTGATTATTCCTAATTCACATCAGTGTCTATTTTTTATTTATCATTAATACGAGGATATTATAGAAAATTAAACTTTCCTAGAAATTCTCTTTGGAAAGAAACAATCAATACTACATATTTCCCTTGGATATGCTATGAAAATTGAAGAATATTTCACCCAAACAGTTTGGATTGTGGGCTTCGGACAAGGTTCCATGTCTTTAATTTCACAACTCCCTTCAACATTGAAGAGGTTTTCTTACTGTTTGTTGCCATGTAATATTCGCAGTCAAAATCGAGCCCTCTAATGTTTGGAAATGATTCGAAATTGAGCATCAATGTCAGTTCAATAACCCTTATCAAAAGCGGAATCAATCCAAACCTTCTACTATCTTTCCTTAGAAGGCATAAGCATGGGAAATACTTCACGTTCGACGCTCAACCTAATATAAATGGAACCATGATCATCGGTTGTCAAACAGCTTTAACACTTCTCAATCCACTTACGTATTATCTGTTGAGAGATGAATTAGGTAAATTAGTTAATATTTCAGCTTATGTTGGCGATTTAGGCGATCTAGACCTCTGCTTTATTCCACAATCTAAAGGATTTTTTCAAAATTTTCTTACAATTACTTTTCATTTCAGAGGAGAAAATTACCCTTTTGACCAAAGAAAACTACATTATTATGGAGAAGATCGATTTAATTTTTATTTAAGGAAAAAAAGCTACTTTTATATTATATAGAAAAGTAGTGTCTAAATCCTGAATCATTTCTCTATATTTATTTCTTTGGAATACATATTCCGAATTCTGAATGCCTCTTTTTGATAGAAGACTAGTTGTCCTATTTTTCTCTCTATAAATATGACCCAAATTTACATGCTGGAAATTCCTTACCAGAATTTTAATGTGATTCATCCAGCTGATTAAGATAGGAGGGCCGATGTTAGGTCCCGATATTACTAGTGTAGTCCCTTATTGTTGTTAGTGTAGCCCCTTATTATTATTATTGTACCCCTGTAACCTTCATATTGTTATTATTGTGCCCCTATATTATTATTGTTAGGTCAGCTAGGATTATATTATGGCCCCATGGACTCCTGTATATAGAAAGGTGGTTTTGTAATTTGTACCATCCAAGGATTGTTCATTTATGTAATTTAAAGGATGTTTCCCCCTCAAAGTGGCTGAATTATAAGGCACAGATCTCTCTTTTCTTCTATTTTTGGAGTTGGTTTCATAACATTTGGTATCAGATCTTTGGATTCTAGGGTTTTGTTGCTTCAAAGATGTCATTGTGGCACTTTCACTATAATGTTTTTCAATGAGGGTTCAGATACTAAAAACAAAAATCTATTTCGAAGCAATCTTGAGGAACTTCGTGTAAAAATTTCAGGACTTGGTTCATAATATTTTTAGAGATATGATCTGTGGAAGTTAGGTTTTTTGCAGGCTCCTGAATTTCATCTCAAACAAGTGACCTTCAGACATTGTTATAACTCTATCTCTTATAATTGGATTGGAATTTTGTAAAAATTGTCCAAAATTGCATAAATTGTAGTTTCCTATGTATCAATTTCAGAGCTTAAGGATGAAACAATGACACATGGCATGCTATACAAGTTCTCTCTACTGAACTAGTCCATAATTAGGTCATTGTGAGAGATTGGGCATAACTTTGCCTTGAAGAATCCAAATCAGGTTAGACCTATCGCATTGGAAAGAAGACTAAGAGGAATACTACAAGACAATTCTTGGAGATCTGAAATTATATAGATACATTAGTTTCAATATCGAACTCCTCAAAAGCAAGAAAAAGGTGTGTGTCTTTTTTTAAATTACATAAGTCTTATTTGAAAAATCAGTTTGAAGTGTTTCCAAGGGCATATTCAAGCATAGATATCAGTATTTTATTCTAAAATGCCCCCTAAAAATAATTCAACACCCATTAATCCCTAAAAAGGCTCTACTATTACTCATGAAGAGAAAGAAGGGCAACATGATACATCAAACTTATAAGAGCAAGTGCATCAAATTTCGCTCTCGCAAAGAGCAACAAAAAATGAAATGGAAGTTTTGAAGAAAGGGATGGAAACTAGGATGGATGGTTTGAAGAAAGACATGGAAGCTAAGATGGATGTTTTGAAGAATGACACGGAAGCTAACATGGAAGAGTTGAAGAATGATCTAAAAGCAGACATGGAATAATTGAAGGAAGGTTTCCCACAGTTGATACAAGAAATGATTCCTAATGCTGAAAAGGTAGTACAGGAAAATCATGATCAGAAAAAAAAAAATATTTTAATCATGATTTTATAAACTAAATGTTGGATGTAAGACCCATGATATTCCAAGTATGTATATGAGGAATTTTGATGGCAAGGATCCCGTAACATTGATACTACAGATGGAGAATGTGCAAAACACACAAAAGGTACGCATTGCATCTTTAAATTTAGAACAAAATACATTTCTATGGTATCGATGACTTTTTTCTCATAAAAAAATTGTCACTTGGTAAATTTTTATGGAGGAAATGATGGTACATTATGAGGATACAAAGCACAATACCATCTTTAGCCATTTGATAAATCTCAAACAAAAGGGTACAATGGTGGAGCACATTAAGGACTTCCAAATATTGAATATAAGGGAATATTCCAGAGGAACACATTATTCATGTCTTCACAGGGAATTTAAAGGATAACATCCAATATGAGGTTCTCCTTTGGGAACCTGATTCAATGGAGAAGGCATGCAAGTTGGCAAGAAAAATTGAAAGTAAAATTATGGTGACAAGGAAGCCTACCACTCACATCTATAAATATGGAAGTGTGGCTACTCCTAGATTTCCACAAACTACAAGGTTGACGCCAAAAAATTTGGAAGAAAAAAGAGAAAAAGGACTTTGCTATAGTTATGATAGAAAATACACTAAAGGTCATAAGTGTGTTGAGAAGAAATTATTTTACATAGATTGTGAAGAGGATGAAGAAAATGAACAAGAAACTTCAAAAGAAGAGGATATACACCATGAACCAACCCTAGAGAAAGAAGAGATGAGTTTGAACATATCATGTAATGCATTGGTAGGAATTACCACTCCTAAAACTCTCAAGATAGAAGGACATATGAAGAAGAATAGGGTAATAGTTTTGATTGACTGAGGTAGTACCCATATTTGAATTGCTTCCTATACCCAACACTAGAATTTCAAGTGATGGTTACAAATGTAGGAACTATAAATTGCTCTGGAAAAGGCCATTATATCTAGCTAACCATGGGGGAATATGTATTTAATAGTGCAATGATTTCCATTCCAATGGGAGGTGCTGATGTTGTACCAGGAGTACAATGGTTATAATATTTGGAGACAATAGCTTTTAATTTTCAAGAAATTTTCTTGAAATTTTTTCAGAAGGAAAGGAAGTTGAATCACGGGGTATAACAGGGAAGGTGGGAAAGATGATAAGCTCTAATGTGATGAAAATAATAACTCTAAAGAAAGAACAACGAGGCATAATTGCACAATTATGCTCACTAGAAGTTCCAACATTAAAATTATTTATTTCTCCAGATATCCAAAAATTCTTGGACAATAATTCCAAGGTGTTTGAAACTCCCAAGGATTCCCACCTATTTTGATCATGATCATTCTATTCTTTTGATTCCAAGAATTTTTCATCCAAACATCAGGCCTGACAGATATCCTTATTTCCAAAAGAGTGAAATTGAACGTATGATTGCAGAAATGTTAAATGTTGGTATAATTCAACTAAGTCAAAGTTATTTCTCTGCTCCAATAGTATTGGTGCACAATAAGGATGGATCATGGCGCATGTGTCTGGATTATAGGGAGCTCAATAAGCTCACTATTAAAGATAAATTTCCCATTCTTGTGATTGATGAATTATTGGATGAGTTACATGGAGACATTTATTTTACCAAGTTGGATCTTCATTTAGGATATCATCAGATTAGAATGAAGACCGAAGATATTCTGAAAACATCATTTCGAACTCATGACGGTCATTAAAAAATTTTGGCCATGTCTTTTGGACTTACCAATACACCTTATACATTTTCAAGGGTTGATGAATTCCATTTTCAAACCCTTCCTTAGAATTTTTTTTTAGTATTTTTTGATGATATACTATACAATAGGTCTTGGACGGATCATGTTCACCATGTTGACAAGGTGCTCAAACTATTGAAGGAGAAATAATTATATGAAAAAACCTCCAAATGTTTCTTTGGAGTAAAAGAGGTGGAATATCTGGGTCATATTGTATCTCACAAGGGTGTTAAGGTAGACTCTAAAAAAATTAAAGCCATTCAGGAATGAAAGTCCCCACAACCATAAAGCTAGACACCAAAGGGGAAGTCAGAGAGAGAGAGAAATATAAGGTAGACCAAAGCGCTAAAGAACTAGACCTTGAGGAGACGAGACTTACAGGTGTGACAAGTCTCTTTTGTGAGTGATTACCTGTGCTATAGGTGGTGGGGGAGGCATACCTATGCCTGCCGAGAAAAAGTACAAAGAATAATGCGTCCAGTAAACAAGGGACTAAACTATATAGTACATGCTGGCATAAACATGAGCCAAATAAAAATATGATAATGAATCCCACATATATATTTTACCTGGGATAACAGCTAGGATTTCTACAATAATATCTGAGTACATGAGATAAAAATACAACCCAAATGCCCCTGTAAATAGGAAAGGGCTCTGAAAATCTGACTGATACATGTAAACAAAAAGGCATTGTAGGTGGCTGAGGCTGACATCATCAAATATATGGAGCTACATCAAGGGATGTAATGAAGAGGTCATTCGTCCATGTGGGGGGTTATCTTGAAGGCCACCCCCTCATGAGGACTGAGAAATCTCACACACACCTGGGAATCATCGGTATCAGCTGCTGCATCACTGAACCATCAAGTATACGGATCTCGATCATGCTAAAAGGAGATGGAGCTGAGAATAAATCAAGTCAAAGGGTTGTAAGGAGTCCCTTTGCCTGATCTAAGGCACCAATCAAGAGTGGAAGCTGGAACCAAGGTACACCACCCTCTAGACTTGTCTTCTGGAATGAATGATCTGATGTCGATAGAAGGATGTCCACGATACGTGAGGCAATAAGGGGTCCTCAACTAAGGCATGAGAGAAAATATTTGAGGGACTGACAGACAGACACCAGGGATGATGATGAAATGGGGGGTATTGAGTAGTGGATGGAAGACTTCCCTTGTTAGAGCGTAAAGGGCATGGATGACCTTCCAGTGACTAACACAATATCATGAGGGATAGGGGACAATGGGACTGAAGGCCATAATGTGTGGCATGAGAAAGGAACCAAGCAATGAAGGATGGAGGAATATAGCAGGATACGAAGGGACTCGGGATAGACTCCATGAATGCGATGATGACTCAACTCAGATGCTCTAAAAAAGGGTGACTCAATGATGCTGCCACATAGTAATGGTCCAATGGGGACCATAAAAACATGAGTACAAGATGGTAACTCACGAAAAAAATCTACACGAGCATGGAAAAGTATAGAGGCAAAGTGGTGCCCCAAGTACAAGTGTTGCAAGTGAAGGAATTCACTTTTGAAGAGTGGTGAAATGATGCTTCTTGGAAAAAATCTGTCCCGGTGAAGTATCAAATCAAGAAAAATCATGAGCTGGCTACCTAAAAGAAATAGAACACACATTTCAAGAGGGAAATGCTAAGGGTAATATTTCTTAAGATAGAGTGCATTGCGAGGATTAGGAAGGGGGCGTCCTTTGAAATCCTCTAAGGGGTATGCCCCCTTACCTAAATCCTTACTGATGATGTAAGGACCTATCCATAATGAGTCAAACTTCCCATGATCGAGGACATCATGGGCCTGGTCATACACTAGAACAAGATCACCTTTATGAAAAGTACGAGGGTGGAATTTTCGGTCATACTGAGCTTTGGTGTGTTTCTTAGCCGCTTTCATGGTTTGCAATGCAACACGGCGGTCTTCGGAAGCGTGCTAAAGCATGATAAGTCGTTGTTCTAAAGGTTGGGTGTCAGGGAGAATTTCGACGGCTAGATGAAGGGAGGGGATTTCACACTCGATTGGTAAAACTACCTCCTCTCCAAAAACAAGGTGGAAAGGAGTAAACCTGGTGGAAGTCTTAACAAAAGATCTATAGGCCAATAAGGTAGGGAAGAGCATAAGGTGCCAGTTGGTTTTGTGCTTATCCACCATCCGTTGAAGCATGGTTTTAAGGATTTTATTGACTACTTCAACTTGGTCATCACCTTCGGGGTAATAGGAGGAGGCATATTGGTGCTCAAAACCCAACAGTGAGGATAGCTCGCATCATATCTCATCTTTAAAATGTCGGCTATGGTCAGAGACCAATTTTTTCGGAAGTCCGAATCGAGTGATAACATGGTTAAAGAAAAAGAGGGCTACAATAGCTGTCGTGTTGTTAAACGTTGGCATGGCCTCAGCCGATTTTGTGAAATAGTCAACTGCCACGATGATATACTTGTGGTTACCAGTAGATGAGGGTCGAAACTCCATAAATTCTATGGCCCACTTACACAAGGGACTAGTTGATATGACAGGATGGAGGGGAGATGGAGGGGCTCGTGCCTTAGGGGAAAAATGTTGGAAATTGGATCAGTGGTTGACCGCTTCAATGCAATCACTGAAGAGAGAAGGCAAAAAATACCCAACACACATGATTTTATGGGCAGTGGCAAGACTAGAGAGGTGGCCACCACAAGCGCCGCTATCATAGTCATTAAGGACTTTTTCTGCTTTAGCATGTGTGAGACAAAAATGAAGGAAAAAATCTACACTGCGATGATAAAGGTCATCACTGATAAGAAGGTAGCGGGGAGCCTGGTTTTGGATATGTCATCGAGTATCACGGTCAAGATGGAGGGCGAAATTTTGGGTTCGCAACTAGGTAAGTATGTCACCATATCAAGGATCATCTGCGGTAATGGAAAACAAGTGTTTATCAGGGAAATCGTCATTAACTTGAGGATCCTGCATACCAGAAGGTAATTCAAAAATGAGTTCAGCAAGGGCTAAACCTTTCTTACTTTTTGGTGTGAAAAATTCAAGATCGAATTCCTATAGAATAATGATCCAATGGGCGTACTTCCCATTGATGATTCAGTGAATCAATAGGAAGGCCATAGGGTTGGAAGTAGCTATGACCTTGGTCGAACGCATGAGGATGTAATGACAAAGTTTTTGGACCAAGAACACAACAACCAGTTCTAATTTCTCTTCATGTGAGTAGGATACAGGAGGACCTACAAGATTCTTATTGACATTATAGATAACATGCTCAATTCTGTTTTCATCTTCCTGAATAAGGACTCCAGGGACCAAATAGGTGGAAGCGAAGATGTACAGAATGAAATCCCTATCAAAGTCAGTGGGACAGATCAAGGGAGTGGATGTGAGAGCATGTTTCAAGGCATCAAAATACTCTTGAGCATATGCATCCCACACAAATGGAATGTTATATCGGAGGAGTCTAAGGAACCCATGCACGGTGGTGGCATAGTTAGGTACGAACCGGCAAAGGAAATTAGCTTTGCCTTGGAGGCTTTGTAACTGGTGTAAGGTATGAGGAATAAGAAGCTCAAGGATGGCTTGAAATTTCAATGGGTCAAGTTTTATACCATCTTTCGACACAATGAGGCCTACAAGACGGTCAACAGGCACACAAAATACACACTTCAGCGGGTTGAGGCGGATATTATACTTGCGACATCGGAGAAAGATGGTACACAGATCGTGAGGTGTTGCACCTGATGTTTAGAATGTGCAGTGAGGTCATCTAAATATGAAAGGATAATATGATCTAGGTCATGGAAATAGTAATACATGGCCCACTGAAAAGTGGCTCCGACATTTTTAAGGCCGAACGACATGACCCGATAGGCGAAGGTTCCCAACAAACTAATAAGCGCAGTTTTAAGCTGATCAGCATGAAAGATAACAATTTGGTTGTACCCGGAGAAGCCATCCATGAAGGATAGAACCTCATGCCCCACACACTCATCAATGATTTGTTCAATGAATTTTGTGGGAAATTTGTCTTTGGGACAAGCTTTGTTCAAGTCGCAAAAGTCAGTGCAAACATGTATGATGCCTTGTTTTTTAAGAACGAGAACCAGATTGTACACCCAAGTGGCGTATTCAATAGGATAGATAAAACCAGCCTGCTTGAGCTTATAAATTTCAAATTTGACAACCTCTCATCTTGAAGGATTAATGGGTCTCAAATTTTGATGGATAGGATTCGCATCAGGCCATGTATCTATATGGTGTTCGACAATGGCGAGATCAAGTCTGGGAATTTCTGCATAGGACTAGGCAAAAACATCGTGGAACTCTTTGAATAGCTTGGTCTAGGCCTCAAATTCTTCTGGGGTGCATTGGGTGCCCAATGTGATATTTTCTTCTACCCTTGGTTTGTCAGAGATGTAAATTTTAATGGTAGGAGAGATATTGGCCATATTTCCTTCTTCAAAAGCATCTGGTGTAGGGATGGGATTTCTAAGCCAATTGACTTCATCAGGAATGAAGTATTTATTTTCCACAGCATTTGCAAGGATTTATTGGGTTAACAGGGTATTATCACAAGTTTGTTAACAATTATGGGAGAATAACAACACCTCTAACAACATTATTGAAGAAAGATGCATTTTCATAGACTCCTAAAGAAACTAAGACCTTTGAAGATATTAAATAGGCAATGTGCCTAGCACCGGTCTTAGCTACACCAGGGTTCAGAAAAACCTTTATTGTGGAATGTGATGCCTCAGGAAATGGATTTTTTGTTGTTTTAATGAAAGAAGGAAGACCCATTTATTTTTAAAGTCATCCAGTCAAAGGAAAATATTTACAGAAATTTATTTATGAGAAGAAATGTTGGAAATAGTACATGCACTAAATAAATGGTGACCTTACTTAATGAGAATAAGCTTCAAGGTAAAAATTATCATGATCGTATTAAATACTTTTTGGAACAAAGACTATCTTAAGAAGAGCAACAAAAATGGGTCACAAAGATGTTGGGTTATGACTTTGAAATCATCTACAAAAAAGGGAAGTAAATGTTGTTGCAGATGCACTCTCAATAAAGGATGAAGAGGTGGAAGCATTACTTTGTTCCATTTCTATTATCCAACCATATTGGATAACCAAAGCAAGGGATGAATGGAAGAAGGATGAAGAAGTGTGGAAACTCATTCAAAGGTTGCAGCAACATCCTAGTACATATGATACATTTAGTTGGAAAAATGATTCCTTATGGTACATGTTAGGGTCCTATAAATATAGGATTCATAATTTTGAATTCAATTTTGATAGTCTTGTAAAATATGTACATACCTTGCTTTCTACAAGTTGTTTTCCCATATTTTGAAAAAATAAAAATAAAAATAAATAAATAAAAAAATCAAAAAGAGGGTAAAAGTCCTAAAATAAAGATAGAAGGACTTAAAAAATATATGGACCCCAAAATAAAAAAGATGAAAATAAAACATGAAAGTGTGCAAGTCCAAATGCCACTACTTTTACTTTTTTCAAATGATTATGGCAAAGTGTCAATAAATGCCATAATCCATGATGAGTTAAAATTGTTTAAACTTTACTTGTCATGTTTTCAATTTCAATGTTTTAGATAGTGAATAAAGATTGGTCAGACAGTTTAACCCTGAATAATCAGTATATAGGTAGAGAATAAATGAGGAGCCCAATAGTTCAATCTGGGCCCTCGGATGAAATAAAGTAGAATTAGGTAGTTTTTATGCTTTAAAAGAATAAATGATTCAAGGTGGAAAGATTAAATGCACCTGCTAAAAAGAAAAAAAAATGTTAGAGTAATGTTGGGTAGGTAGAAAGAAGTGGAAAAAATCATTTAATATTCATCACCAGGCTAAAATCACTAATTTCCCTTTCCCTGTAAGTATTCAGTATTCCATACTACGAGTCAAAAAGGCTCAGAGAATTTCTTTGACTTTTATCGGGACCGGACCCAAGGCTCGATGACTGGATAGTGGAAAATGTTGAGTTTTTATGATAAAATCCCCTTTTACCATTATTTATCCTTCATTCAAACTTTTTAACTCATTTTCCTAAGTAAAAACTCTTTCTTACTTAATGAACCTAAAATCCCATTTAATTGAATTCATTCATAAAGCATACAAAAACCCTCAAAAAACACTCTATTCTAAGTAAAATAGTGAAATCATGAAATGACAAGCTTTGCTTTATTTTATTCACTTTAATTAGTCATTTAGTATATTTTTGTGTATTCCATTTCCCATTGTCATATTAACTTCTAACTTACTTTATTAATTCGCTAAAGATACCTTATCCTATCTATATAAATCCCTTTATTTTAAGTACCCCCCAAAACCCACTATTATAAATATTTTGGACCAAAGATATTATCCACATGTTAAATTAAAAAACCCAAAAAATGCACCCCTTGGTATAAAACTAACCTTAATTAAATACCCCACCCCCTATGCTTATTAAACCCTTCATGGTTTAAAACTATATAAAAAAATCAATTATGCACCCATACATATGTTTAAAACTAAACATATTCCCCCATTCATCACATTTTTAAGTCTTTTCCTTTCATTCTATCCTCACTATGTAAAGCCCCAAGCTTTACATAGGCTAACCCAGGATTAATCATATAACCCCGCCTCATGCACCTCCACCCATATATATAAACCCTTATATATATATATATAGAATTATTTAACTCCCTTTTTATATATATACCATCCCGTATACATAAGCCCCACCTACACATACTTTAAACCTTTATCCATTGAAAAACAAAGGTTTAAACACTTTTTAAATTGCCCAGCACATACCATTTCCCTGGTCCCACCATCCCAATTAGCAAAATATTCCCAGGAGATCATGACCCTTCGCTCTCGATTGTCAGATATGACGGTGAAAGATCAATGTCATGCCCACAAAGTGATCATTTGCCCAAAGCCCAAATGGACACGAAATGGGTTGTTTTACCCATTCCGCCTCTTGCGATGTGGCATATTCTCATAGGATCACGTTCGTTTTAACAAAAACTATTTACTATTGGAAATGAACACGAAAACCATGGCTGGTTTTCTCATTTTAAACTCAAAACCTCTCCCGCCATTTGATGAGACCTGCATTTAATACATTTATGGTGATTAATATCAAAGGCTAAAACCTTTGATACACCATTTTTGTTGTTTATTTGCGCATTTTAACTGTGAAAAAGCTTCGCTCAACTATGTAAGAACCCTTTGTTGTAAATTGTCGACTTATACCCAAAAAAAACCAAATTTGACCAGCAATTCCTTATTTCAAGACCAGTAAAGCCATTTTGCTACACCGGTAAGCTGGACCATACTACAGGAACAACCAAAAGCATCAGATAACCCTTTCAACTACCAAATACGTGAATTTAAGGTATTTTTTCAAACAAATTAAAGATTGAAAATTTCAATGGAAACCTTCTATAATAGAACTAAGCTTTCAATCAGAATAATTCACTAGAGGAAATCGCCTAAAAATGCCCAAAATAAGCTGAACCCTGGCCAATTTTTCCCAGAAATTTCAGTGTTCGAAAAACTACTCCTTGAAGCCAATTTCCTCAGTTTTTAAAAACCTCAGAAGATCAATTTTAAATACAGATAAGGGTTTGAAGCCTAGGTATACCTTAAAATCTCCTTTCTGTATCAAAATCCATTCAGGAAACCCTCATTTCCTATCTTATCCCAGTTTACATTCTCTAAGAAGCCTAACTGAAAAGAAAATACCAACAGAGACTATCTTTGGCTTAAAAATTGCCCAATCCATCCTCTGAAAAGAAAAATAACCTCTGCAAACAATTTAATCTTGCAGAAGTATCCCAGAATGACTAAAAAGCAAAGCACAACTAAACATGGAGGATCTAAACCAACTAAGCCGGAGGGATCCAAACTCCCTAAATCTGAAGGATCTAAAGCTGTTAAATCTACTCCATTCCTTAATGCTAAATCCACTATGTCAGTTAATCCCCTCCAACCACCTATAGTTGCTGTAAAAAGCCTCCCATTGACTGATATTGACTACAAAATTGTTGACCCGGTTGTAGAATATAACCTCTTGGAAATACATAATTGGTGTTATGAAAAATACTTGGACAAAGATGAAATACCTATTTGGGAGACTCATTTACCCAAATATGTAGTTCCATTGACCCACCCTAGCCAAGATCTCATCATATTATGTCAAAAACATTATGTACCATATCAAAGGGCTATTGTCAATGCTGACAAAGAAATCCTTTTCACCATCACAGCAGAGTCAATAAATCAGATGTTGCAATTACAGTTTGATCCTAAGTTAGTTCCCCTATCTATAGAAGCTTTGACTCAGTTGTACTTAGGCCTGGACTTTCCCAAAAGGTTCATGATATTTCAAAACTTTTTGGCTTCCCATGTTGACATTCCTAAGATAAATCCTCCTTATTCTACTACTAAATTCCCTGAAGGGTCTAGACATATTATCTATATGCTATCTTTTATAGTTGGATACTCTACAGATGGATTCACATATTATCTCTATGCTATCTTTTATACTTGGTATCTCTATGAGAAGCATACAGAGCTCAGAATTTTTGGATCCAACTTATTACCTTATAATTTTCCTAGATATATGAGCATGAGAATTTTTGCATTGGAGTACATAAGACAAACTCTTAATTCTAATTTTATTAACTTCATGGCTGCTAGAAAAAAGACTCAATTTAGATTAAAGAATCAGGTTGGTCCCTTTATCATAAACAACAGAGATGTAGAAAAAGAAGTAACAATTAGAGTAGCAGAGTTCAAATTTCAAGAAAGTTTTCCATGGAACTACGATCCCCAAGGAATCCTGAGCAGTCTAAGGGTACAAAAAAAATTAACTCCCTTCATATATGAGCTTAAGCCTGAGATTGAGAAGTTTGCCAAATTAGCAGAATGGGTGGAAAATACAAGAATAGATACAGCTAGTACAACAGAGATAACAGGTAAAATGGATACAGCACAAGCTCTTGAAGTTGTAAAGTAGCCAAAAATATCAGTAAAAAGAGGTAGAGAAGAAGGAGCATAGAGAGCAGAATCAACTACAGAAACTAAATTCAAAATGATTTATAATAAAAGGCTTAAACTCAGGTCAGTTGACAAGGAAAAAGTAACCATTGATGTTGATGACACAGAAATTCCAGTAACCATTGATGTTGATGACACAGAAATTCCAGTAACCAATGATGATATAGCCACAACTATAATAAATGAAACCCTTATAGAAATAGAAAAGGAATCAACTTCTAATCAGGAAGATACACAGATTATTAAGAAGCAACATAACATAGAGGCCTCTTCCTCATAGAAAATTGAGGAAAAATATTTAGATATCAACAAGAAATATAAGAAGATAAATCAAAAGAATGAGGAAATCAAATCAAAAATACATTCTCAATTCCTCAAGAAAAAACCTGGGAATCAAAATAGGCTACTGACAACCTTTGGTTATTCTACAAACAATATGATTATGTCATTTTTTCAACCAACTACCTCAGCACCAAAAAAAGTGACAGATTATAAAAAGGTGAAGTTTTATATAAACACTGAAAATGTTCATGAGCTAGACCAAATTGAATTTCATAGACATAGCTCTGAAATGTTGTATTCAACAGTGGTGACTAAAGCAATGAGTGCTACCAAGTTACAAAATATTGTTCTTAATATTCAAGATCTAATGAAGTTATACAAGGCATCTTTGTATGCAAAGTACCTAAGGATTAATGCCTTATAGGATTTAGTTTTACAGGTGGGATATTATCCCTCAAATATTCAAGAAATAGAATTATTGGTAAAGAAAAAGAATGATGATATTGCAGCTTTGAGGAAACATCTTAAGCTTCCTCAAATTGAGCATCCACAAACCAAAGAAATCCTTCAAGATTAAACTAAAAAAGAAGATATGATGAAGCTCATCCTCAAATTGACTACTCAGATCAAAGAAATGGAATCCCAAATGGACCAACTTGTCCAAGATAAGGAAACTGTGAAAGAACCTAACACTCCTATCATTCCTACATTTATACCAATGATTACCATAGCAGTGGCTTCCACATTAGGAGAGAAACTAGCACCAAAAGAACCACTGGCAATTGCAGTGCCAGTAATTTCAACTACTACTTCAACAACAGATTCTTCTACAACACAGGTTCAAGAAACAGATGGATCAGGTTAGATTGTAAAAGCTATGGAGGAAATGTCCTTTAAAACAAATGAGATCAATACCCTAAAAAAGATGATTGAAAGTCTTGAAGCTACAAACAAGACAGCACTGATCAGTTCTAAAACTCATGAGCAGAAGGCCTCCAATTCAGATTATTTATGAGGAGAGAGATTTATTATTAGTAGCCCAGACAAAGATTCAAAAGACCAAGGATGAGTTAACTGATAAGCCAACTCAAGCTTTAAAACTCATCACATTCTTGAACAGCAAGAACAGTGCAGAATTGGAGGAATTACAGGTATTGGATAGAACAGAAACAATCTTACAGATTAAAAAGGTTGTAACTAAGAGGATTTTGATGAATAATCTGGAAGATAAATGTGAATCAATGAACATTTCCATAACAAAGTTTATGGTAAAATACACAAAGTTAAGACAGAGGGGCCTGCCAGACATCCATGTTTTTAATGAAAAAATGATGTCCCGAAAGGATTATAATAAAAATATAAGGGAATTTGCCAAGGAGAAAGTCAACAAACCATTAGCACAAGGCACTCCCATAGGAAAAGTCCTCCTTCAACATTTTGAATATTTTTTCTTTTTACGACATGAGATTAAACATCTCTTTGTGTTCAAGCCCACTTTCGCTAGATACACAGAGGCTGATGAGAATTTTAGGAAGCTAAAGAATGTCAAAATTCCCAATGAAGAACATTGGCAAACATTTACTGATTTAATGTAACAATGAGAGGTAAAACAGTGAAGAAAGATTACCTTAAAAAAAAAGCAGTCAAGAAAGAAGTTAAAAAGAACAGTGAAATAAAAAGAAAGTTTGCTGATTTTACTCCAAAAAGACATATTTTTACAACAGTAAAATAGTGAAACTGTAGCAGCATTAAAGAGTATCAGTTAAAAGAGTATTAGGTAAAGAGTATCAAATGAAAGAGTGTCAGTGAAGGCAAGTCAAAAGCCTGATATTTTCTAGTATCTAGCATGCAGGACAGCTAATCAATCAAAAGCTCCTTGTTAGATAAAAAAGTCCTATTTATTTTGCATAAGAGGACAACTTGTTGATCTGTTAAGAAGCTGTCCCTCTTATTATGTAACGATATTTTCTTTTTCCTAAATATATTCCTAGATTTATCCTAGGATATTTGTAACTACATTTTTTATAAACACTTCTACATTAGGAGTAGTCATTGTGGAATAAAATCGTTCAACTTATTATAGAAATTTTTGTTGAACATTGGAGGCTATTGTGTGTTTGAATTAGAAGTAGCAGACTAGACATGCTGACTGGCATCATAATTCAGGATCCCTGTGATAAGCTAATGAGTGAAGTACACCCTTCTTGTCATTGTTTCATTTTCTAAGTTTCATGCAATTCATTATATGTTTATTCTATCTAAATGTGTACCTAGGAGTATTACTACAGGATTAGTCAAGTGCTCCCTGTCTTTAACTAGTTGCCATTTTAATGTTTTCTTCTAATTTTTCGTGTTGAGAATTCTTAATTTCTCTCACCCCTATTTGACCTCTGCCTTCTACTTCCATTTTCTGGATCAAAGGATCCTTAAGTGCCCTTTATCCGGATTATACCACCTCACAAAAAACCACTTTCCCAAATCTCTGAGGGTTATCTATCTTGCCCTGAATATATTTGTACATTTTAGCCTTGATTTCTAGTGATGCTAGCTTGATTTAAACACCATAGCCCATTGGACAAGTAGATTTCTCTCTATCTTACCTCCAAGTTATTTGTTTCCCACCAAAACCAAATTGTACTTTTATAACTAGCCTAATATTATAAATCAAAGAAAAGATAAATCTTAAAGAGAGATCCCTCTCTGAACCCTATCAAGGATAGATCCTAGAGTTTGAAGTATGTTTGTGGCTACCTCTAGTGTTATTTGACTAAAATCTCAAAATCCCACAACTTAAGAAATTACTAGAGTGATAACATACTGGCAACTATACTGGGGAACTAACCAATCTCCAGTCTTAAATTTAGTCTTAAAGGAAAATCTTTAAATTATCCTTTTACTTTAAGATTAATTTTATAGGTTGTGGGTATTCAAAAACAGTCATTTTGGCTTCTAAGAAAACCTACTATACCAGGTTTAACCTAGATCATAAACCTGCAGCTATAGTAGATAACCCAGATCAAATTGGTAAAAGGAAAAAACAAACTGTCAATTTAGAAACTGAAGTACCATTAAGAAAAGCTAATTCTTTACCCAAAGAGTTAGTGAGTTTAAATGATATTGATTTTGATCTGAAGTTTGAATATTCATTGTTTAAAACTAAATCTGAAACTGATTTGAAAAATACTGTTATAGATCCTGTTTTTATTTCATTTTTGAATGCAAAACAGAAAAATATTTCAGTAGGAACAGAATCAAATAAATCTGAATATCAAAATACAGTTGAAAAGATTAATGTTTCATTGATTAAAGATATTAATAAAGTTATTGAATTAGCTCATTTGTTGTCTTACATAAAACCTCCAGTTTCTCAATTACATACAACAATAATACCAATAGCAGATTCATCTTTATATGTTGTTACTTCGTTTATAGATACCACTGCAAGTTCATCTACATATAATTTCATTGCTAGATTTCCTTTGCAGCTTAGGATATTATTTCCTTCATCCATTACATCCACTACATCAAATACTTTACATCCAGATTTTATAGGCACCACATCTTTGTTTCCCAGCAATTCCATTTACATATTAGCTTCATTTCTCAGCTCTTCAACTACAATTTTCAGTTCATCAAATTCCATATCTAGCACTGTACCTATCATTTTTTTTATACCTCCTAGCTCAGCAAAGCTTCAAGCCATGGCTACTAGGTATGATCCCCTTGTCTTACCCCAAAACCTCCATGATATGCCTCAAGATTATCAAAATAATATACCACTGTTTGATGGCTTGTCACAATATACTGCTCAGCAACATGTAACTAAAATAACAGATTTATGTGAAATTTGTGAAATTGATGAGTCAGATGTCCAGATGAGGTTATTTACCAAGATTTTGAGAGGAGAAATCAAAAAATGGTTCAAAAATTTAGTTGCTGGTAGTGTAGCTGATTTAGCTGTATTTCATAGAATATCTTTAAATAAATGGGAAAAGAAAGAGAACCTCCTTCACTTTTTGTTTTAGTTTGATGCCATGAAAAGATCTCCTACTGAGTCTGTCCAAGACTACTACACTAGGTACAATAATGTCTATAATACAATACCTGCAAATCTTAAACCTACACCTTACTCTGTTATGCTCAAATTCCCTGATGGATTTGATATAGATATGGCCTATCAATTAAGATAAAGAGATTCCCAAACCTTAGAACAGATGCAATTAGATGTTGTCATTGTAGAAATCAATATTTTAGCTAGGAAAGCCAGACTTAGAAATGAAAGAAGAGTTACAATTAAAGAAGAAAGTTCAAACCAAGATGTTAAAATGGATTTATTTGCTAAAATTTTAGAAAGGATGGTAGAAATATTAGATAATATAGATATAAAACCTCAACGGGAAAATCAACCTCAGATTAGAAATCCCAATTTCAGAAAAAACACTAATTCTGGAAAAGCTAAAGAAGCAGCGCCAAACCAAAACATTAGGCCCCCATTCTAGGAGAACTATGCTGAAATTTCTCAGAACAATGATGAAGATGAGGATGACATCAATAATCTAATGGGAATAGATTAAATCAATACCATTTTCCTCACTGAGGAAGACCAAGAACTATTTGAGCTTCAACAAATCAAATTAAACTCCAGTGAATCCATTGACTACAAACAGGGTTATGAATTTGCTATAAATGAAATTCATAGTCAGTATAACCTTAGAAATAAGAAAAATAATGAGTCTTCTACTAAAAACAATTCCCAAAATCAAAATAAGAAAAATGTAGAAGCCCCAAAAACAAAAGTTTTGCAAATTCTCCCAAGGGAAAATAAGCAAAATTCCAATCCTTCCAGTCCTAAAAATCAACAAGTCCCAAAATTGTTGATCTTACTGATAAAGTAGCTCAATATTCCGAAGTTGCACAGAAAGCTAATACTGCTAAAGCTTATAATTCAGTAAAAACAACAAATTTTGATCCTAAAAATATTTCTGCTAATTCTAAATCAGAAAATCCTAGAACAAATAATCACATAACATTTGCTGATGATTCTAAGTCTCATAAAATTTCTACTGCCACACAAACAGTCCCTAAAAGGAAAATTAAAATCGGCAAAACTCAAGAAACTTAGACAGAGAATGTCAAGACAATTGAAGATAGAAATACAACTGTTGAAAATCAAGAAAAACCAACTCAGATTATAGTTACTAAAGATGAATTAGTTCAAATTACTAAATCTCAACCCTCATTCAATATTTAGTCTGAAATTGCTAAGTTAAAAATACCTATTCCTTTAACAGAATTGGTTAAAAATGGCATATACAAATCAACCATAATTGAAATTTTGAATATGAATTATGGTTAAGATGCCATTAATTTGAATGATGATTAACCATAGTTGATTTTTGGCCCTAATGTGAATGGAAAGCATTCAGATGGATCAATCCCTCATTTTTATATCAGTCTTACCATTCATGATTAGATTTTACACAACACTATGTTAGATTCAGGAGCTTCCCATAACCTAATGCCCAATGCTATCATGGAAACTCTTAATCTAGAAATAACCAGGCCTTATAAAGATTTGTTTTCATTTGACTCTAGTAAAGTTAAGTTCTTAGGATTAATTAAAGACTTATGTGTTACTTTAGTTCAGTACCTTGGAAAGAGCATGGTAATGGACATTGTAGTAGCTAACATCCCACCAAAGTATGGTATTCTTCTTTATCGCTCATGGGGAGCAAAGTTGCAGGGATCTCCACAATTGGACATGAGCTACGCTACTATATTAGTGTTTGGTCAACCTAAAAAGCTATATAGGGAAACATTAATGAAATTCATGGTCAGTAGTGCTGAGAGATCCATAAAGTGCCCCATTTATTCTACAAAAAATGACCTTGACTCTTTTATTTTATGTAATTCTGATAACAATGAAATCCAAATTGTACTGATTGATAAAAAGACAAAACCAAACATTGAGAACATATTTCATGAGTCCCTTTCGCACTTAGACTTTGATGGCTCTATAAAAAAATTAGGATTAGGAGCAGGAGTATGGATTACAAATATGGAAACTAATCATTCAGAAGGACATGCCTTCAGACTCAACTTCAAATGTACCAATAATATGGCTGAGTATGAGGCACTCATTCTAGGCCTCCAGATCATCAGAAACTTAGGAGGAAAAAGAATGCTAATCATGGGAGATTTGGAATTAATAATAAATAAAATAAATGGATATTATTCTATTTATAATCCTAGACTAGCCAAATACAGAGATACAGTGATAGATTTAGCTGATGACTTATTGGAATGCAAGTTTGCTGCTATACCCGTAAAACAAAATATTCAAGAACATTGTCTGGAAAATTTTGCTAGCACTTGTAACTTACCATTCCAACCAACTCATAGGTACACTATTGAGGTTAAACATAGACCAATTATCCCAAACAACCTCAAGTACTAGCAGATTTTCTCTCAGGATGAACAAATTTACCATTTCTTAAATAATGAGGAAGAATTTAAAAATTGTAAAATAGACACTGACTGTAATATAGATTCAGATTTTGATTGTGAAATAGATAACATATATGTACATAAATTTAACAAACCAACTGTATTTACTCAATCTGATATAGATAACTTAGAGAATATAGATATTGAGGAAATCATTGAAGAAGAAATTGACATGTTAGATCTTAAATATAATTTTTTCTCCTAAAATTTTAACCCCTTTGGAAGACCTTTTTTATTCCAATGATGTGCCTAGAAAGCCAAAAATGGAACCAGTTAGGTCTGACATTGAGGAATGTAACATTGGGACAGAATTAAAACCAAAAATGATTAAACTGTCTAAATCTTTACCTCCACAACAAAGGGAAAAATTCATTGATATTTTAAAGGAATACCAGGATGTGTTTGCTTGGAGTTACTAAGATCTCAAAGCTTATGACACAAACATAATCCAACACAAGATTCCTATAAAAGATGATCAGAAACCATTCAAACAAAAATTAAGGATAATTAATCCTGTTCTATTACCTTTGATAGAAAAGGGAGTAAAATGTATGTATGATGCTCAGATCATTGCACCAATCAGATATTCTGATTGGGTTTCAAACTTAGTACCAACCAGAAATAAAAGAGGTGAAATTAGATTATGTGTTGATTTTAGGAATCTCAATAAAATATATTTAAAGGAAAAGTACCCTTTACCCTAGATGGAGCACATATTACAAAGGGTAGTTGGTTCCTCAAGGATTTCTTTGTTAGATGGTTTTCCAGGATACAACCAGATTCTTGTCCAAAAGGAAGATCAGGCTAAAACAACTTTTACCACTCCTTGGGGAACTTTCATGTATGTGAAAATGCCTTTTGGTTTGATGAATGCAGCAGGAACCTTCCAAAGGGCTATGGACATAGCCCTTGCAAAGGAAATACATGAATTCTTGGTTATTTATTTAGATGATATTACTGTATTTTCTAAGTCAGATAAAGAACACTTGGATAATTTGAGATAAGTCTTTATTAAATGTAGAAAATTTGGTATATCTCTAAACCCTAAGAAAAGTCTTTTCAGATTAGAAGAAGGTAAGTTACTAGGACACATAATTTCCAAGGAAGGTATTAGGATAGATCCTGCTAGGATAGAAGAAATTTTGAACATTCATCCACCTATAAATATGAAGGAATTACAAGGTTTCTTAGGTAAAATTAACTTTTTGAGAAGATTTATTTCAAACCTAGTTGAAATCATTAGAGAACTGAACAACATGCTAAAAAAAACTCAATTCTAAAATGGACTGCTAAAGCCAAACAATCATTTGAATTCATAAAACAGGCTTTAACTAAAACACCAGTCTTAATCAGTCCAGATTTCAAAAAAGACTTTATAATTTTTTCTTTTGCATCAGAGCATACCGTTGTTGCAGTTTTACTGCAGAAAAATGATCAAGGTTTTGAACAGCCTATAGATTATTTTAGTGAGACCCTTAGAGATTCACCTCTGAAATATAACATAATGGGGAAACAAGCTTTAGCCTTGTTTAAGGCCATAAAAGATTTCAGAGTTTACATTCTCTATTTCCACATAATTTCCTATGTCCCTAATTCTATAGTTAAAGACATTCTTACTCGGGATGGCCTTGATGGAAGAAGAGGTAAGTGGATTGCCACTATCCTATAATATAACATAGAAATCAAACCAAAAAAAATCATTAAACGACAAGGATTAGCCAGATTAATGGTTGAATCTAACTGCAATGCATTAGACATAATTTATTGCTCAGATTGATGACCAGGAAGAGATGGTGACTCTAATGATCAATGAAGCCTTTCTAGATTCACCTTGGTACTCAGATATTATCTTTGTACTTACCAACTTACAAGCTCCTCCTGAATTATCAAGGACAAAAGCCAGATTTCTTAAACGTAAAGCAATGAGATTTTGTGTTCTAGATAATGTGTTTTTTTGGAAAGAACAAAGTGGGATATTATTAAATTGTTTACCAAAATTAGAAGCTGACAAAATACTTGAAGAATTTCATGTAGGTGACTATGGAGGGAATTTATAATGGAAAAGTATTGCAAATAAGATCCTTATAGCTGGTTTTTATTGGCCTACCTTATTTTCTGATGTTAAGAAATTTGTTACTTCATGTCATAAATGTCAAATTTTTTAAGGAAAAAAGAAATTGTTACCTTTACCCTTAAAGCCTATTTCAACTGAAATTCAATTTCAACAATGGGGTTTAGACTTCATTGGAGAAATTCACCCCCCATCCTCTACCCAACATAAGTGGATTTTGACTGCCACAGATTAATTCACTAAGTGGATTGAAGCCATTCCTACCAGACAAGACACTGACACAGTCATTATCTCTTTCATAGAAAACAATATTTTATCAAGATTTGGATGCCCTCAGAAAATTATTACTGATAATGCAGTAGCATTTAAATATAATAAAATGATTTCCTTCTGTCATAAGTACCATATTACCCTAGGCCACTCTACTGCATATTACCGTCAGGGTAATGGCCTAGAAGAATCCTCAAATAAAAGCATTGTAAATATCATCAAAAAATTACTTGAAGACAACAAAAACACTTGGAATAAAAAGTTAGTCTATGCCTTATGGGCAAATAGAATTACTACCAAAAAGTCAATTGGCACTTCCCCTTATCAAATTGTTTATGGGATGGATGCAGTTTTCCCATCATCCTTAGGTGTTCCAGTAATGAAGATCATTCAAGAATCACAAGTGGAAATCAATGATATACAAAGGAGGATAAATCTAACTATTCATCTACAACAAACAAGGGAAGAATTCTATGAAAAATCTCAAGTTATTCTAGATAAAATCAAGAAAATGTTTGATAAGAGAAGTAAAGAAGATGACTTTTACATTGGAGATCAAGTGTTAAAATGGGATTCTAGGAGAGAGGGCAAAGGTAAGCATGGAAATTTTGACTTTCTATGGAAAGGACCTTATGTAATTTATGGATATAGGGGTAACAATGCTTTCTTTATCAAAGATTTGGATGGAACATATATTCAAGAAGGACCAGTTAATGGTAGAATGCTCGAACATTACTATTCCTCTGAGTTAACCAATAGTTAGTCCTAGTTAATTTTACATCATTGTAAATATCCATTGAAGTTTTTTAGATTGGATTGGATATTTTCTTTCCAAATTTGAAGCCTGGAGAGAAGGCCCTATGCTTTGAAGAGTAAAATGTCATAAATATGAATTTTTGCAGAAAACAAAAGACAATTACTGGATCTTCATGGTAAAAATTAAAGGCTACTAGTCTTAGAGTTCTTGACATTTCACCAAGAAATGCCATCCCCATGTGAAGTTGTTGTTAGGGTCCTATAAATATAGGATTCATAATTTTGAATTAAATTTTGATAGTCTTGTAAAATATGTACATACCTTGCTTTCTGCAAGTTGTTTTCCCATATTTTGAAAACAAAAAATCAAAAAGAGGATAAAAGCCCTAAAAGAAAGATCAAAAGAATTAAAAAATATATAGACCCCAAAAGAAAAATGATGAAAATAAAATATGAAAGTGTGCAAGTCCAAATGCCACTACTTTTTACTTTTTTCAAATGATTATGGAAGAGTGTCAATAAATGCCATAATCCATGATGAGTTAAAATTTTTTAAACTTGACTTGTCATGTTTTCAATTTCCATGTTTTAGATAGTTAATAAAGATTGGTCAGACAGTTTAATCCTGACTAATCAGTAGATAGGTAGAGAATAAATGAGGAGCCCAACAGTTCAATCTGGGCCCTCAGATGAAATAAGGTAGAATTAGATATTTTTTATGCTTTAAAAGAATAAATGATTCAAGGTGGAAAGATTAAATGCACCTACTAAAAAGAAAAAAAAAAATGTTAGAGTAATGTTGGGTAGGTAGAAAGAAGTGGAAAAAGCAATGTAATATTCATCACCAGACCAAAATCACTAATTTCCCTTTCCCTGTAAGTATTCAGTATTCTATACTACCAGTCAAAAAGACTCAGAGCATTTCTCTGACTTTTGTTGGGACCGAACCCAAGGCTCAATGACTGGATAGTGGAAAATGTTGAGTTCTTATGATAAAATCCCCTCTAACCATTATTTATCCTTCATTCACACTTTTTAACTCGTTTTCCTAAGTAAGCACTCTTTCTTACTTAATGAAACCTAAAATCCCATTTAATTGATTTCCTTCATTCATAAAGCATACAAAAACCCTCAAAAAACACTCTATCCTAATAAAATAGTGAAATCATGAAATGACAAGATTTGCTTTATTTTATTCACTTTACTTAGTCATTTAGTGTATTTTTGTGTATTACATTTCCCCTTGTCATATTAACATCTAACTTATTTTATTAATTCCCTAAAGATACCTTATCCTATCCATATAAATCCCTTTATTTTAAATACCCCCCAAAACCCACTATTATAAATATTTTGGACAAAAGATATTATCCACATGTTAAATTAAAAAACCCAAAAATGTGCCCTTTGGTCTAAAACTAACCTTAATGAAATACCCCACCCCCTATGATTATTAGACCCTTGATGGTTTAAAACTATATAATAAAATCAATCACGTGGCCATACGCATGTTTAAAATTAAACATACTCCCCCATTCATCACATTTTTAAGTCTTTTCCTTTCATTCTATCCTCACTATATAAAGCCCCAAGCTTTACATAGGTTAACCCAGGATTAATCATATAACCTCGCCTCATGTGGCTCCACCCATATATATAAACACTTATATATATCTATATCTATATCTATATCTATATCTATATCTATATATATATATATATATATATAGAATTATTTAACCCTTTTTATATATTTTTACACAGTAATTTGTCACCATCCCTACCATTCCCCATCCCGCACAATGGAGGACCCATTTTGTGACCTGTGAACATTGTCATGCCTTGAAAACATCATCAATGCATTCCTCTAAGCATGAGCTTCATTTGCCCTAAAGACATCTCCTTGCAAAAATCATGAAAAACATCCCTTTTTGCATTGGCGCAGGCAGACAGTTCATCACTCGCGCCAATGAGGAAAATCCTGCAAAGAGGTCGCGCCAACTGGCGCTCTGTCCCAGAGCAGTAATCGCGCCACCCAATTTGAGGAATGTTTTTTAAATAAAGATGGCGGAAGTTGAGTTCCAACAAACTCAGAAACCATTGCCTATCTTGAGTTGGGAGGTTTGGCTGCGGGAGTTCTATGGAAGGAAGTAGTTTTGCCACCTCCCATGGAACCTTCCTTGTTGATAGGGCCAATCCCATAATAATAGGGATCCCAACTCCCTCCTTCCCCATCTATAAAAGCCTGCTCAAATCCATGGCAAGCTAGTCTTGAAGTGCTTAAGCTCTGAATCTCCATATTCCCAAGAGCCTTTGTGTTGTAAAGAATCCTCTCTTTCCCTTAAGGCTGACTCAAGTAAGGAGACCATTGTCACGAGACTCTGGAGAGGTTTTCCCTTTCCTTGGCGAGCTTTGTGAGACGTGGACGACTGGAGACCCGTCCAAAGGAGACCGCGACGTCAGAACTTGGTTGTAATCTCTCTTCGCTGGTTATTTAATAGATGATTATGATTATGGTTCCACTCTGTTTTCCATCATGTTAATGTGAGTAACGTCCTTTCTGACTGATGTTTAGTTACGTATGCTGGTTTCTATGCTTGTATTTGTTCGTTTCTTCCATGTGCAGGTGTTCATCCGCGGAGATCGTGGAGGGATTGTGATCTGCCAAGGCTGAGGAACGGGGACGCTTCTTCTTCAGATCCTAGCGTTGGAATCCGGGTAGGCTTCTATCTCTAGCCTTTTCATTCGTAATTAGGAACTTGCGTCATAACATTGTTTGTTTGTTGCTAGACCCCTGCTGGGCTAGTAGGGATCGCCTCTGTCTGCAGAGGGGATTTACCTCCTCAAAAAATTGGCGACTCCACTGGGGAACCAGCTTGTTGTTTGATTTGTAAACTATAGACGGAGCCTGAAGTACAGCCAGATAGCCTTCGAAACGCTTCTGCCTTGCATTAGCGGAGTAGATCAACGCTACTTCAGTCAATCTCCGGTTTGGTTTACGGACTGAACAACTTGGAGTCTTTGTCTTGCCTTGCCGTTTGTATCTTGCTTTTCCTTGCTTGATGAACCTTCTGGGTTGGGTTCTTTGTTTGTTTTTGCTTCTTGGATTGCTTAGCTTGCATTGGTCTATTTCTGGAGTAGCTTGTTTTTAATTTTTGGCTGAGAAACTCGACTAGCGCGGTTTTTAACCCGACAGTCGCGCCAATTGGCGCATGTTGCCTTTGTCCAGCCCGCGCCAATTGCTTTCTGGCGCCAGTTTCACACTTACAGTCGCGCCACCCCTGTAAGTTTTTTGAGTTTTCTCATTTTTGAGCTCTCTGAATTTGATCAGTGATTTTCTTCTTGATTTTCCGACTGCCTGAGTGTGTTGGAGTCCTGTTTGACTGGGAATCCACCTCTGTCCTTTGGTTTTTTGCTTCTATCTACCGATTTCACGTTTTAAGCCCTAGGGCATCTAGTGGTTTAGTGTATCGAGCCCTCCTTGGGAGTTTTGGTGTTTTGATTGTCCTGTCGACTATCTGATTGATTCTCCACATTCTCTAAGCAGTTGTTCATTGTTTTGTTGCGATTTTTGGGTGATTATTCATTCCTTCATTCGAAATTCGTTTGGTCTTGCCTTGGACCTAGATCACACGGTCCATTGGAAGCTTTCGAGTCTTTTCTTTGCTTTGAGAGGCTTTGGTCGATTTGAGGATCTGATTGCTTGTATTGTTGAGTGAAATTTGTTTGTTTCGCCCCTTTGGAAATCATTTCTCAAGTTGTTCCGTTTGTTTTCAAGATTGTTTAGTGCATATTGGCTCTTAAACATTGAAAATCAAAAAAAAAAATCTCTTTTGCTTTTGTTAATTAGTGCAAATTGTGATCTTTTCCATATCGCTAGTGATTAGTGTTTTGAATGAAAATTTTTCAATTTCATTAGTTGCATTAGAGATCTCATTGTTTGTCTTCCGTTCATTTCGTTTGTGTAAAAGCTCTCAACTCTTCTCTAACTAGTTTTCATCGAACGAAATGTTGGACTGTGGCATATAGCTTTGCATTTAGGAGTCTTTTAAGACACTACATACGATAGGGCCTGAAAATTGAAACTTAATTGAAGATCAATTGTAAAATTTATTCAATTAACCTAAGGCAGCATTGGAACTTAACGAAACATTTTTAGAAGGTCTAGGCTAGAGACGTGTTCTGGCGTCGTTAAACCTAGCAGCTGTCGCTCGCCTTTTGGCTTTAGACAGCGCTAGTACGGATTTGTGCTCCCCGTACCGTCGCGTATATAAAGGGAGACCCCTCTAGGTTTTCAATCCTTTATCCACAGGAAGCTGAGTCTGCCGCCGTATACCCGTGATACACCGAACACAGCATTCGGGGAGACTACCTGCACGTACGGAAAGTCCTTGGTCGATTTCTGTTTCATTATTGAAACCAAGGTGTATATTGCAGTTCACGCATATTTGGTACACCCTTTGTGCCTAGTTTTTCCTGAGCAGTCATTTGGTCTTTTCTGACTCCCTAAACTTGAAAAGACCGTCGAGCGCTTGTCCTTTCACGCTTGTATCAACTCTGAAAGAGATAGAGTCATCTTTTTATCATTTCTCGACTCTTAAAATATGAAACGGTAGAATTTCTTACTTTCCAATGTGGTAAAATTAATCGCCCACGATTACACACCTGTTTAGACATTGCTTGTTGACCGTTTGATCGTGTGTCTTAACTCGTTTTCAGCCCGTGTGTGTGTTTTCTCTTTTCTTCTAGTCTTTTGCCACAGTGGCGGAACCATCGGTTTCGTCTACTGGTAGTCCTTACACGGACGATTCTTCAGAAGCTTCTCAGCCTTCTGTTGAACCACAGCAGCCTGTTGTTTCCGAGTTTCCTGACGGGGGACCGGTTCTCGCCGAGCAACCCTTTGGAGGAACAGTTGAGTTCAATTGGCCCTTTTCGGACCCTGTGTCTGAACTGAGATTTGGAGCTGATTTCCTTTCTCTTACATCGGGTTCACCGTTTGTTGCTGCTGTTTTTCCTCCTAGTCCTCGCCGTCTTTTGCGTGATTTAATGGCAGGATCAACCATGAGTGATTCTGGTGAGAAAATTCCGGTGTCTGATGACTATCAGCGCATCCCTCGTAGATTGTTTGAGGGAGACGACTCTGAACTGGCTACCATGTCGTCAACCAGTCCTTCTTTACCACAGGGATACAGATATCTGGGTCAGATCATTTCAGCTGCAGCCTCTATGGGGATATCATCTCCTGCTTCGAGACCAGCTGTCACTACACCCGGGGTGTCCCCTTCGACGCCCGTCACTTATGTTCCCGTTCGGCCCACTGTTTGTGTGGCTGCATCTTCTTCTGTTGTCTCAGCATCTGCTACCAGGGCTGGGCCAACTCCTGAAGACGTTTACCTAGCTACTGCTATACCAGAGAATATCTCTCCGGAGGAGTATCGGTTGTTTTTGCAACAACCGAACGCCGGAGCTGGACAAGTCCCCCAAGATCCTTACCGATCCTTCTTTTCGCACTATGCACAGGATGGCACTCCCGTGTATGCTTTCCCAGGTCATTTTGATGAGCACGGGGAGGTTTTGCGCCTTCCTGCTCCTGAGGCTTATCTGTATGCTCAAGGTTTACCGTACAACCAGGCTTACAACCCGCAGGGACAGCCCTTCCAGGGCCAACCTGCGGGCCAACCTGGCTATTTGTATGACCCACAGGGACAGCCCATCCAAGGCTACCCTGCGGGCCAGCAAGGGCCATTGTACAATCCGCAAGGACCATATTATAGCCCTGCTGGTCAACCTGCTCAACCTCAGCTAGGGTATCAACCGGGACAGGCCTATGGTCCTGGGGGGAAAATCCAGCCGTCTTTACCAATGCAACCGCAGTATCCTGTTGTTTCTAACGTTGCATATCAGCCAGGACCACCCTATGGTTCTGCTTCAGGTCAAACTGGTTTCCAGCAAGCACCTGGTCCTGTTCCTCCACCAGGGCAACCGGCTCATCCGGTACAACCCGGTGTCCCGCCTCCAGGCCAGCCGGCCCATCTGGTACAACCTGGGGCCCACTTACAACCAGGTCAACCTGCGCAACCAACGCCGCCTGGTTATCTGGGCCAGCCTGGTCATTCAGGCCAGCCCTCTCAGTCGGGCCAACCTGTTCATTCAGGACAGCCCTCTCATTCCGTTCACTCTGCTCAACAGCCTGTTCATTCAATGCCGCAGCCAAATCAACAGCTGCACCCTACGCACCAGGCTCCGCAGGGTTCCACTTATCAGCAGCCTACTCATCCTCAGAGTGGTTATTATCCTCATGGTCAGTCTCAACCGAACTATAACCACCCTGGAGGCTCTCAGTATTATCCTCCTCCACCCGGTTCTACCTACGCTCAGCAGCCAAATCCAAATGCTGCTTATACGGGGCAGACGCCTAATCAGGGCCCGAACCCTGGTTATCAAGCCCCGCACTATGGTTACCAGAATCCAAATCAGTCTGGTTATACGAACTATTCCCCCTACGGTCAGAATCCTGCGGGACAGAACCCGTGGGGGTAGGGATATTCACAACCATCGTGGAGCATGGGTACCGAACCTTATCCTGGGACTGGCATGGCAGTTAACCCTCCATTTCCGTTCCTGGCTACCTTGGAACTGCCGGACGTTTCAAAGTTGACCAATGATCCGATTTCACATAATCCATATTGGCCTCCGGTTCCCACCAAGATACCAGGTGATTGTCCCAAGTTTGAGGGAAAAGCTGGCGAAGACCCCCAAGCGCATGTGATGACGTATCACCTCTGGTGTTCGTCTAACTCTTGGGTCGACGATTCGATCCGTTTGCGTCTTTTCCAGCGTACTTTAACAGGAGCTGCTGCTAAATGGTACATAGAACTATCCCGTGGTATTTTTCAAGATTTCAACTCGTTAGCCATGGCTTTCCTCACGCATTTCCAGTTACCGGTCCGGTATGAGGCCGGGACGCACCTCCTGACTTCTCTGAAGCAGGACAAGGCCACTCACATCTCGGATCACATTCATGAGTGGCGGCGCCGTCGTCGACTGATCAAGTTTCACATACCTGATCAGATTTTGACTCACTGGTTCACCACCTCCTTTGTGAATAAAATCGCTCAGGATATCGCGATGGGAGCGTGTGTGACAGAGGAACAAGCTATCGCGCGTGCCCAGTACCTGGATCTTGTCTATTCATAGTCTGGCACGCTTTATGACATCTTGACTGATGCTCCACGGCCCGGAACCACTAAGGCTCCGCCTACCCCTACGGTGGATGGTGTCATTGGTTCCGTTTCTCAAAATTCGAAGAAGTATTCGAATGGGAAGCAGAAGGCTAATTCTTCCAACAATACCTCTGCTAATCCCGCCTCATCCGATTCTGGTAAAACCGCGGAGGTGAATGCCATCCAGGCCAATCCTACGGACAAATCCTCCAAGGGGAAGAAGAAGGGCAAAGGCAAATCAAAATCTGATGCCCCGAAACCAGAATCTAAATCTCGAACTGAGGATGGCTCCCAACGTAAGCCGAAATTCCCTTGCCTCATCTGTGAAGGCGACCATTATACTAAGGATTGTCCACGACGGTCCGAAGTTAGTCAACTTCTTAAAGGCTCAAAAGGGACTCCGGCTGTTTTAAAAGAGCCATTTCCATCTCAGCAGACCCAGATGGTCGAACAGGCGTCACCATCTGCACCGTTTGGGTCTCAGGTTTTCATGATGAAGACTAATGCACCTATCACTATCGCTACACGGTCGAAGGATTACAATGAACCACGGCAGGCGCCCGGGAAGGCAGTTGCGGAAGGGCCGCCTCCCCCACCTGCCTCCGGTCCATTGGAAATCGAGAAGCCGACTCCCGAACCCGTTGTGAAACCACCTCCCAAGGGTGTTCTTCGAAGATCCTCTTACAATCCAAATGCTCGTGCCGCTCAACATTACAGTATCGTTGAGGATCTGGCACAGGCGCCATGTGCCATGTCTACACTTGAGGTTCTTCAAAGTTGTCCTTCACAACGGAAGGCTTTACTGTCTGCCATCGGTGGTATCGATCCCGCCAACTCGAGCCTTCTCACCTTCGATCTGGAGAATTTTACTCCCCGGCTTCCACATCAAATCGCTTTGGTCATTCAAGTCGGGATTAACGGTCTGAACATTCATAGGGCCGTCGTAGATGAGGGTGCATCTACCTGCGTTATGTCCTCCGCTTGCTGGAAGGCCATCGGCTCTCTAGCCTTGTCATCATCTCCCAATGCCCTTGAGGCATTTGATGGTCGGGAATCTAAACCCCTGGGCGTTCTCAAGAGTCTTGCGATCACATTACAGGGAAAAACTGTCAACGTGGAAGTGGAAGTGGTTGACGCTAAACTCAACTACAATATACTTCTTGGCCGCAGCTGGACCCATGCCATGCTTTGCGTGCCGTCTACCGTCTTTCGATTCATTAAGTTCCCTCACGAGGGCAAGATTGTCACGGTGGATCAGTTGTCATTTTTTACCTCTAGCTCTGAGAACAACGTGCCATACGTGGATCAAATTCCGAATCCCCCAGACAGCATAGGACCTGGTCTTTTCAAAGACCCAGTCCTCATGGGTATATTCCCCGCACCACCACCGAATACCGCTCAAGTCAACATGTTGTCCAGGATTGATGACCCCTGGCTCATTCCTACACCTGAGCAGGTATATGAGTTTGGAGAATCCATGCCTTTAACGCCAGTAGAGATCAGCTACTGTGAGATTGTTGCCGCATCGGACCCTCCACCTCCTCAGCATGCTCCGATAAGCATGGCTCTCGACGTCTACTCGCAATCCCCCTAGCTTGGTCAGGCTGATTCACCTGATCCTCTCAGAGAGAATTTTCCTTCAGATGAGGCTATCATTGAAACTATGTCTCTTGAGGAGCTGCCCTGGGGCGATGGACATCATCGCTCCTTGTTTATGCCCAGCTTGGGGGCAATGACTGATTGTCTGGAGCGTTATGCTACTTAGGTTCCTTCCCCTTCTCTTCAAACACCGATCTTAATGCACGAGGTCTTTTCGGAGGGTAATCTGAGTAACATTACTCAAACTGTTCCAATCGACATCTCCGTTAAACCGGGGATTGTTGAGAACATTCATGTGGGTGTGACTTGTTCTCCCAAGGAGATTCAAGTCTATACTGAGCTTTTCAAAGAATTCAGAGATGTTTTCGCATGGTCTTACGAGGAAATGCCGGGAATTGATCCGAGTATTGTTGTGCACGAGATTCCAACCTACCCAGGTGCGAAACCCGTGCGCCAACGCTTACGTCCCATGCATCCTCGGAAAGCCGCCGCCATCAAGGCAGAAGTTGAAAAAATTCTGAACGCGGGTTTTATTTATCCTATCCCCCTTACAGAATGGGTGTCCAATATTGTCCCTGTCGATAAAAAGCAGGGTACAATTCGAGTCTGTGTGGATTATCGCGATATCAATCGTGCCTGTCCTAAGGATAATTATCCCACTCCGTTTATCGACCAGATCATCGACGATTGTGCCGGGAGTGAGATCTATTCCTTAATGGACGGTTTCTCAGGTTACAACCAGATCAATATTGCACATGAGGATCAACATAAGACCACATTCATCTGTCCGTGGGGCACTTTCGCGTACAAAAAACTCCCGTTCGGCTTAAAAAACGCTGGCGCCACGTTTCAACGTGCGATGTCCTACGCTTTTCATGATATTCGCCATATCGTCCAGCCTTATCTGGACGACTTGCCAGCCCATTCGGGTAAGCGAGAGGACCATCCTGAGCATCTCCTCCAGATATTCCTTCGTTGCAGACGCTACAATATCAGGCTCAACCCTCATAAGTGCGTCTTCTGCGTTGATTCTGGCCGTCTTTTAGGCTTTATAGTCTCGAAAGATGGAATTCGCCTTGACCCTCTAAAGGTTGAGGCCATCGTAAATCTCCCATCACCCTCCTCCCTGTATCAGTTACAGAGTCTGCAAGGGAAAGCGAATTTTCTTCGGCGCTTTATCCCGAATTATGCTGAGGTGGCCAAAGGATTCACTCGTTTGTTAAAGCAGAACGTTCCCTTTCATTGGGACGAAATTGCTCAGGAATCCTTTGAGAAGCTGAAGACGTTGCTTGTCAATGCTCCGTTGCTTCGTCCTCCGGACTACCACCGCGACTTCACTTTATATCTAGCCACCGCATTTAGCACCATAGCCATGGTCTTGGTGCAGGATGACGATCACGGTGATGAACATGTTGTTTATTACCTGTCTCGGAACCTTCTTGACCCGGAAACGCGTTATGCACATGTCGAGAAGTTGGCATTAGCAGCAGTACACGCTGTACAACGCTTTCGCCATTACATCCTTTTGCGCACGATAACAGTGGTTTCAGACTGCAACCCTATGACATATATTCTTTCTAGACAATTACTAGGGGGCAAGTACTCCAAATGGATCGTGATCCTGCAGGAGTTTGACTTGGAGTTCACCACTGCCAAGTCAACTAAATCACTGGTCTTCGCGGATTTGATATGTTCTCTCCCTACGGACTCTGTTCCCTCACACTCAGAAGATCATATACCGGACGAAACGCTGTTTCTTATCGATACTCGTGATCCTTGGTATGGTGACATTATAGTGTATCTTCAGACCGCGACATTTCGGTCTGAGTTGGATAAAACTGCCCGCCGTCGGATTCGGCACCAGTCCCAACCCTACCGTATAGTAGGAGATACCTTATATCGCATTGGAGTAGATTCGGTGCTCCGACGATGCCTTACCTTGGAAGAGGTTGAGAAAGTCTTAAATGACTGTCACAGTGGCGCCTGTGGCAGACATATGTCCGGGTATGCTACTGCCCAGAAGATTCTGCGGGCAGGTTATTTCTGGCCTTCCATATTCAAGGATTGTATCACTGCAGTCCGAAAATGTCATCCATGCCAGATTTTTCAGCGCAAGATGCGCGCGCCGCCGTTGCCTTTGCATCCCGTTATTACCGTCGGCCCTTTTGCGAAATGGGGCGTGGATTTTATGACGTGTAACCCTCACTCGGCCGGGGGCATGCGTATATCATTGTCGCCGTCGACTACTTCACTAAGTGGGCCGAGGCGATGCCTACACTAGCTGCTGACGGAAGAACGGCTGCTTCATTTTTATTCAACCATGTTATTGCACGATTCGGGGTTCCTCAAGCTATCGTCACTGATCACGGTGCTCATTTCCGTGATTACATGATGGCGGAGCTGACAGCTGCGTTGGGCTTGCGTCACGACAGCTCAACACCATACTATCCTCAAGCGAACGGTCAGGTTGAAGCGGTGAACAAGGTTTTGGTCACTATGCTTCAACGAACAGTTGGGATTCATAAATCCAGTTGGCATCTCCAACTTTTCTCAGCTCTCTGGGCGTACCGAACATCTGCTAAAAGTGCAACCGGATTCACACCATTCCAACTGGTGTACGGTCTGGAAGCTACTTTGCCGGTTGAATGTGAAATTCCTTCGCTTAAATTAGCTGTGGAGCTCTTACCGGATACTTCTCCTGAGGAAGAACGTCTTCTGTATCTCGAACGGTTGGATGAAACCCGTCGACTAGCTGCTTTGATCATCGAAGCACAAAAGAAGAGGGTCAAATCTCATTTTGATCAAACTGTTTCTCCTCGTTCTTTCATTGAAGGAGACCTCGTTCTCTTGTACGATCAGGCACATGATAAGCTTGGAGCCGGTAAACTCCAGCCTATGTGGCACGGTCCCTATATAGTAAAGCGCATTTTGAAAAATGGGGCCTACGAGCTTATAGATTACGAAGGAGTTCCGCTGGCGCAGCCCAGGAATGGGTTGTACCTTAAAAAGTACTACGCCTGAAGTGATTTCTTGGTGTGGTGTGTGTACATAGGTGTGTGATTGTCATTTGTGTGCATAGTGTGGTGTGCTTTGTAAACATCTTTCTGCTGATCGGGTCTTCCTGGTTGTGCAGATGTCTATTCATCCATTTTTTGGTTTCGCGGATGGTACCTCCGGCAGTACCAGGAATCTGTCTTCCGCAGCCTGGGTAATCTACGATCCTGCTGGTGAGTTGATTGACCTGCAAGGTGTGTGTTTAGGACGTACCACGAACAATATCGCAGAGTATAGCGCCGTATTGGAATTATTAACCGAGGCAGTAAACCTTGGTATCTGTGAATTGCTCGTGTACCTAGATTCGCAACTTGTAGTGTTACAGCTGAACGGACACTATTCGGTAAGAAACCCGTCCATCTTACGTCTGTATTTGCGTATTCGATTACTGGAAAGAAATTTTGACTACATTACATATCATCATATACCCAGGCATTTGAATACATTAAGAGATGCAGTAGCAAATTTGGTATTAGACAGACATTTGCGCAATTTATAAATCATCATCACATGTAAAGAAAGACTCATCCAGAAATAGATATGTATATATATATAGATATCGAAATGTTTACATAGAGTGTGTCACATAAAACTCAAAAAATATACATAATCGTCTTAGTACATCCGGAGACGCTATGTCTCTCAAAAAATAGGTGTGGTATAAATCCTAAGGACTAATCCGCATGGTGCTCATGATAGCACGTGACTGCACGCACTAGGCGCCTCAGGATTCGGTGGATCCGATTCGGAACTCCCACCGTGTGGCGCTGGTATGCCATCGGTACGTCTGCTAGCCGGGCATAATCTGGAATCCCATGGGCAATCCCTTCGAGGTTCTGGATCAGTTCATCTCCTCCGGCGCCTTCTCCCTGAATCTCAGGGGCGAGTTGTGTCCACCGGGAGATTGGAGACATCCCAGCTGGTCTCTCAGGTCCTACGTCTACATACGTATATGATTGTGTTAAGACGAATGTGTATCGACAAAAAAAAACATATAAACATAAAATCAAAAATATGAGGTCTTACCCAGCTCCTCATCCCAGTCGTCTCCTTCTGGTAGTGGGAGGTCTGGGTCCCCGGTAAAGTCAGTTCCTGCATAGGGCTAGTCTTCCACGACAATCAGCTGGCGCCGTAACCACCTAAAAAACTCTGGCCTCCAGGACATCTGTTGGCCACCTCCAGATCTGGGCATCAATGCTGCCCAGCGAGCCATTCTTGGCTCTCGTGGTATCGGACTCGCCACTGTGGCCCCTTGGCCCTGGAAGATTGGTAAGCATTCCAGAATGAACGATACCAAGATGGAACCATAACCGAACTGTTTCAGTTTCCCCTGTTTGCACTTTGTGAGCTGCCTTTTCATGTTGATAGTTACTGCTTCTGCCCAGTTGAACAGTAAGGGACCCATGCATTCTGAGGCCAGTAGGAGTTGGGTCTTCGTGGCCTCGTGCGGAGCCTGCGACCCAGTAGCCCACGTAATGGTATGGAGAACTACTCTCAGTGCTAGATCAGGGATGGTGTGGATATCCACCTTCTTGCTTCCTGATCCTGTTTGTGCCCCTCGGCACACCCGTGCCATTACTTCTTCCATCTTTTCCCCAGATGGTCTGCTTCCAGTCAGTACAGGGATTGGACCTCTGCGGGACAATCCAGTGATGAAATAAACGTCAGTGACCTCCAGTTCTAACACCTGGTCTCGTAACCTGAACACATGTTCCTGTTCGTCCCAGATACTGATTAAATACTGGAGGAGCTCGGGCTGAGCTCGTAAACATGGTGTGAGGAAGAACTTTTTCAATCCACAGTTTCTAAGTGCATTCATGCAAGCTTGGCTTTGCATGGCCTGTTCATCCTCTTCTCCGTGCTCTCGTTCCTTCCATTCGATTGCCATTTTGAGTGATTATCTACATTCACATGGTCAAAAACCCTTAGTTAGATCTTTGATGAGCTTCAAATTCCAAGCAATTTGGTCTAAATGTCGAAATTTTGGGCGGAATTTAAGGTTCGGCCGCTGGCGCGGCTGTTTTGCCAATAGTCGCGCCACGTGGCGCGAGCCCTTTACAAAAAAGAGCTCATTGGCGCGGGTCCGTGCCCGATACCCGCGCCAATGGGCGCAGCCCTAAAATTCTAAAAATGACCACACAAAACTGATTTCTAAGGGACAACTATTAAAAAATGAATGAAAATGAAGAGCAAAAGAGTGCCTCTTACCTGTGACAGACGGAAAGCTGAATGGTTAACTGGATTGGTCGCAATCACCGTCAGAAGTTTCTGCTCCAAAAGGACCATTGTTGCTTTCCACAAGGTAAATAGTAAAAAGTAATTTTATTTTTACCAATTAGACATATTTATAACTTTTTCGACGTTAAATGAGTTTTAAAAGTTATTTTTATCAAATATTTGCATATGTTATGTCGAAAATGGATTTTACGCTTGCTTGGTATGTGCAGCAACAGGTTTTTGCGACTTAAATGATGGAAACGAGTTGTATTTTATACTTTTTCGGACTCGGTAAATACACGAAAAAGTCACTCTGGAGTCATCTTTCAGCTCTTTTCTGACTCTCTAAACATGAAAAGATCGTCGAGGCCCTTGTCGTTTCGATCTCGTTAAAATGGACACGAATCGACATCCACCCAGTATAAGTTTAACCCTTTTTCGGGCTGGGATGGATTGATTACGAAAAAGGAATACCCTAGCCTATCGCGACTAGGAGGTTTTCTCGGATATTGTTTTCTACCTTTTCGGATCTGAGGAACTATTCACGAAAAGGGACCTGTGGAGTTTACTTTTCCGTTGTCTTTTCAAACTCTCTAAACATGAAAAGACGCCGAGTTCTTCCTTTGTCAGACTCGTTAAACCCTGATGACATCGGATCCAGTCGAAATGACATTCTCCGAGTTTCTCCTTCCTAGGACTCGTTAAATGCACTAGGATGGATTCTCCCGAAGGGTGGACTTATATCACAAGCATATGCTATCCCCTTCAAGCTTGTTATCAAAAATAATTGGGGTACTCGCCAGAAATGGTGGGGGAAAAATGGAACCATCATCGTTGTCGTCGGCAGTATGTCGCTCTTGAACATGGCACTTGTCTGCATTCGTGTCGGGTTGGGGACATCTCATCTCGTTGCTTCACTTTGCCTCCGTGGGTTTGGGTAATCTCTTTTGACCTCTCATCTGTTCACTGCCTCGTCGCCATGACCTCTGATCCGTTGATGTCAAATACTGCCAAGTCCATTGTCGTGCCATTCATGTGTTCAAGAGAAGTTGGCCTCTGCAAATATCAACCTTCCTCTGTTTCTCATACGATCCTGATTCACAACATAACATCATGTTCCTCTGTCTCGTGTCGATGATGTGGGAATCATTATGGCCCACCTTCGATCAAGGTCACTTCCTGTCGACATCAACTCATTATCCAGGAAGTTGGTCTAGAGACTCCTTGTGGTACCTTGGAGCCTGCATGCCTCAATGGCAGGTTCGTCACATTCGACGAGAGGTTTACATCATTGGCCTCCGATCGAGTGATTCTGCGGGTGTTCGACGTCAACTCATTTATTCGCACGCCGTAGATTGTACCTGTAGTACCTTGAGGACCATTGTCATTATTGGTGGTTTCTCTCGCGTATGTTAACAGCTTTCATCATTGGCTGGTAATCAGACGATGTTCTTGCATGTTCGACATCAGCTCACATATTCACATGCTCGAACTTGTACTTGTTTGGGTCGAGATGGAGCGCAAGACCCTGGATTGTGTCTGTTGTAATCCAGGCTGCGATTGTGGATTATTATCATTATGTACATGACTCACTGATTGGATGGCTGCGACCATACCTGAGTCTATTTGTTTGATCTTAGTTGGATGGCTGCGTCCATACCACTTATACATCATGTACTTGAGATATCAGTTGTATCTTTCTGCGCAGGTTTTCCGACGGCGGGCCTTCAGTTGAACATGTTCTCGTAAAGCATTTCACTCCTCTCTCTCTCGGGCCTCATACTTTAGGGGGCATCTGTTACACAGTAATTTGTCACCGTCCCTACCATTCCCCGTCCCGCACAATGGAGGACCCATTTCGTGACCTGTGAACATTGTCATGCCTTGAAAACATCATCAATGCATTCCTCTGAGCATGAGCCTTATTTTCCCTTGAGACATCTCCTTGCAAAAATCATGAAAAACATCCCTTTTGGCATTGGCGCGGGCAGGCAGTTCAGTACTCGCGCCAATGGGGAAAATCCTGCAAAGAGGTCGCGCCAACTGGCGCTCTGTCATAGAGCCGTAGTCGCGCCACCCAATTTAGGGATTGTTTTTTAAATAAGGATGGCGGAAGTTGAGTTCCAACAAACTCACAAACCATTACCTATCTTGAGTTGGGAGGTTTGGCTGTGGGAGTTCTATGGAAGGGAAGTTGTTTTTCCACCTCCCATGGAACCTTCCTTGTTGATAGGGCCAATCCCATAATAATAGGGATCCCAACTCCTCCTTCCCCATCTATAAAAGCTTGCTCAAATCCATGGCAAGCTAGTCTTGAAGTGCCTAAGCTTTGTATCTCCATATTCCCAAGAGCCTTTGTGCTGTAAAGAATCCTCTCTTTCCCTTAAGGCCGACTCAAGTAAGGAGACCATTGTCGAGAGACTCCGGAGAGGTTTTTCCTTTCCTTGGCGAGCTTTGCGAGACGTGGACGACCGGAGACCCGTCCGAAGGAGATCGCGACGTCAGAACTTGGTTGTAATCTTTCTTCGTTCATTATTTAATAGATGATTATGATTATGGTTCCACTCCGTTTTCCATCATGTTAATGCGAGTAACATCCTTTCTGACTGATGTTTAGTTACGCGTGCTGGATTTTATGCTTGTATCTGTTCGTTTCTTCTATGTGCAGGTGTTCATCCGCGGAGATCGTGGAGGGATTGTGATCTGCCGAGGCTGAGGAACGGGGATGCTTCTTCTTCAGATCCTAGCGTTGGAATCCAGGTAGGCTTCTATCTCTAGCCTTTTCATTCATAATTAGGAACCTGCGTCATGACATTGTTTGTTTGTTGCTAGACCCCTGCTGGGCTAATAGGGATCGCCTCTGTCCGCAGAGGGGATTTACCTCCTCAACATATATATACCATCCCATATACATAAGCCCTGCCTACACATACTTTAAACCTTTATCCATTGAAAAAAAAAGGTTTAAACTCTTTTTAAATTTCTCAGCACATAGCATTTCCACGGTCCCACCATCCCAATTAGCCGCGTCTTCCCAGTAGATCATGACCCTTTGCTCTCGATTGCTAGATCCGACGGTGCGAGATCAATGTCACGCCCACAAATTGATCGTCATCCCAAAGCGCAAATGGACATGAAATGGGTTGTTTTACCCATTCGTCCTCCTGCAACGTGGCATCTTCTCATAGGATCGCGTTCTTTTTAACAAAAACTATTTACTGCTGGAAATGAACGTGAAAACCACAACTATTTTTCTCACTTTAAACTCAAAACCGCTCCCACCATTTGATGAGACCTACATTTAATGCATTTATGGTGATTAATATCAAAGGTTAAAACCTTTGATACACCATTTTTGTTGTTTATTTGTCAATTTCAACTGTGAAAAAGCTCTGCTCAACTGTGTAAGAACCCTTTGTCCCAAATTTTCGACTTATACCGAGAAAAAGCCAAATTTTACCACTGATTCATTATTCCAAGACCATTAAAGCCATTTCATTGCACCAGTAAGATGGACCATACCACAGGAACAACCAAAAGCATTAGATAATCCTTTCAACCGCAAAATACCTGCGTTTAAGGTATTTTTTTCAACCAAATTATATCCTAAAAATTTCATTTCAAACCTTCTAAAATAGAACTAAGCTTTCAATTAGAATAATTTACTAGAGGAAATTGCCCAAAAACACCCAAAAGAGGCCAAATCCTGGCAAATTTTTCCCAGAAAGTTTTGCGTCCGAAAAACCACGTGGGGAAAAATGCATACTTCTTTCAGCCTCAGAAGGCGGGTTGTTAACC
>JAXQQM020082077.1:0-188626 GCA_034641835.2 Pinus albicaulis
TTAAACACCCACTTCCGGCAACTGAACCAGTTGCCGGAAAATTTTGCCGGAAATTTTGCCGGAAATTTTGCCGGAAATTTTGCCGGAAATTTTGCCGGAAATTTTGCCGGAAATTTTTTTTTTTCCATTCCACTCCAGACTCCAGACTCCCAGACTCCTGGGATTATTTTATTTTATAACTTGAAATTTTATCAATGGCAGGGAAAGAGATAACAAGTAGGGTTTGGGATTTCACATGGGGATCAAAAGTATAAAGGGATATGGGAACACTGAAAATGGGACTGTGGCTGTGGGACTCTGGTAAATCTAACAGTGACAATAATCACATTCCATAACAAGAGCATATATGTCATTGAAACAAGTTTGAAACACCAACAATATCACCAACACTTCTTTCAAAATCCTATGGAGCAATTTTGGATGTAGACATAGGGTTAACTTTTCGACCATTCAAACATTTGTTTTCTCTGCCTTTAAACCACCACAGCATATCCAAAAATCATTGAGCAGGCTTTAACAGACTTACTTGGAGGCGAAAAGATGATTTGAATTGAAAAATCACAAAACAGTGATGAATTTAGGCTGAAAGGCTCAACGCGCCGCACACACTCCCAGTGCACCGCGCTGGTTTGGTGCGCCGTGCCCACACAAAAATACACTGTAAAAACTTGCCCAGTGCGCCGCGCGCATTCTATGCACCGCACGCTCCTTTGTATGCGCCGCGCCCTAACTTCCAACACAGTCACGACCCTTCAACTGCCAGTTTTCTCTTCCAACTCAATTTTCGACTTTGCTGTGAAGTTTTATGAATGAAACTTGATACAAATGGGTTCAAATAGCCTTTGAAAATATCTTGCAAGAGATGGGTTTAATTTTTAGTTCTTCAAAAACCCAATTCATAATGTTTTTTGATTTGGCACTTTATCCTTTCATTGAACTTCTGTCTTTTGGCTTTTTCATTGATTTTCTGAGTTTGGACTGATGAAATTTGTTGATTTTTGCAGGAATGTTGGCGTTTGGACTTCGACAAAGACCAGAGGCTGCATTGAAATTTTTTATGGTAGAAAAAATACATGATTGTTACAAAAAATGAATTTGACAATTTCTTGTTCAAAACAGAGTTTTGAACAAGAAATGTCCTCAGATGTGTTTGATGATGAAAATTTGAATTAAGAACCTTTTCGAAACCATCCTCATGGCCTGCGGGCATTTATTAAATATATCAAAAGACTGAACCCTAGACTCTAAAACTAAAAGACTCTTGTTGACCAAAATAATCATTTATGACCATGAATGATGCGAACTGAACTTCGATGAATTTTGAGGAGTTTTAATTAGCCCAGCAGGTACAAGCATGAGGGAATACAAGAAGACCAAACCCTTTCGTCAGTCAATGGCATGCCCCTAGCGAAATGCAACGAAGTGAAGTGAGCGAGACACCTAAAAATGATATGCAAAAAGTGAAATGATCTCTGATGGAGGGTTGTAAGGACCGACTCTAACAAGGCCCATCGTAACCGCCTGTAAGGTTGGATGTTGTGTAATTGAGCTTGGAACACTAGTGTATTTTGTGATTTTGGCAAGAAACTAATAGACATAGTTTGTAGATATTGTGGTGGGATTCATGCGGTATGTGTTTTAGCAGTGTTTCTTCTTCTATTATCATATGTTTGATTATATTTTACCTTCCATATTCATTTCCATGTCTTATGTGATTTATTTCTAAGTTTGATAAGCATAATTCATTAATTCAATGCTATGTTTTGGAGAATATTTAACATTTATGTTCATTTTATTCTCATATAAATGAATTCATGATATTCATGCTTTTTTTTAAGCTCTATCAATCTAGCATATTCCCCAGAGATCTTTAAAGTGCTAAAGTGTGTGCCTACCTTGCCCCATTACATCTCTGCAAATCTAATTTTCAGAGCCCAAACCTAGTTTTTCCTAGACCTAATTCACCATCCAACACAAAATCCAAATTAAAAAAAGCCCTAGAGCTTACCATACCTAGCCTAATATCTTTCATCATCCAATAAATTTGGCTCTGATCTCATTGAGAGAGCCCTCTCAGCCTAGTAGGGCTAGGTACTAGGTCAAAGTAGTCTGTGGTTACCTTTGTTGGTCTCCTTCTTAGCCTTCAGAGATCCGGTGGAGTGTGAACGCATTCAAATAGTGATTTTCGGTTACGTGATTTGGTATCTACATATACTTTTATTTATTATGCTTGATCTGCTTTTTTGTTTGCAAGTAATTGAATGCAAGAAGTTCTAGTTGTTTATTTTGGAATATGTGGAGCCTCAAGACTGCCTCCACTTTGACATCCATTTTCACTATATTTCCTGTTTTTGACAAATCCATGAGCCCAAACAAGTATTAAAATGCACATTCTAGCCTGTTAAGATATATTAATGATCCGTTTTTTATATTTTCATATGTTTCTTATTATTAGAATAAAATTTGTATTTAGCGACAAAATTAATGCAATTCTGAAGCTAAATTATTTTTATGTAGCCACCTCCATGATTCAATAGGTTTCGAGGAATCAATGAAGAAGCGATACATATGGGAAGTTGGTGAATGATCTAGTTATGGATCCTATCCTATATACTTGTCCATAATCAAGGAAGAAAGCTCCTAAGATCGCGATCAAAGGTTCGGTCAGAACAAGAACCGGAACAAGTGAGCGAGAAAGATGGAGGCTTCACGATTTTCTCTCTACATAGAAAATCGTGAAGCGATGAAATTCATATTTATGTTTATATTTTCATACATATTTTATGTACTCTCTGAAGGCATGAAAGCCTCAAAAATACCAGGCTGTGTAATTATGAAACAAGTTTGATTTTATTACGGGATTGATCATAACCATGGGTTTACCCAGGTTATCCATCAAGGTCAAAAAACAATTGGAAAAGGCATCAACCTATCTCTGTAGGCCCTTAGGAGAGGAGGCCAAAAGGATAGGATCAAATAATCAACATATGGTGTAGGAGACAACCATCACCGTCCTAAATATACTCATAAAGAAACAACTCCAACTCACCAATGTCAATCCCAAAATGCGTCGACGAGAGAGGGCACCCATGCTCAACCACAATGGTGCTTTAGATGAAATAAAAAAGGTCATGGGCTATATGGAGGTGACCAAGAATCCATTCATAGAGTAAGGTGATTTATGTTCAGAAACTCTATTTTTATGCACTAATTGAAGAAGGAAGTGTTTTGGAATCTTGATGTGTAACTAGTAAAGCATAGATCAGAAACCATTATGTTGTGGAGGGACCCTACACATAAGAGGTTTATTTGTTTAATTTATTGTTATTTCATAGTTCAGTTTCTTACTCTTTCGCTATATTTTTCATTTAGATACATGCTATCTCTCTGTTGTGATTTATAGGATAGAAATACCCCATCTTCATTTGCGTTTCGTAGCTGGAATACATGCTTTAATTTCATACTATATACATATTCTTTGTTTTCATTTACATTACAACTGTTTTCATATTTCTATAGTATAGATGAATTGGTTTATCATTGTTACATCACTGTTTGATATCTTCATTTGCAAAATATCGTTATGTTAAGACAGATGCTTTGTTTATGATTCAATATATTAGAGATAATTTATCATAGTGGCCAACATAGATTGATTTAGTATAGCTTAAGATTCATCATTTAGATTAACTTCTTTTTATGCAATATAATTTTATCATAGATTAGTTTCCTTTCTTAAATAAACATTTCCTTTTCTTCCTTCTTGCAAGTTTTATTTTTCAACCATTAAAATATTTCTTTTCATAAATGTGAATACTATTTAGTTATTTGTTGTTTTAAATTTCATTCATATAAGGTTTCCAAAAGAATACACAAATATTGAACTTCCTTCTTGTTTTTATGACTTTTAGTTTCTTTTCTCAAAAACAAACATTAACTATTAAACAAGCTAAGATAGGATTTTCATCATAGTTTTGGATAGTTGAATTTAGATTTCATTTCAAAATTCATAAGTTTTAAGATTCTCAATTCCATTTAGACATTCAAAATAAACACAAAATCCCAAAAACAACTTTAAACATATAAAATCAACACAACAAATTAAGTAAGAAAAGGCTTCTAGAATATATAGTGCACTTGCACTTCATAAGATTACCAACTCCAATCTATAATTTATGATAGAAATTTAAGACATTAAATTCACTAAACATTTTGGCATATTTTCCGGGGTAGTGTAAATAGGAGCCTTATCTCTTAATCTAAAAAAAAAACACAAAAACATAAAAAATGACATGTGTAGAGAAAGAGATTCTAGAAGTAGAAGTTTGATCCCAACAACACCACTCACTCCATCAAGACCTCGTAGTGCCACACCATCCACTCAAATCCACATTCCATTCTTATCAAGTAGAAATAGACTTCCTGAAGTTTTAAGATTAGAAATTCAACCTAGAGACTCTCCAACTTCATCAACTGAAGCATTTGTAGAAGAAGAAGACCCTAGATCCCCAACAAAAGGAGTAATATTTCTAACCTCTACTGGAGAAAAAATCTTATCCCAATAGCTAGAAATCCCTAGTGAGGAAGAATAAGAAGTCTTCTTTAATATACCATTGATAGAGGAACCAAAAGAATCAGAAGAGGAACAAACAATCCAAAATTTAGAATCCTATATTAGTTTTGAGGAATCTACAATTGCTGGAGAAGGGGAAGGAGAAGTACACAATGTGAGTAATGACCAATTAAGACTAGGAGGAGGTGGACCTAGGATTGGAGGTGGAGGACGAGGTAGAGGTAGAGGAAGATGATAAGGAAGATGAGGTAGAGGAGAAGTAGATCATGTTGGATTTCATATACTTGATGAATATACTTCTTCCACAATGAAGAATATCTCACCCTTTATCCTTTCCAATTTTTATGGATTAAGAAGTGAAGATCCTGAAACATTTCTATTTGAATTCGAAGTTTTATGTAGATCATATGACTACTTACTCGATTCTCAAAAATTGAAATTGTTTCCAGAAACTCTTAAGGATGCAAAATTAAAATGGTTCATGGGCTTAATAACACATTCTATTATGACATGGGAAGAAATGGAGAGTGCATTCATACAAAAATACAAGGATTATTACACACCTCATAATCAGAAAGATGAAGTTTTTAAGATGATGCAAAGAGAATATGAAAACTTGGAGGACCTGATTGAGAGATTCAGTTACAATCTAAAAAGTTCTAATATGGAAAATTTGGATGAAGATACTTTAAAAGATCTCCCGTTGAAAGCCATTAGAGATGAATGGATAGATATTCTTAATATGATGGGAAAGGGATACATTTATCAACTATCATTTCCTAACATCTTTGAATTATGCATACATCTTTCAAGAGGAAAGTCAAGAATTGCGAGGAGTTCAAGAGATCCTATTCTCTCTAGAGTTAATAAATTTGTAGCTAGAACAATAAGTAGGGCTAAAATAGGAAATTTTCTTGATGAATTCAAAACAAATATTTGAGGGAGTCTTAGTGAAAAAATAGACACCTTGAAGCTACAAAAAAAAACAAAGAACTAAAAGTGATGCCTTATCTATCTTTTTTCCTAACTGAAGAAAGACACATGCCTTAAAATAATTCCCTCATGATTTAAAAATCATAGAAACATGTGTCATATGTGTAGAAAATCATGAAACAAGGAAATTTCCTTCCATTCCAAGTCTTAAACCGTTTACCAAGAGGAAATAACTTCAAACCAAATAGATCATCTTTGTTTCGTTGCTAGAAGACCATGATAAGGGCCACAAACTCAAGGTTTCAACACTCAGATGTATACTCAGCCCCCAAAAAATAACTGGAATGCATCCATTCCCTGGCAGCAACCTTGGTCGCAACCCCAACCTTGGACACAAGGATTGAAAAATCCTTATGGTAGATATTCTCAATATCACCAATATCCACAATCTTATCGAAACTTTCCACCACAACATTTTCCTCAAACTAGTCAACAACCTCAATTTCAAAATCAAAACCCACAACTTTCATTACCATATCCAAAAAGGCCAAACCAATTACATGCTCAACCACTTCCAAACCCAAAAAATAAAAATGCACAACCTATTTATAACATGGAGGGGAAAAAATTTCAGACTTATATGAAAAAACTTCACTAGACATTAATAATGTCAAACTTAGATCTAGTAGAATACTAGAAAAGAAGTTGCCTTTTGTTATTATTCAGGAAAAAGCAAAAGATGATCATTTTGATGAGGAGATTTTTCTTCATCAATATAAAAAAATTCAAAATAAAAATAATCATTCTGAAGAAGGGAAATCTCTTCATTAGAATCAAAAATTCAAAATCAAACACCAGATAATCCAATAAATGAAACTCCTATCATAGAGAAACCTTTGGTATCTATACCAAAGCCTCCTTTTCCTAAAATATTACAAATTGATAAAGGGGTAGGAAAACAAATCATGTTGCCTAACTATGATATATTAGATGAATTGAAAAATGCTTGTATCAAAATTCCTTTGCTACAAGCCATTAAAGAAATTCCAATCCTTGAAAAAACAATAAGAGAGTTGAGTGTAAAGAAATATGGAAGAAAAATAAAGCAAGTAAAAAGAATACAGTTAGTAGGGAAAATTGCAGATATCATGATGGGAAAAACAACCATATAGAAATATTTGGATCTAGGAAATTCCATTGTGAAAACACACATCAATGGCATCGAAATCCTAAACACAATGATCGAATTAGGAGCAACCATAACATCATGAGTAAACAAATTATGAAACAACTACAACTTCCAAATCTTCAATATACACCAACATTGTTACAACTAGCAGATAGATCTGTAATTAAACCTAATGGTGTATTAGAAGACATTTATGTATCCTTATATTATTCGTAATATCCAGTTGAATTTAGTATCTTAACTCCCAATAATAACTTAGGAGGACATCCATTAATTTTAGGAAGACCTTGGTTAGCTACAGTTGATGCTTTCATCAGTTGTAGATCTGGTGACATGTTTATCTCTGATGGAAGTTCAACAAAGAAATTCACATTATACCCTCCAGCAAAGACAATGATAGAAGTAGAAAATGAAGAATGTAAGGATGATGACAATGACATATGGCCTATTTTTACTATGACATACAACCTATTTTTACTATCTCACAAATTAGTGAATAAAATAAAATTCTAAATTCAAAAGAAAATCATGAATTATCTTCACAATTTGAGAGTAGTCAAAATTTTCAAGAACAATGTAATATTGAATACTTATCATCCAGACAAATGTCTTTATATTCTATGGAATAATTTGATAATTCTCCAGCTAAAATCTTTCTAGGTAAAACTTTGAATGTGAACAAAAATCTAGAAAATTTTCAAAACGAGAAAACATTTAAAAACATTCTTCTGCATATGCATGGGAATACACTGACATGAAAGGAATCAACCCTAAAAATTGCATACATAACATCTATATTGAGGATAATTCTAGACCAATCCAACAACCTCAAAGAATAATGAATCCAAATCTTAGGGAAATTGTGAAGGAAGAACTACACAAATTGTTGAATGTAAACTTTATTTATCCCATATGAGACAGTCAATGGGTTTCACCTTTAGTAATTTTCCCTAAAAATAATGGAAAATGGAGAGTGTGTATTGATTATAGGGTTAAATTACCTAAAAGTCATATTTAAAATATTACCTTTTCAGTCACCTTTCGTTAGACCTTGCCTAGATCCAAAATACAGAGAAGAAATATTTTCATTCTGGATGTTTTAATGGCATAATCAGACCTTAGGTAGCACCGTAAAATCAAGAAACCACCTTTTACCTTTCCATGGGGAACTTATGCTTACCGAGTACTTCCTTTTGTATTATGAAATGCACCTGCAACATTCCAAAGAGAAGTATTAGGTATTTTCTATGATTTAATTCATGACTGTGTGGAAGTGTATATGGATGATTTTATAGTCTATGGAAATTCTTTTGAAGAAGAAAATATCTCATTAAGTCATGACAATTGTTTTATGATGTTTACTGAAGGAATTTTTTTGGGACGCCATATTTCAAGAAATGGAATTAATGTGGACTCATCTAAAGTTTAAATTATTTCCAAATTAGCAATCCCAAATTGTCAAAAAGATGTTAGGAGTTTTATTAGTTTTACAGGATACTACATAAAATTTATAGAAATCTTCACAAAAATTGCATCGCCACTCTTCAAATTGCTCACAAAGGATTGTGAATTTAATTGGAATCCTGAGTGCCAAAAGGCATTTGAAACTTTGAAAGAAAATATGTCTGAAGCACCCATCCTAAGAGGACCAAACTGGAAATTTCCTTTTTATATCTCAACTGATGCTTCAGAGATAGATCTAAGAGCTTGTTCAGTCAATCTAATGTTCTTAAATTGCAAGCATTTATTATCGATCGGAGTCAGTAAACTGATGAAGTGCAAGTACACTATATGTGCTAGGAGACTTTTTAATTAGAGTGATGATTGAATTTTGAGTTTTGTTAATTTTTTAATTTTTGGATTAGTGTTGAATTCCTATGGATCAATGAGTTTTGAAGTAAATTTAGAGAAATCTATCATCTATGTTAAATTTTATTCCTATAGTTAGTTTCAATTGATTTGAGTCGTTAAAAATGGTTTGTGAGATAACTCTTTTAAAAATATATGTTAGATTAACTTCTACTTTGTTTTTTTTATCAAATTGTTTTGAGATTTTATGCTGCAGTGAAACAGAGGACTAAATCTAAATTAATTATTAAAGCATGAAATATTTTACAAGCCTTAGTTTTTATGAAAACCCGAGGTTTGAAAACTAACTAAGACTAAATCAAAATGCTATGAAGCTTTATCTACTGCAATTTTAATCTGGAATGTAAATGAAATAAAAGAAATAAACTGAGCTATCTGAAATATGGAAAGAATAAAAGAGTGATTCTGTAAAATAAGTAAAGACAAAGTACTGAACTAATTGAACTGAGCTTGAAAATGAAATACGAAACAGAGCATTGACCAAATTATAACTATGAAATGATAATGCGATTGAAATAAATTCTAAAGACTGAAATAAAATGACCTGATCTACATGCAGGGGCCCTCCGCAATGCAGTAGGTTTCTTTAAAACTAACAATGCATCAATGCAAGAAAAGGATCTTCGAATTAAGAGAAAATTATAAAAAAATACTCGTAAAAATATAAAGATGGCATGCCCCGAATACACAGAGATTCCATGGTTTTATAGAGTGCGTTAAAACAATACACGAGCTCTATGCCTACAGATCTCTTTAGAATCCTTATACAAATTAGTAACTTAAACAATTATCGTTATCCTGTCGATTTTCTATTACGAAAGAAAATCGACAAAGTCGTGACATTCTCAGACTCTATTTTTTAGCGCTGCTACGTGTTGACTGCCACCATTGACTGCGTAACTGTGTGATTTCCTTGATGAATTGGCTCGGATAATCAAGAGGAAATCCATGAATGAACCATCCTCTAACTACCTATATACTCCTTTGCTGAGCTGGCACACCAGAACCCTGTTATCAATGGAGGTAGCTGCGGATCTGTAAAATAGCTGCAGAATCGTGTAAATTATGTAGCTAAATGTAATCTTTAACAAAAAAATAGGGAATATTAGCAAATATGAAAAATAGGACACATAAGTATTTTACCTTGTAAAAATCATATGATTGACACCTTTATTAGGTTGATAGTGATGAGAAAAGAAGGAAAATATGGATGCAAAAGGGTGTCAAAACAAAACAACTCTGGGACTCTACAGATCTGTATTAGGACAAAAAGACTTGACCCCTTACGCCATTTACTATACAAGTAAATATTTGACTCTGGTAGAGTTAATTTATATTGTTACCGAAAAAGAGTTTTTAGTTGTTGTTCATGCCATTAACAAATTCATACATTACATCACTGACTATGAAACTTTGATTCATATAGATCATTCTGCAATTAGATATCTAATGAATAAATCAATTAGTTGTTGGGATTGTGTTATATTATTTTCATGACTACACGCGTTGGGGAAATAGCCCCCATTTATGTTGGGCGCAACGGGAGGGGTCACAGGGGCGAGCCCCCTTGTCGTGTCCGGGAGTAGCCATCGACGAAAATTTTTGGTCCTTAATTTTCGGCGGGTAGTCAGTGTCCATGGTTTTGTGCATGGTTTTTCACATGGTATTGGGGTACGATGGTTTTCGGCCCTTGGTATTTTTGTAGATCCGGTCAAGGGAACTACGGTTATGTTCTAATCTAGGGTTTATGGATTGGGTTAAAACCTACATTTGGTATCAAATTTGTTTTGGCTTCAAGGGGACGCCTTTGTTGCTGAGGGTTTTTTGTTCGGGCCTGAGGTAGACCCTGTTCAGTGGGAGATCTGCAGGATCGATTCTTGCGGTGAAAGAATATGGCGAGTGGTGGAAAGATAGAGATTGAGAAATTTAATGGTCAGTGTTTTGAGTTTTTTTTGCTCAAGATGGAGTGATCTACCGTGACAACATTAGTGGACTGTGAGATCTAGGTACTAAACCAAAAAAAATGTCGATGAAGACCGGAAGAAGTCGGATCGCAAGGCAAAGAGCACAAGGTGACGATTATGTGTCTCGTATCCGTATTGTTGAAATGTATCCTGGGAAGCTACGTTGAAGAATTTGTGGGAAAAACTTGGGACTTTGTACCAATCTAAGTCTCTGGTGAATAAGTTGTTCCCTGTGGAAAAACTGTATAACCTCGAGAATGAAGGATGGAGACTCAAAGATGAGCATCTCAACGCTTCAATACTGTGGTAAGTCAGCTGTCGTCTGTTGATATTAAAATCTCATATGAAGATAAGTGCATCAGTTTGTTGTGCTCTCTACCAGACTCGTGGGACAGTCTGGTTATTGCAATAGGTAGCAATACAACTACCTTGAATTTTTGATGACATTGTCTCAGCCTTGCTGTCGGAGGAAATGAGACGGAGAAATATGGAGGGTCAGAATGGAGATGCCTTATCTGTACGAGGAAGGTCCCAGAACAGAAACAAGAATAAGGTTTCGAGTGGGAGATCTAAATCTAGAGGGAGATCTAAATCTCCTGGAAAGTTTGTAAAGGTGTGCGGGAAATGCGGAAAGGAAGGACACTACAAAAAGGAATGCAGATCTAAAGCTCCTGAGAAAGGAAAGGGATCTGATGAAGCTCCTTCTGCAGAGGCAAAAACCACCTCGGATGAAGGTGGGGATGTTTATTTGGCTTCTTCTTCAAATACACATGTAGATCACGAGTCATGGTTGATTGACTCAGGTGCATCCTTTCACTTCACTCCCCATAGGGAGTGGTTCTGCGAGTATGAGAAATATGATGGTGGTGATGTCTTCCTAGGCGATGATAGGAAGGCCAGAATCATCGGACGTGGAAAGGTCAAGCTGAAGCTGCAAGGTGGAAGGATTAGAACACTTCCTGGTGTTCTGCATATTCCTGCATTGGCCAAAAATATGATTTCTGTAAGCAAGATGGATGATGCAGGTGTAAAAACAGTGTTTGAGAAAGATGCCTGCAAGATGGTTCGGGGAGCACTGGTATTAATGCGGGGAGTTCGGACTGGAACTCTGTACAAGCTACAAGGTAGTACTGTTATTGATGGGTGTAACAGTTCTGTGGTTCCTGAAAGTGGGACGGAAAGCCTAGCTGTCTCTGGAGAAAAGACCATGCTATGGCATCAAAGGCTTGGACATATTGGAGAGAAGGGCCTTCGGATACCGCATAGAGATGGTATGGTAGAAGGTATGTCTAATTGTTCTCTAGATTTCGATTTATGTGAACATTGTGTATATGGGAAGCAGAATCGGGTGAGTTTTCCTTCTGGTGCTAAGAGGGAAAACAAGATATTAGAACTTGTGCACAGTGATGTGTTTGGGCCTGTGTCAGTTCCATCAATGGGAAAGTCTGTGTACTATGTTTCATTCATAGATGACTTCTCAAGGAATACATGGATATATTTCTTGAGGAAGAAATCTGAAGTCTTTGACAAATTTAAAGAATTTAAGGCTCTGGTGGAAAACCAGACAAAGAAGAAGATAAAGGCGCTAAGGACAGATAATGGGTGGGGAGTTCTCGCAAGAAGGAATTTGAAGAGTTCCGTAAGAAGTGTGGTATAACACGACAGAAGACTAATCAATACACACCTCAAAGAAAATGGAGTTGCAAAAGAATGAAATGTAACACCGATGGAAAAGGTAAGAAGCATGCTCGTTGGTACCGGGTTAGGACAAGAATTCCGGGTAGAGGCAATGGAGACCGCATGCTATCTCGGTTAACATCACCTTCACGTTGTCAGAGGATAAGACTCCACATGAGGTATGGACTGCAAGAACCCTATTTCACATCTAAAGGTATTTGGATGTGATGTACATGTACATGTTCCAAAGGAGAAAAGCACCACTTGGATAATAACCGCAAGGTGCATCTTTATTGGGTATAAGGATGGTTTAAAAGGTTACAAAGCTTTGGAACCCGAAAACAAGGAAGGTTGTGTACGTACCGAGATGTGGTGTTCGTAGCGGTGAAAGATTTTTTTAAACATGAAATCATACCAAGGGAACCTCGAGAAGATAGATTTTGAGCTAAAGGAGTATGAATCACACTCTACAACAAAGAAGATTCAAGAGGAAGAGCCACAAACTCCGGCCTTTGAGAAAATCAAGCTCGAGAAAGAAGGGCAAAATCCGTAAAGGTATAGTCCATCTCGCTTTCTCGTTCGTGTTTTGCCTTAACTATAACCGATGATGATCCCAGAATCGTCAAGGAGTGCGTAGATTCGCAGGATGGAAACTCCGGAAGGAGGCCATGGTTGATGAAATGGCATCCTTGCACACAAAAATGAGGCATGGGATTTGGTGGAGTTTCTCGTCGGGAAGGAAGCCCATCGAGAGAAAATGGGTGTTTAAGAAGAATATGAATGTAGAAGGCAAGGTGGAGAAATACAAAGCTCGATTGGTAGCAAAAGGTTATTCCTGTGTGTCTAGAATTGATTTTGGTGATATTTTTTCTCCCGTTGCCAAGGTTACTTCTATTAGCTTACTTTTATCTATTGTCGCTACATTTTACTTGGAGATAGAACATGGATGTAAAGACAACATTTCTTCATGGGGATCTAGAAGAGGAGATCTACATGAAGCAACCTCGAAGGCTTTATGGTGAAGGATAAGAAAGAACGGTATTCAAAGTTAAAACGGTCATTGTATGGGTTAAAACAAATACCAAGGATGTGGTATCGTAAATTTGATACCTATTGTTAGTATGAATTCTTCGTCGAAGTGTACGAAAAAGAACCACTTTAGCTACGCATAACTAATAGCCCTAACAACAATAATGGCCGCAAAACATTCTATCCGCAATTAGTAGTTAAAGTGCTCGCAACAAACAAACATCTATAAATGGAAAGACATTAAGCAAGAAAGTAAAGAATTTGCTCCATGCATCCAAATGTACAAGACAAGAACACGATTTTTGAATGAATTTTTATATTACGTGGCACCCGGGAGGAAACAAGAAGGTGTAATCCCGCATCTCCCTCAATGGGATGGGTTCTTTGTAGTCCTCGCACTTCGCATCTAAGCTTTCTCTCTCTTGTAGATGTAGAACCCAATGTAGTAGGCGGTAGAGCTCAATGGGAGCAAAATGGCAGAAATGGAGACCAAGTGTATAGATCCAGAGTGATCTAATATGCAACAAAAGGTGAAGAATGAAGGGGAAAACTCCTCCTATTTATAACAAAATATTGGGTCATTCTAGATCTTGGGTGCATGATTAAAATAATGTTAACCAAATCTAGATCCACCTCTATGGAATATTTTATTATTATTTGTTGGAGGGAAAGGACTTTGACTTGGGTCAAAATCCCTTGATTAGTGAAGAATAAATAAATAAATGATTTATTTATCCTTTTAAGGAAGTGGCTGAGATATAATCAAATAAATAATGATTTATTTAATTAATAGTGGTTGATTTGGTCATATTTAACAAGGAATATTATTTAAATAATTATTCCTAGAAAATAATAAGATAACTATGGGTGTATCTCATTAATTTCTTTGTTTTTGGGTTAAACATGACCGGGAATAATAATTAAATTATGGTTTAATTAATTATTCCTTTGGGTTTCCTTAATTAACATAGTGAAAGCGCTTTACTTGGGGTAAACCGTCTTACATGGTGTACTTGGGTCCATCTAATGATAAAAGGTTAGATGACCAAAAAATGGTGTACGATTGCCCCCTGAAATAAAAGTAGTGTCGTGGAGCAAATCGTATGACCGAAGTACGTTGTAAGAATACAATGCTCGTACAACAAAAGGGGATGTCGCAGAGAGAAGTGGGAGGTAGATAGTGTGTCAAGGACTAGACTTTCGAGGAGACGAGACTCGGCAGGTGCAACAAGTCTCTCGTTATGAGAGGGTACCGTGCCGAAGGCGGCGGGGAGGCATACCACCGCCGTGACAAAGTACAAAATAATAGTGTGTCCAAGTGAACAAGGGACCGAACCATATAGTACACTCGGCATAATCAAGAGCCGTATAAAAATACAATGAAGAGTCTCACATACATGCTCGTGCCTGGGATAACAATTTTGTGACTAGTGCAATATCATCTCGAGTACATGAGATAAATACAACCCAAAATGCCCCCGTAAATGGGGAAGGGCTCACAAAAATCAATCGATACATGCAAATCATGTAGGTGTCGCAAGTGGCTAAGGCCAACATCAGTCAAAAGCCGGAGCGGCATCAAAGGCCGCAATGAAGAGGTCATCCGGGCATGGAAGCGCCCGCGGCCACCCCGCGAGGGCCGAGACATCTCACACACGCCCGTGAATCATCAAGAGCCGCCGCCGGGTCACCGGACCGTCCAAAGATACGAATTCCGACTGCGTCGAAAGGAGCCGGAGAAGCAACCAAGTCAAAGGGAAGTGAGAAATCCCCCTCGCTCGATCCGAGGCACCGAACAAAAGTGGCGCTTGGAACCAAGGTACACCGCCCTCTAGACCTTGCTTCGGGAATAAAATGTGCCGAGGTCGATGTAGGAGGTCCGCCGTAGGTGAGGCAATGAGAGAACCTCAACTAAGGCACGAGAGAAGAACAACAGAGCGATGGCTGCATCGACACTAATGATGATGGTGGAAAATGGGAAGGATGGAGTGGCGAATGGACGACTTCTCGTTAGAGCATAAAGGGCATGAATGACACTACAGCCGATCGACACAATATCGTAAGGGATAGGGGACAAGTGACCGAAGGTCATATGCGACACAAGAGAGAGACCAAGCAATGAAGGATGGAGGGCTATAGTGGCACAAAGGGACGTGGGATAGACTCCATGAATGCGATGATGACTCAACTTGGATGCTCTAAAACAAGGGCGACTCGATGGTGCCGCCACCCAAGAAAAGGCCCAATGGGGGACCATAAAAGCACGAGTACAAGGTGGGGACCATGACGAAAATCGTCACAAACATGGACAAGTAAGGAGGCAAGATGGTGCCCCAAGTACAAGTGTCAGGCGAGGAAATTCGATTTTAAGGAGAGGTGAAGTGACCCTTCTCGGGCAAAATAGGTCCCGGTGAAGGATACAAATAAAAATATGCTGCCATCTAACAAAATAAAAACACGCATCTCGAAGGGAAATGCTAAGGGTAATATTTCTTAAGATAGAGTGCATTGCGAAGATTGCCTTTGAAGTCTTATAAAAGGTATGCCCCTTACCAAGCTCCTCATCGATGAGATGTAAGGGTTTGAAGTACATAATGAGTCGAACTCTCCCGTGACCAAGGACATCATGGGCTCCGGTCACATACTAGAACAAGGTCGCCTTTGTGAAAAGGACGAGGCGGGCCGGGACTTTTGGTCATACCGAGCTTTGGTGCGATGGCCGCTTCCATGGTTTGCAAGGCAATACGGCGGTCTTCGAAGCACGCTCAAGCATGATAAGTCGTTGTTCTAGAGGTTGGGTGTCAGGGAGAAGTTCAACCGTCGTTCGAGGTGAAGGGATTTCGCGATTCGATTGGTAAGACAACCTCCCTCTCCAAAAACGAAAGTGAGGAGGGTTATGGTTGGGGGGCGTAGGTGCCCCAAGCATGGTGTGGTCATGCCAAAATGTATTTAGAAAAATGGGAATCTAAACACATTTTAATGATGTGGTGTGCCATTTGTTCGGTTATGGTTATGCGCTTTTGAGAAAGGAATGAGGATTACCAATCTCTTTGGGACCGCATATAGGGATCAAATGGACTTTAAGTTTCCGAATTGGCATATCTTCGGTATGACTATCCCAAAAGGAGGATTTGGAGATAATGAACTGATGCTCTCGTAGAAAAGCTATAGGTTGGTCAACAATAATGTCGAAGAGACTCGGGTTGCCGATGAAGATGAGGGAACGATAAGGGGTATCGTCCCGAGAGTGATCTCGAAGTGATATGGGACTCTAGAGGTTCTTTTTGAATGTGGAAGAATACTCGGGTCTAGAGTCAACACGACCAGATACACTAGGAGAGTGGTGGAGAATGGCTTCTCTTGGTTGTCTCTCAATGTGGGTGCCCCTTACCCAACACCGGTTTCGGGCGGGCCTGGCCACAAGGTGGATGTGGTGTGAACGCATGGGTTCGACAAGGGGAACAACAAAGCTCTGGGTGGGAATTTCTTCCATAATGTCGTCATCGTGAGAGAAGATGGGGTGATCAGAAGAAGAACCACCCGACGGGTGAAGTGGCCTCGAATCATCATCATGAGAAGAGAGGTTCACATACACATCGTCACAAGGGGTGACCGAAGAGTAAGTAGATAAAGGATCTACCGATGTTGAGCCCAAGATGTCCGTCGTTGGAAGGAAGGTCAAGCGAAACAACAGGGGAGGATTCGATGGAATGTTCCTCATGGTCTCATGGATGATGATAGGTAGAAAATGCCGGACGAAGGCTCCGTCATCTCGACATCCGGAGGGGGAATGTCAATGGGAGCAAACATATCTGGTAGTTCTCGTCGGGGGCGGCACGCAAATAGAGAGAGGTGGACTCATTGCGCTTGGCCTCGGACCAGGACCGCAACGATGAGGTGCGGAAGTCCCAGGCGGGGACAAAGATGGGTGGAATGGCCATGGAGATCGTCACACAGCACAGGGTGGTTGGTGTGAATAGTCTTGGGGTTCTTTAAGCCGCTGGCCGCGGAAGGAACAAACAGGCTTCCGGGACCGCGGACTTAGGGAACGTGACATTAACCATGGGCTTGAGATGAAGTAATTCAAAGACAGATGGAGGGGTCCGTGGACCGACAATACTCACACAAAGCACCTCGGGATGGTATGCTTTGGAGGCCGAGGAGGAGCAAGGTTTACCTGCGCCTTGCTCCTCGATGCCCTTGCGAGCTTTGCCCTTCTTACCCGAAGCGGTCAACAGAGGTGGTTCCCGTTGAAGTGGACCGAGGCACCGATGCAACGGGAGAAGCCATGGGGGCCGGTTGAACCGGTCAAAGCCGGTTACAAGGTTGGGGCCTGCACGCGCAAGGTGGGGGCCGGAGGATCAAGGTACCAAACGGGAATCCCACGACAGTGATCGGTACCGTGTACACTCGGTGGGGGAGCTACATCCAGACCGACCGTAGGGGTACGGGCCGAGGGACTCGCTCCCAAATGGCCAAGGCCCGGAGGAACCGTGCCTCGGGATAAAGGCCCAAGCACCGCTCAACCGGCAGCAAGAAGGGCTAGGAGCAAGCTGCGAGGGCAAGGTCGTCGACTAGCCGCGGTTGCTTCGAGAGCAGCTCGAGACGATTGCATCATGCAAACATTCACGAGCCGGGGTCGTAGATAGGGGAGGAGGGGGGAGACTAGGAAAAGTTCTGCCAGGAGGAATCCTTGTAACGCCTGGGGAGACACTCAACAAGGAGTCGACGGTTTGCTTGCCGGCTGCCAGAAGAGATGATTGTCTCAGCAGGGTCTCAGGATTTGGCCTGCGATATGTCAATCGGTCAATGGTGACTATCTTCCCCATTATGGGGGAAAGATATCTTGCGAAAGACTCATGGATGGGACAGCAGATAGCATAGTGTGTAGCTTCGCCCCCAAAAGAATGTTGTAGTTCAGTTGGGGCGTCAATGACTTCGACGTCAATGCAAACAATTTTACCTACGAGTGTGATAGGGCAATTACGGAACAAGCTACCGAAGTTGGGGAGGCTTAACGGTCTCCACGCTCTAAGGGTGATCGTGGAAGGGGTCACTGTGGGGATGTCTGGTGCTGTTTCCAAACCGAAGCGAACATCACGTTGTGTGGATGCCCCCTCATCAATGATACAACGGGAAACGATGGCGTTTCGTATTTTGACCGAGATTTGGGCCACGGAAGGAGGAGGGGAGGATGTCCGATTGAGTGGCGTCGAAAACAATCATCTGCCGCGCAGATTCCGCGCCGCCCACGGCGGCAGAGGCAGAGCCTTCTTTTGGGGAAGGGCACGACCGGAGGAGTTCAAGATGGAAATGGCAGCGAGGGACCGGCGCCAAATCATCTACTATGCCATACGACCGAGCGGCTCGACCGAAAGATTTCTGCCGTAATGGTCCCTTTGGAATCTTGATGAACCCTCAACTTTGGGTTGAGGGATGTGTAAGGGGCCGTTGGATGTCGAAAGAGGCTCGTTAACCCGAAGAGGGGGGCCTGGGAGCGACCGAGCAGAGGTTTGGGGTATCGGCGAGACCAGAAGCCATGTGTTGGAAGGTCGACGGTGAGAGGCGATCAAAGTTCATCATGAGGATCCGGTACTGGAGGAACCCGAAGGGGAAGGCTGAGTGGCCACCGTCCGTCGTGCTGGGCAGCGTGAATCCCCGTCGTGCATCTACCTGCGCTGAGGGGGCGGGGAGCGCCGTTGCAGGGTTGGAGAAGGCAAGGGAGGTGAAAGGGCATATGCCGGAGGAGCTGCTACCAGGGCCGTGGATATGGGTAATGGTTAGGTTGGGCAACATTGGAGGTAAGCAGGAGGTTGGGAAAAAGGATGAGGCATGCCGTATCTTGGATGGCCAGCACGGAGGGGGAGAGGTGGCAGAAGTAGTGCCCCTCCCCCGTAGAAAACCATAGCTCATGTGAGGTTGAACTGATGGATGAGAGATGGGTCCAATGATACCGTTGGCGGCATGAGGTGCCCCCGGTGTATGGGCATCATTGGGTGTGGGAAGATCAGGTAGGACAAGAGGATCATAACCCGTCTCGAGCGTAGATCGTGTCATACTTTAACGCCATTTGGAGGGCATCTTCTTCTTGGCTGAGGAAAATGGGATGCGACATCTTTCCCGATAGGGGACAAAAGAGATCTAAGGAACCACTCCGATGTAGACACGGTCTTCGAAGGGAGGAGATTGGCATAAGCTCCGTCGTTCGCCATTCCCGGACATGGGTAGAAAGGCGGGTCGAAGAGGTTCTGTTTGAAGGAAGTCAAGAGTTCGATACCAAGCAAGGTCACAACGAAGGGGAAGTCGGGAAGCAAGATAAAAGCCCGGCAAGAGTTGCAAAGGTGGTATGAGAGGAAGTGGGCTGGTCAACATACCACTTAGAAGCTTTCGCCCGTAAGCGTGCGTTGGAACAAATAAGACGACCGTAGTCATCGATAATGGAGGTAGATGAACACCACATGTGGAAAGATCGAACATGATTTGAAGGATCTTCTCCAAAGACGACCTTCAAACTTTGGGATGTCGGAAGAGAGCTTTGTCGCATAGCGGCCAACTAGCGTCATGATGTATAGGGTCGTTTATCAACCGGTCTGCATCGGGGAGGCCGAGGGCCTGCCAAGAAGGGGAGCACGGGTGAAGCCGAGGTAGGTTCGTGGTGGTTCTCACAGTAGTAGTCCCGGCATTAGGGCCGGGATTCCCGCTAGTGTTAGGCTCCCTGACCGGTATATAGTGGAGGTGACAGGGGAAGAACCAAAAGGAAAAGGAGAGCCCAAAGAATCAGGCCGAAGGACCGGTTCGACGATGTGGACGGAGCAGTCGATCGACCGGGAGACATAGGGTGAAGGCCAAGGAGGCCTCCCGGAACGCGATTGGGGCGCAACGATGACAGGAAGAAGGAAACCGACAAGGGAAGAAAGGGACGTAATCAAGAAGGTCAAGGCGTATAAGGTGTAAAGACAATTGATTTTAGAGTCTTTGCTGCGGTGTAAATCCGGTGCGCTTTCTTCACTTAGGGTCAAGGTGTGGTGCGTTAATTTTAATTTTTAAACCCTTTCCGTTGTTGAGAGCAAAAAAGTGTGCCGCGTAGCCGAAAATAAACCTACAGAGAATGGTAATAAAAATGCTGAAATAATGTGTAAAAATAACAATACGTATGCATCTATCTAACCCAAGAAGGTGGGTCTCTCAAAACTATGTCAATTAAAAGAAAGGGAAAACTATGGAAACACACACAAAAGGAAGCTCAAATGCATTCTAGGGTCAAAGGGGACAGAGATCTGGAGGATAAAGCTGCAGACAAGGGGTGCAGATCACAGCTAAGAGACAGAGGCAAGGTGGCTGGAAAAAGGGAAATCAGCAAAAAACCCGGGGGGGGGCAAGGCAGAGGCCTCTAGAAGAAGTCCAAACAAAACGACAAGAGGTGATTTGAAAGGAAAAGAGGCTGATTTCGATGGATCTGAAAGTGAGGTAACAGATCTGGAAAAAGAGGGGGCTGAAGCTCTGAAACCGACGGCTGAAACAGCTGAAACTCTTCCACAAAAAGTGGAGGGTACTAAAGCCCTAAGTGACTGGGTTCCCACTTAGATGAGTAAAAACAGATCAGATCTTGGTCAAGGCGGGCTGAGACAGAGGCTGGAAAACCCTGGCGCAGGTCGTTAAAGCAGTAAATTTTAAAAATTTTAAAAAAATGTCGAAAAGGCAAAGGCAGTGTTCGACCTTAGTCTTGAAGGAGGTCACAGAGCTGTGCTGGGGGCAAAGTCTGTGGCTCGGCAGTGTTTGGGCTAAAAGGTGCGACCCCCCCGTTCCGGCTGTTTCGGCGGCAGATTTTCTGAAAAATTGCCGTCTCAGGTGCGGCTGGTGTCGCTTACCTGCGCAATAGGGCCAGAAACACACGGAAGTTAGAAATTTTAGGTTTTTAGGGTTTTATGTGAGAAAAATGACATGAAAAGAGAAAAACTAAGTAGCTAAAAAAGAAGCCCTAGGGCCTGAAGTAGCTGGATATGCAGGAATAGGAAAAACGACAGCGGTCGTAATTTAAAACCCGTGTGGAGTCGCCATTTGTTAGTATGAATTCTTTGTCGAAGCGTACGAAAAAGAACCACTTTAGCTACGCATAACTAATAGCCCTAACAACAATAATGGCCGCAAAACATCTTCAGATCTGCAATTAGTAGTTAAAGTGCTGCAACAAACAGATCTATAAATGGAAAGACATTAAGCAGTAAAGTAAAGAGTTTGCTCCATGCATCCAACAGACAAGACAAGAACACGATTTTTGAATGAATTTTTTATATTACAGGGCACCTGGGAGGAAACAAGAAGGTGTATCCAGATCTCCTCAATGGGATGGGTTCTTTGTAGTCCTCAGCACTTGAGATCTAAGCTTTCTCTCTCTTGTAGATGTAGAAAAACCCAATGTAGAAGGTAGAGCTCAATGGGAGAAAAATGGCAGAAATGAGACCAAGTGTATAGATCCAGAGTGATCTAATATGCAACAAAAGGTGAAGAATGATGGGGAAAACCCTCCTATTTATAACAAAATATTGGGTCCTTCTAGATCTTGGTGCATGATTAAAATAATGTTAATCACATCTAGATCCACCTCTATGGAATATTTTATTATTATTCGTTGGAGGGAAAGGGTGTTTGACTTGGGTCAAATCCCTTGATTAGTGAAGAATAAATAAATAAATGATTTATTTATCTTTTTAAGGAAGTGGTTGGGATATAATCAAATAAATAATGATTTATTTAATTAATGGTGGTTGATTTGGTCATATTTAACAAGAAATATTATTTAAATAATTATTCCTAGAAAATAATAAGATAACTATGGGTTTATCTCATTAATTTCTTTGTTTTTGGGTTAAACATGACTGGGAATAATAATTAAATTGTGGTTTAATTAATTATTCCTTTTGGGGTTTCCTTAATTAACATAGTGAAAGCAGTTTTACTTGGGGTAAAACTGGTCTTACATGGTGTACTTGGGTCCATCTAATAAGAAAAGGTGAGATGACCAAAAAATGGTGTAACAATACCAAAATATGATCTGAAAACACACAAGATTGACTATTTGCGCAAAATTTTCGAACATTAACTAAGTTTCCTTTTATTTCAATGAATGAGATAAATTGAATTAATTAAAGTTCCTTAACCATAAAATTTGGAACTTAAATATAAACATGAACAACAACAATAAAACACACAAACACAACAAACATTGATGATGAAGTTCGTCCCTCTTGGACTACGTCTCTGGGTCCACTTCCAATGGGTGTATGTTATATTAGGAATGCTAAAAAAGGCTCTTTACATACATTTTTTCTATACTGAATGTGCACACAAGAACCCATGGCTATTGTCAACATGTAGGCCTCGACCTCTGCTCTCCAACGCAACTCTCTGTTATCAAAAAGGCCCAAGGATGGCCAAGTTATGCTCAAAATAACATTTGTAGGCACAAATAAAACATAACTTTCAGTCTCACTGTACATCTCCCTTTGTAGTGGCACATTGGTATCCCTTTTATAATAAACCACAAGAGGTTCTGGGGTCAAACCCTCAAACCTCCTGAGAAAAATATATAAAATAGTTATAATTAAATACCATATATGGAATTTATGTTATATTAATGAACCATTTTAAATATTTGTTATAACAATGGTTTTATGATAGTGCTTGGTGCAATCATCATATAACAAATATACGAATTTTTTTTTTACTCCAGGATCGTGGCATTCACTGTAGCATGTGAGCAGATATAATCCTGACGATTTCGTGGTGGTGACCTGCTCCCTAATGGTTCATGACATAACAGTGCCAATGTGTTTCCAATTGTGCAATGTGATATCCTCATTGGCAGTTACACCATTCTCCGGAGGTGAATGCAGAACTCCATGGCATTCAAATTTCTGGTGGTAACATATGGCGGGGTTTACAAACCTTTGTAACTACACACCATTGTAATTTTAAGATATGGTTTAACCTTATAAATACTTCGTACTATTAATACATTTGAAATGTATCATATGTTTATTATATGGTTTTTTAAACCATACCACCCCTTTCACTTTATTTAAAACATTCATACCCTATACATTAATGCGTCAATGTTTCATAACACATATGCATAGCCCATTGGTATGTTTTTTGTGATAATGTCACGGAGGTTGTGGGTTCGATTCCCAACTTGGAGTTTGACCATATGTTGAATTTGACCACCTACCACGTGTAGATAAATGAATTTATCACTTGGCCTGTAAGGCCCAAATTTTTACCTTTTTGACATAAAATTTAATGGGCGTTTTCTCCTTCATATAGAGGCCAATTGAGAAACTGGACATATTGTCGAAATCAACGCGATGAGTTCTTCAGCATGGCACTATTTTCGGTAGCATATGAGACATATGAACTTTTAGCATTTTGAGGATCCTCATAGATCATGCACAAAATTAAAATGTGTCATTGTGCCAAACCTGTCCGAAAATGCCTCCATCCGGTCCATCCTAAGAAGGCTTATGAGATAAAATTTGATGTTGGAAAGATTCTTTGGGCTGGTTTCATATACCTCGTTCCTTTAACTGATTTGGTTTTAAACGTGGTCCATGTCATGTAGAAACAGATCATAATTGAAGTATGCGTCGATTATCGAGATGTTGATCAATATTTTCTGAATGACAACTATCAAACCTCGTTTATTGACCATATTGTTGATGATTTTGCTGGTTGCGAGATCTATACATTTATGGATGGATTCTCGGGTTACAATAAAATCAACATTCTCTCGACGGACCAAACCAAGACAACATTTATTTGTTCTTGGGGTAATTTTCTTATAAAAAGCTCCCATTCAGTCTCAATAACATAGAGGCCATGTTTCAACGTGCAATGGATGATATTAACCATATCGTGCATGGAATATCTCCCTCCTCATTCTAAACACCAGACTGATCACCCTTTCCATTTATGAGCCACTTTTCTCCATTGTAGGCACTTTAACATTCAAATTAACATGCATAAATGTGTGTTCTTTCTTGGTTCTGGTTGACTCCTTGGTTTCATTATCTCCAAACAAGTAATTCATATTGATCCTCTCAAAGTTCAAGAAATTTTCGATTTTCCGGTGCCCTCCTCCTTACTTCGGTTACAAAGACTCCAAGGGAAAGCTAACTTAATGAGGAGATTCATCCCTAATTATGTCGAGCTGACAAAAATATTTACTCGCTTACTGAAGAAAGGGATTCCCTTCCATTGGGATGACGATGCACAAAAAACATTTGATTCCTTGAAAGATTTATTGGTTTGAGCATCTCTCCTATATCCCCTTAACTATCATCGCGACTATTTCTTGTATCTCGTTGTCGGCATCTCTACTATAGCTATGGTGCTAGTCCAAGAAGATGACATTGGGACTGAACATCCCATTTACTATCTGGTTTATAACCTCAACGATATCGAGATTCGATATACTCATGTTGAAAAGTTGGCTTTGGCGACCGTTCAAGCCTTCCAGAGATTTCGCCATTACATCTTGCTTCGAAAGACTATGGTCATTTCATATTTAAACTATATGAAATATATATTGTCACGTCAATTTCTAGGGGAAAAGTACTCGAAATAGATAGTTTTTATCCAAGGGTTTGACTTGGAATTCATCAAATCCAAGTGAAAAAAATATCTAGTTTTCGCTGAACTAATGTGCGATCTTCCTTCCCTTGATGCAGAATTTACATCTGAAGATTCCATCCCTAATGAGTCATTTTTTCTGATTGCGTCATCTAAAATGTGGTATGGATATTTCATAATTTATCTCCAGACCCAAACTTTCTGACCTAATACTTGTCTCTCTGTTCAGCGACGTATCTGATACCAATCCCGAAATTATCTGATTATCGATGATACCATTTACCGTCGTGGTATCGATACAATTATATGAAGGTGCCTCACTCTTGAGGAGGCTGAGAAATTTCTGAACGATTTCCATTCATGGGCATGTGGTAGACATTTATTTGGTTAAGCTATGACGTAAAATATCTTACGCACTAGTTACTTTTGGCAGACCATTTTCCGCGACTGTATTCTTGCAATCTAGAAGTGTCATGGTTGCAATATATATGATCACAAATTCCATGCTCCACCTACTCCATTTCATCCCGTTATTGTTGTTAGTCCCTTTGCGAAATGGGGTATTGACTTTATGGGGTATTGACTTTCATTAGTCCCGTTATAGTTACCCCATTAGTCCCTTTGTTGTTACCCCATTAGTCCCTTTCATTAGTCCCTTTGTTGTTAGTCCCTTGTTGTTACCCCTTGTTGTTAGTCCCGTTATAGTTATTTTATTTAACCACATAATTTCTAGATTTGGTGTTCCATAAGCGATAATTATAGATCACGGGAAGCATTTTCAAAATCATATGATGACCGAATTAACTGCCAAATTGGTACTTTCACATGCAAATTCCACTCCCTATTATCCTTAGGCAAATGGAAAATTAGTTAAATATATCAACTAAGTTCTTAAAACTATGCTTCAACAAATGATAGGGGTCCGTAAATCAGACTGGAATTTACTTCTCTATGCTTCCTTGTGGGCATAACGAACCTCATTAAGAACTACTACGAGATTCACACCTTTTCAATTGGTTTACGGTCTGGAAGAAATCCTTCCCATTCAGTACAAAATTCCATCACTAAAAATAACTATCGAACTTCGCCCTTATACCTCTGTAGAAGAGGAGCATATTTTACACTTTCCTTGATTGGATGAGACCTGACGTGATATTGCTTTTGCTAACGAAGCACATAAAAGACACATCAAAGCACAATATGAAAAAAGTGTCAAGCCTAGAGTATTATCGGAAGGATATTTGGCACTCTTATATGGCCAGGAGGCCGATAAGTTAAGCCCATCAAATTTATAGCTTATGTGGCTAGGCCCATGCATTTTCAAGCATGCCTTGCAAAAGTGGTTTACAATTTAGTAGATCTTGATGGAATTCCATTGTCGCAGCCTAGAAACAGGTTGTATCTCAAAAAATACTATGTTTGATCCTATGCGTAGTACACTGTGTAAATACTGTCTATAGGTTTGTTGAGTGTGTTTGCAGTGTATTTTTCAGAGTTTCCCATGGTTTATGTTGATCCTTCTTTAATTTGGTTTGGATATGTCAACCTCTCTTGAACCATATATTGGTTATGCCGATGGTGCTAGTCGTAGTACTCAAAACCTATCCTCCGTAGCATGGGCCATAGTTGCTCCAAATGGTGAGCTAGCGAGTATGCAAGGGATTTTCATTGGACACTCTACTAACAACATCACTGAGTATAATGCAATGGTTGAGATTCTATCTGATGTTATTTTACATGGTATCGGTTGTATAGTCATCAGGCTTGAATCACAACTCATAGTACTACAACTTGTGAATATCTATTCGGTGAGAAATCTCACCATTATTCGTATGGTTTTGAGAGTGTGTATTCTGGAAAGAAATTTAAATTTCATACAATATGAACACATTTCTATAAATATAAACACTTTAGCATATTCCCTTGCTAATTTAGTTTTAGATATACCTTTCCAATGAATGTAAGTAACTTTCAATTCACATCACATTATATTGAAAGCAAAATAGAAACTAGGAAACATTGAATATATATATATGATAAGTATGGTTTACCAAAATGTGTGCCCCAAGACACATATGGCTAAAACACCCATATACAAAAAACTAGATGCAAACATCTAAGTACACAATCATTGGTGCTCATGATAAAACAACACTGCACAAGCTATTTTGCGCAATAATCGACCAATTCGACTATGTACCCTGATGGTGTGTCATTGAAGTTGCAATGGAAGCTAATTGAATATAGTCTCATCGACCCCATGGATTAATCACTCCATGTGGCGCTCCACTTATGATAGAATCTCTGCTACCTCAACATTTCGTAGCACATCCCATCCCATTGCATCGACATGTACTAGTCCCACTACCTCCTCCTGTGGTTGTCTCTCTCTACGACGAATATATGTAGAATCAAATGTTCGAACATGTCTAATATCCACATGAAAAAATCAAATATTTTAGAAATCAGAAACATGAAAAAAAAAATAAAAAAAATTGTAAAACTTTTCAAAAACTTAATCGTCAAAATATGTTACCTGTAGCATCCCATTGCTCGCCATCAGGCAACATGAGCTCAGGATCATCTCAGAAATCCATCCCTATGTAAGGATATTCATCGATCATGATGAACAGTCTACATAACCATCCAAAGAAGGCTGGTGAAAATATGATCGCTGATGGACCTGCATGTCTGGCCATGTGGTTTGTCAACCTCCTCATCTGTGGGACCCTCGGATCGAATGGCTCAAGTATAATCTGTTGAGGTTGTAGTAATGGTACCTTCTCTAAGGAAAAAGTGACCAAAATGGCACCATAGCCACAGTTCTTCAACTTCCCCTCCTTTGGTTTAGTAAGTTGTTCCTTCGAGTTGACCCAGACACCCTAGCTCTAGTTGAATACTGTCGGCGCTAGACATTCTACCCCATACAACATGTATGATTTGCTTTCCACATGTAATTTCGAGCTACTTTCCAATATTGCTATGATGAACAATATCATTCTCAAAGGTAGTTTGGTCACATCCTTTATGTTAATATTTTCATCCCTACTAGGAATTACTCAAGGTCTGTAATTGGTAGCAACGTAATATTTCACCGTCTCACTGTCACTTTTTCCACCTAGAAGAGAGATGGGGGCACCTTGCTTTGACAATCCAGTCAAAAAGTAAATATCATCTACCTGTATCTCGAGTAGATTTTCCCCAAACTTGAACACCTGTGCCTGAACATCCCATGAACACACAAGGTATTTCAACAACTCCATTTGTTGCCTCATACTGTGAAGCCAGAATAATTTTAACAACCTGCAATTTTTAAGCCCTCAGATGGTAGCAGAGTCATTTTCCGCATTTAAATATTGTGCTTCATGCTCTCCTTCTCTCCAAATGAATGAAATTTTGTGATAATTGGTAGCTGAAACGTCAACAAAATACTCATTAGACTCTTTCCCAAGCAAAAAAAACCTAACAAATTTTGAGGCAAAACTGAGAACAAACTTGTACAAATGCGCCCAATGCACCCCAAAAGGTCAAGACAAAGTGTTTCACCTCTATCTGCAGTGTTTATCTGCCTAAGTGCAACGCCTTTTTCGACACAGAGGGGGTGTGTTGGTCTCGGGGCGTTTTATATGAACCTTAGGGGCCTCAAAAATTTGAAAATTTTTCATTAAAGCACAAAGATTAACCATGGAAAAATAGAGAAAGGTTTTAGCTCCTACCCAAATCCAAAGACACTTGAAATGGTTCCCTGGATTAGTCGCAATCAGCTGCAGAAGATTGAGGGAAAAAATTGCTCCATATATTCATGTTAAAGGTAAATTTTGAAATGGTAAAAATTAAAAGTCATTTTGAATATTTATGGTCACTTGCTTGTTATTTTTTTCATTTTTAACATTTTGACCTAGATATGCTTCATTTTTACTATGAAACAGGTATGCTTAATCCTTCTTGTCTTGTTTTGAGCAGGTCGAAAACTGTTAGCATATTTTTATTATGTTTTAACAAATTACTTTAACCAAATAGTACACTTTTATCTCTTTTTCGGAATCTATAAACCAACATAAAAGGAACCCCTTGGATTCCTCTTTCAGCTCTTTTCATACTCCCAAAAATATGAAAAGATTTTTGATCACTTTTCCTTTCAATCTCGTAAAAGTAAATGAAAATATGTCTACTCAGTATAAGCTTAACCCTTTTTCCAGACTGAGATAGATTAACTATGAAAAAGGAATACCTTAGTGGAACATGGCTAAGAGGTTCTCTTGAGTATTGTTTTCTACCTTTTCGGACATGAGAGACTACTTATGAAAAGGGACATGTGGAGTTTTCTTTTATACCTCTATTTCAAACTCTATAAACATGAAAAAGATGTCTAGTTTTACCTTCGTTGGACTCATTGAAACATCAAATAGTGATATATTTGTCGCACATGACAACGCTGAACCATTCCTTCTAAGGGTTTGTTAAATATACTCAGAGGGATTCATATAAAGGATGAACTTACATATCAAGCATATGTTATCCTCCTGAAGGTTGTTAAAAAGTAAAGAGGTACTGACCAGTATGGTTGGGGAAATTGGGAAAAGAGGGGATTCCATTTTTCTAAATGGAAGCAAATCGCTTTTGAACAGGACACTTTCCACTTCATCTCCATGGATATTGGGTTGGGAAATCTGCTTGTCTCTTGGTTATCATATCGTTTTTAGATCCTCCATTTCGGTTTTAGGTCAATGTTGGCAGATCCATTTAATGTCGTTGGTGTTCAAGAGAATTCATCCAGTTGGTCTCCACTACAATATCCTTAAGCCTTAATTTCATGTCTGCCTTTCTCGATCTGATTCCATATCATCATCATTTTGATCATTCTGTCTCAATCCTTATACTCGTTTTGTGTCGTTGATGGGGGATACATCAAGGCCTTCCAGTGATGGGTCACTTCCTATCGACATCACAACATAATTCAAGAAGTTGACTTAGAAACACCCCTTTGATACCTTGGTGCTTGCATACATCAATGGCAAGTTTCCTCACTCTTGGCGACATGTTTACATCAATGGCCTTCAACCGGAAGATTCTGTGTGGTGTTCGACATCAACTCATTTACTCGCACCATATTGATTGAACCATTGTACCTTGAGAGCCATTAACATCATCGGTGGTTTCTCTCATTTCTGTTAATGCCTTACGTCATTATTTGGTAATCAGATGGTGTCTACCATGTTCGACTCAAGCTTATTGATTCAAATGGATAGAATTGTACATTAGTTGGTCGTATGAACTAGATAGAGGACCCTAGATCTAGTTTCACCCATCTGGCTGTGATTTCAAGGGTTATACAAATATCGCAATGTATGATGGTTGTGATCATATAGACATTCATCTAGTCATGGGTCAACTAGTTGCACCCGTGGACGCGCCCTTTGATCATTGCGCATGTTATGTTAGTCTCTAACTCCTAGAGAGTTTTTCATTCAAAACTCCTTGGATAAGATTCTAGGATGTTCTTATGGATAATTAACAACCCCCATCAATATGGATATTCATATATCCAGATAAGAGAGCTAATTTAAGACCTTTCCAAGGAAAATAATTTGGCTTCATTATTATTAGCTACACCACAGTTTGTTGTGAAGATCTTAAGAGATTAGTGTCTCTAATCCATTATAATTCCTCCAAGTCCTAATAAGCCAGGATTTCCTTTGGAAGCTCCATCAAAATTTAGCTTCACAAATCCCTCAGAAGGAGGAAAATATATAGGAGTAGAAGTCAATGGAGGAGGGAGCTTCTATGAAATAGGGTATAACAAATTGGGAGATAAATCGATCTCATTCAAAATATTTTCTTCCTGAGGCCAAGTTTTCTAGTCATTAGGGTTCCAAGGTTCCTCTAGGATGGTTTCTTTGTTATTTGGATTAACTGTATACTATGTTTGATCCACTAATTTATACTTGTCTCTAAATATTATCTTGTTCATTTCTTTCCAAATAGAACACATTGCAAATACGACGACTAGGACCCACGCTATATTGAATACTGAGCTAGGAAATAAAATTTGTCTCCATTGTTCCATTATTTCAATCATACTATTGTGAGATCGATCCAAGTATCCAAATAGCTTCTGGACTCTCCTCCATATTGTGTTATATAATTTGTTACATGGCTTCTTCTTCTTTTCATAATATGGACCATGAACTCCTCTTCTTTGGATCTGATCCCATGTCAGTATCCTCCATCTTCCCACCATCCAAAATAACTGTGCTACCTTGGTGTTATAGGTCATTTTGTCACATATGATCAAGTGAGACTCCTAATGGGATCAATCAACATCCTATTCCCCTTGTCATCATCTTGAACAAAGCCCTAAGCATGTACCTTTCATCCCTTAGAGTTTCAACCCTAAATTTCCCTATATGAGCCAGTTTTAGGACCAACGCTCCCTGCAAGCCTACTGGGGTGTGAGCACCTATAGGTTACTCCATTGTGGCCAACGTTGGGGAGAATGATCGGGATTCCGGAAGCTTGACCTTCAAGGAGTTTCCAAAAGTTGTTTCAACTACTTACCTTGGAGTTTCCTATCCTACCCTACTTTGGAGTTTTCACCACTTATCCTTTGATCCTATCCCTCCATCAAAGGTGGATCTAAAACCTTAGAATGGTAATTGGATAAGAACTCCCAACTTACCCCACTCTTCTATATATTTACCCTCTCATATGAAAGAGGTAATGGTTGGGTTTGGATAATGATTCTTCCCTTATGCTGCTTCAATAAGTAGTTATCATCTCATGCATAGGGTGAGTGGAGGTGCATATTGTGACAAGGAAAGGACGAGTTAACAACTTGGAGGAGCTATTTTACAAGATCAACTACCACTTATCGTTGTAATCTCCTTCCATTTATATTAATGCAAATAATTCTTTGTTTTCCTATATGTGATGTCATTATTTCACTTATTTCAATACCATGTTGATCTATTGAATATAGTATTTAGATGATACTACATGCATCTCGTAGTTTCTTGGCTTGTGTTATCTGACTATGCGGGTTCTAATTTTGGCAATCGAAGTTGGAATTGGAGCTTCCAAGATAAAGAAGGAGTGAAGCGTGTGAAAAAATACAGGTATGGCTCACTCTGTTATCTATTTAATTTAACTAAAAGCATTGAGTTCTTTGTCTCTCTATTGTTCTACGTTGACCACCAAAAATAGGGGAGATACATTTGTCTACAATCGTAAATCTCGTATAACACTTGGTACATAAGCATGATGTCCATATTTTCCTCCAGAGAGGTTCTCTATCCAATATATGATTTCCAGATAATAATGAATAGGCCTCCTTTAAGGAAAACATCCCTCTCACATGGTATCTCCATCTCAGTGTGTCTGGTTTGTTGTTTAGATGTATTTTCCTTTTCTGAAGCTCTTGGTCTAGCACATCCCATTATACCTCATTGGGGGGGGGTTTGACCATTCCTCGCACTTCTTCTGTAGAAATTATACAACATATATGTATATCATGGATTTAAACTGATCTAACAATATTCTAAAGCTAGATACTGAATCACTTCTACAAATCACTTATCGAAATTAAACAATCACCAATTACATGAAGCAAAGAAAGAATCAAATAAAACCACAACACATATAATTTCGCGGGGAAATCTTGCTGCTCAAAACCACACTATATTCTATTGTATATTCCACAAGGAATCACGAAACAATTACATACAACTCTTCTCACGAGATCCCTTATGTATTCAACTAATTGTCTCACACTGATCCAGACAAAATCGGGCCAATACTCAGCCAATTCTTGGTCTGTCTTCAGCCTGCCTTTCTCACGCTGTTCATGAGGAATGCAACCCCTATTCACAAGGAATTCCATCTTTCCTACACTGCACTGAGTATCATGGGCATAATGTGGTGTTTAAATTGCATTTGCACAGTTTTCTATAATCAAAATTGATAGTTAACCTCCCTATCACCTTAGTCTCAACTGGGTCTCCACTGGAAATGACATGCATCCAGCTAATAATAGTAAATCCTCAATTGCATGTGAGATCACTCATTGTGAAATAAATAATATTTAATTCACTTGATCTCTCACTAGTGTATCTAACAATTACAACTAGCACAAATGAGTTTAACTCACTTAACTGAGTTAAACTAATTACAACCTGCATTAACTAATGCACCACTGCACTTTGAGCTCTGTTACAACTAGAATTACTCTGCATTCCTCACCAACTACCCTCAACTCGAAATTCATGAGCTAACTGAGTTCACATTCATTTAAATATTACAAGTATTTTTGAGATAAGATTACATTTTATTGTCCATCTTAATTAACGGATAACTAAAATATACATGCACCAAATTTAGCCCACTCCCATGTAGTTGCTGCTAAGACTTGTGGTCCCACACATGTGTAGGTGTTGCATGTTGTTTCTAGATGCTAATTTCAATCTTTCTTGTTGCAAACTTCAACACTCCCTCTCAACAAGAAAGGAATGTCCTTGCATGCAACATGCACTTCTTGCATGTGATATGAAACTCTTGCATGCAACACTTCTCTAGTGTTTCTCACACACGTAACCTTTGCATGCAACACTTCTCTAGTGTTTCTCACACATGCAACACTTCCGAAAATGAATAGATTCCAAAAAACTGAATCAGTATAATGCATCTTTCATCAAAGTCTTCTGACTGATGGTACCTACTGCACATGTCTACTGGATCCTATGCACTGCTGACATCTGCGTCCATGCACTCTGCCCTGCTTCCAACTCTGATCTGCGCTCCAGTATCCAACACTGTCACTTTGATTTCATGTCCTCCTCACATCTGACTGCATCAATCTAGTTGATCCTGCTACTATTGTACTGTGGGATCCTCATAGCCAGGTTCGATTCATGAGACACACACCATCTCAATGAATCCTACCGAAATTTCTTCTCAAGATTATATTCTCACATCTCCCCACCTCACACCTGGAGGTATAACTACATGTACTCCCTCTGCTCATCTGGCTGGAAATTTCTTTGGTTGAGTGTTTTATGCCACTCCATGATCCTCCACATGTGGCGGCTCCACATCTTGAGGTTTATTCTTTGGAACCAAGTGTTCCTCACTTGCATGCAAATTCAGCTCCCACTCAAGGGATAATTGCATGGATTTTTCACACTTCCCCATGGTTGGAAGCTCTGTAGAAATCAACTCTACATCAATTCTATAGAGATTCTTCACACAAATCCCAATATTCTTGGCTTGTCATGTTGCTTTGTGTCGAAGGAAAACTTTTCCTTCACTGAAAACAACATCATAGCCTCTATCTTCCAACATTGCGACTGAAACTAAAATTTTCGTTAAGCCTGGTACATGCATTACATATTTTAAAAGGAAGGGTTTACCTGAATGTCTTTGGAAAGCAACTGCACCAATCCCAGTAGTGCTATACCTTTTGTCATCACCCATTTCGAAATGCATCTGAAGGTCCTTCTCCTCCAAGCTACTGAAAATTTATTTGTCTCCCGTCATGTGGAAAGATGCACCACTATCCAAGTACCACACCAAACTCTGAAACCATGCATGCAATAAGCATGAAGTCAACCTCAAATTGCGAGGCCAAAGCCTCACCAGCTGCAGATCTTGAAGCCTTCTTGTTCTTCTTCTTTTTTGGACAATATGTGGCATAATGACCATGCTCGTGACAGTGAAAACACTTCACTTTGGACATGTCGTGCTCACCTTCTTCACCGGTCTTAGATTTGGAATGAAATTTCTTTCCTTTCCCCTTATTCACCTTGGCACCCAAACCACAATCTTCTTCATCTTCATTCTTAGATGAAGATCCATCTCTGGTATTTCGTCTAAACTCCTCTTGCACCAAATCTGACGACAGTCATTCCCAATCTGGAAATTTTTCCATTCCATTGATAGAGTCTTCATAACCGTGCCAACTCTTAGGAATTCCTAGAAGAGCTAGGCTCACCAAATCATCATCAGCAATAGTAATTCCTACACTCCCAAGCTCATCCTGATAGTGGACAATCTTTGTTAAGTATATCATAATAGTGTCGCCCTTTTCCATTTTGATCTTCCTATGGTCACTATTGTTCTGAAATAGATCTGTCAAAGCCTTCCACATCACATATGGAGTCGCTTTTCCATGGAGGCTTGAGGCAATTTGGTCTCGTACTCCCTCTATTAGGATCCTCCTCGCCCTTGCAACCTTCTTTTGCTAGGCACGAATATTTGCAGCATCTGTCACAACGGGTTTGGGAATGTCCTTATCAATGAATTCCTTCAAGCCATTGTATTCGAGTACTGCCTCCATCCTGTCTTTCCAAGCAATATAGTTAGAGCTGCCATGAAATGCATACTCCAATCTCAAGCCATTGAAAGCCATTTCGATCCTGATTTGCATGTTGCACCAAGAGTACCTTTGCAAATTTCGAATTCTATTCAGTCACAAACTCAGCTTCTTCTTTACTACAGTAATTTCCTGTGCTCTGATACCATGTAGAAATTATGCAACATATATGTAGATCATGGATTCAAACCGATCTAACAATATACTAAAGCTAGATACTGAATCACTTCTACAAATCACTTGCGGAAATTAAACACAATCACCAATTACATGAAGTAAAGAAAGAATCAAATCAAACCACAACACAGATAATTTCCTGGGGAAAGCTTGCTGCTCAAAAATCCACTATCTTCTATTGTATATTCCACAAGGAATCATGAAACAATTACATACAACTCTTCTCACAAGAGCCCTCTTGTATTCAACTAATTCTCTCACACTGATCCAGACAAAATCGAGCCAATACTCAGCCAATTCTTAGTTTGTCTTCAACCTGCCTTGCTCACGTAGTTCATGAGGAATGTAATCCCTATTCACAAGGAATTCCAACCTTCTTACACTGCGCTGAGTATCATGGGCATACTATGGTGTTTAAACTGCATCTACACAGTTTTCTATAATCACAACTGATAGTTAACCTCCCTTTCACCTTAGTATCAACTGGGTATCCACTAGAATTGACATGCATGTAGCTAATAATAGTAAATCCTCAGTTGCATGTGAGATCATTGATTGTGAATTAAATAATATTTAATTCACATGATCTCTCGCTAGTGTATCTAATAGTTACAACTAACACAACTGAGTTTAACTCACTTAACTGAGTTAAACTGATTACAACCTGCATTAACTAATGCATCACTGCACTTCGAACTCTATTACAACTAGAATTACTCTACATGCCTCACCAACTACCCTCAACTCGAAATTCATGAGCTAACTGAGTTTATCACACTCAGTTAACTATTACAAATATTTTTGAGACAATATTACATTTTATTGTCCATCTTAATTAAGGGATAACTAAAATAGACATGCACCAAATTTAGGCCACACAAGTGTAGGTGCTACTAATATCTATGGTCTCACACATGTGTAGGTGCTGCTTGGACCTCCTGGTCCCACACATGTGTAGGAGCTGATTGTTGTTTCCAGATGCCAATTTCACTCTTTCTTGTTGCAAACTTCAACATCTTCTAGGTTTTCTAGTGTGGCTCCTCTATCCCCTGTTTCCATAATTCCACAACTATAGAGCATCGTTGTTCCATGGTACGAACCATTAATTCTCCCAAATCATTCATGGTGTTGATCTTAGGCATTTTCTTCCATGCGTCCAGCTAGAAGAATGACGTACACCCATTCCTTACCACCTAGAAAACATGAGTCTAGATTAGACTTATATTATTTTTGGCTAGATTCCAAATTGATGAGTTGGAGGGTAGGTTCTCAATCCTTAACTATTCAACTTGGGAGCGGAGGGTCCCATGTTTTCTATCCCATATCTATTTCCATAGGTTTGTTCCCCCTTAGAGCCATCTCCACCACAATTTTGCAGCTAGTGCTATATTCGACAATTTTGGATCACGTAACCTTAGGTCTCCTACCAGCTTAGGGATACAAAGATTCTTCCAAGAAACCAACACCCATTTCTTAGTATTTTGAGCCCCTTTCCAAAGAAAAATCCTAAAGAGGGTAGTGAACGAGTTACATGTAGTTTTGGGCAGTGAAAACACCAAGAATTGGTACATGGGTATCATTTGTAGAATGGACTTCAACAAGACAAGTTTATCTGCCAAATTTAAGATCTAAAGGCCCGCTCCTCCAATTTGATAGAGATTTTTTGAATGAATTTTTGAATGACTTCACGCAAAAATATGAATTTTTATTTTAAATTATATAGTAAAATTAATTTTAATTTATAACAATTATATATGTGTGTGTGCGTGTATTTGTTTATATTTTTTATTAATAAAATTTTACAATATAACGATTTCACTTATATTTATTTAATCTTTTATTACTTTTAATTAAATTTATATTAAATATATTGATATATAGTTTGAGTGGGCCTAATGGTTAAGAGCATGTGTTTCCTCATTAGAGGTCACGGGTTCAAAACTAGAGAGGGGTAGAGTATGTAACTAGAGATGGGTAGAGTATGTATGCCTTCTTAGACTTGAGCATCCAAATCATGGACATGGGTCCCTTGTCCCTCAAACAAGGGGGTCTCATACACCAAAATAGACATTATTTAATTTAACCATTTTAATTTCATGTTAAATATTTTTATCAACAATGAGAGGATGTTCTTAAATGATAGGCAAAGGAGAACATTTACAAAAAAGCGCATCGATACTGCACTGCGCTGCGTAGCCCATAACCTAACAGCACCGCCATAACTTCCACCACAGAGTTTCAGCTATAATGGAGGTCGACGGGGGTGCCGAGCCCTCCCCTCCTTTGCCAGAATTGCTCACCTTTAATAAGCTCATCGCTGGTTCTCTCAAGAGACCACTCTCCGAGACACAACAGAAATTCATTAAAAATCTGGACTGCATCCCAATCGTTGAGCTTCCAATAGCAGAAACATGTAGATCGGCAATCAATATTGCAAAAAGAGGGCTCATCGGACAGTTTACAGGGCTCTGGCCCTCTCCCAAATCTGTGGAGGCCTGGGTGTAGAGGAACTGGACACCGCTTGTAACAGAAGGAATCAAGAGCGATTTCGTAGGAAAAGGATTCTATGTCTTCATGTTCAAAATCCTGGAGGATAAAAATCTTATTTTCAGGAACGACCCATAATTCATGGGGCTTCAGGGTCTTTACCTAAACAAATGGACCCCTGACTTTGACCCTACCCAGGACGTGTCGTCTGTCGTTCCAGTTTGGGTCCGTCTACCTCACCTCCCATTACACTGTTGGAATAAAAAATCATTGCAAGCTATTGGCAACTCACTGGGAAGATATATCGATCAAGCTGTCCAAAAATATCAATACTCATGCGCATGGATCTACGTGGAGGTTGATCTAGAGGAAGGGTTACCAGAGGAAATAAAACTTACTGCAGCAGATTGGACACATATTCAGAAGCTGGACTATGAACAACTTCCCTTCAAATTCCAGTTCTGTCATGGCTACGGTCACTTCGCAAGACACTGAAAAAAAAAGGAAGGAGTGGAGAGCGAGAACACGAAAGCAGAACAATGGACTACAGTGCAAAAAGCAGGGACAAAAAAACCTAAAAGTAAAGGAATACCAAAGGAAAACAACCTCGGACCAATAGGGAAAGAACAAAAGGACAGGACCACCAACCCCATCTCGAAATAAGGAGCACAAAATGCAGAGTCCAGTAAGGTCACAGAAGTGCCGTAAGCAAATAAGAATAGTAGCGAACAATCAAGACCCTCCAATCATGGGAAAGGAGTAGAGGAGCAAGGGAAAACAGCGGGAACCCCTGAAGTAGTCCCCTCCCCCTCATATGCAGACATAGCAAGAAAGAAAGTGCATGAATCTCCAAGCTCCTTGGAGGATGAGATCTTAGAAAGGCCTGCCAAAAGAGCAGGAAGAAAGTCTCGTAGAGAAGCGAGGGAGGAAGAAGCAGAAAGAAAAAAGACCCAAGGAAGTCAACCCACTATAGAAATTTCAATTGGCAGAAACACAAGGACAAGGCCACCTAAAGGAGGAGGCCCAACCACCCCGAACAGTAAGTAATGAGAATCGTCTCTTGGAACTACAGAGGGTTGGGGAATACGACGAAAGTAGAAGCGGTCAAAGATCTTATGAAAGCGAAACCAGCAGACATACTAATGCTCCAAGAGACAAAAATTGAAGGGGAAGCCCTTCTAGAGATTAGCAAAAATAAATGGCAGAAGAATGCAAGAAAAGTAGTAAGCACAAGGGGCTCCTCTAGTGGAATAAAAACCTTGTGGAAGGAAGATTAGTTCAAGCTTGTCAACTCTCACAACACACAACACTGGTGTTTTACAGAGCTGAAGCACATACCAAGTAAGTTAACCATTTCAATATTCAATTTATATGTACCGGTATTATATTCTGAAAAGAAAGATTGTTGGAAAACATTAAATGAGTTTTTGCAACTGAATTCCCCAAACAATATAATTATAGCTGGAGATCTAAATACAGTGATGAATGAAAAAGAAAAGAGAGGGGCAGGAACAACAAAGATCAAATGATTTATGTAGTAGAAGACATGATACAACAATGGGACCTATTGGAATTTAAACCAAGAAAAGGGCTTTACACCTGGACAAACAATAGGACAGGGGAAGATCATATATCCGTTAGACTAGATAGGTTCTTGGTCCAAAGCACAATGTTGATGGAAAGGAGGCTTATCTCATCAGCCATTCTCCCCAAGCTTACCTCGGATCATAAGCCCATCTGGTTAATGCTAGAGGAGGAAGAGAATTTGGGGCCAATCCCTTTCAGATTTAGCCCATTGTGGAATGGAAAAAGTGACTTTGTTGAGACAGTCCAAAAGACATGGAACACCTCAATCAATGGATCTCCCAATTATGTTTAGGAATAAAAATTAAAAATAACCAAAAAGGCACTCAAGGAATGAAGTAAACTCCCAACAACTACTCCCAAATACCAAAGAATTGAGGTAGTGCATCACTTAGAAAATTTGCAAAGAGAAATGGATACAATGGAAATAACCAAAACAGAACTAGAAAAGGAGCAAGTAGCCCAATGCAAAACATACCACTCCTTCAGAAATGAAGAAGAGTATTGGAGACTAAAGTCCCAGAGCCTCTGGCTGGAAGCGGGAGATAGAAACACAACATATTTCCATCGAGAATGTAGAGCCAGACTCTCCAGGAATCACATCTCAGAGATCACTACCTCCGATGGGAGGCTCTGCAAAGGAAAAGAAAAAATAAAATCTGCTGCTGCATTACACTTTCATCATCTTTATAGCAAAGAGGAAGATGATTGTGAAGAAGACAACACAAAATTCCTGAAGAAAATCCCGACATTGGTCACCAAAGAGGACAATATAGAATTATTGAAGCAAACCAATGAAGAAGAAATAAGTAAAATTATTTGGTTCATGGACCCAGACAAAGCCCCTGGGCCAGATGGGTTTACCATTCATTTCTATAGGATATGTTGGGATATAATTAAAATGGATCTCAGTAGAATGATAAAAGGATTCTTGAAAAAAGCAAAAATGGGTGGCAGCACCAAGTCAACATTCCTAACTCTAATACCTAAAGAGACAAACCCTGCCTCCTTTGACAGGTTCAGGCCAATTTCGTTGTGAAACGCCTCATATAAAATAATTTCAAAGCTTCTTGCAAATAGAATAAAGCCACTGTTAAGAAAAATTATATCAGATTTGCAAGGAGGCTTTGTCAATGGGAGACACATTTTGGACAATGTAATCCAAGTCCAGGAAGCCATGCACTCCAGCAATCTTAGAAAGGAGAAAGGCATGCTGATCAAGTTAGATATGGCTAATGCCTTCGATAGAGTTAAGCTGTCTTTCCTCTACCAAGTACTAACTTCCTTTGGATTCGATCAAGATTTTATAAAACTGATCCAATCATGCACCAACAGTCCTTGGATAGAGCTTTTAGTAAATGGGGGGCCAGCAGATTTCTTCCAAGCCACGAGGGGGCTGAGGCAAGGATTCCCCCTCTCTCCATTTCTGTACATTTTAATGGCGGACACACTGAGCAGAAAGTTGGAGCAGCACATGATAAAAGGAGCAGCCCCATGTTTAAAAATTACAAAGGATCTCAAAGAAATAAATCATGCTTTTTTCGCGGATGACTCTCTCATGTTGGGAGGAGCTTCAACCAGAATAGCCACTGCATTTAAAAACACTCTCCAAGCATATTGCAAAGTAACTGGAGCACTAATCAACAAAAGGAAAAGCGCATCATATAGCTGGAATGTAGGGGAGGAAGAAACTCAAAATATTTCTAGCAAATTGGGGTTCAATGGATTCTCAAAAAGGGACAAAATCAACTATCTACACTACTACATTTGGCGGAAATTCCGACACTTGGTTCCGACGCTTTTGACCAAATGTCAGAAATTTCCCCAAATTTTTTCCATCCCATCCGAAACCGTCGCTATATCGACGTTTATAGAAAAGTGTCGCAATACCGACACTTAGAAAAGAGTCGCAATTGCGACGTTTGGAGGAAGACGTCGCAATTGCGACACTATGGCTCAAAGCATCGTTATTGCGACGACTGCCTCCAAACGTCGCAAGTGTGACACAATGTTTAAGTGTCGCAATTGCGACGTTTGGAGCCACCCGTTGCAATAGTGACGCTTTGTCCGCCGTCGGTATAACGACACTTATATGTGTGCTACATAAAAATATGAAACTTATATGCGCGCTACATAAAAATGATTTTATTGTTTCGTATCCGTCGCAATAGCTACATTAACGTCTGATATCACGCGCGCATTCGCCCTCCGCTCTTGCAGAACAACATTCGCCCTCAGCTCTTGTAGAATAGCATTTTCCCTTAGCATTCGCCCTCAGTGTTCGCCCTCAGCTCTTGCGAACGACGTCGCCCTCGGCTCTTGCAAAATGGTAAGTTCTTACTGCAAGCCCTTCCTCCTATAGTAGGGTTGACTCTATTTGGGTTTTTTTGGTCAATTCCATTGGATTGTGTTAGGCTGTAGGGTTCTCTCTAGATGTCAAGAATAAAGATTCAATACCCTCTATTATCTTCATCACCCAATACAAGATTTAAATTTTCCCCAAAGAAACGCTTATTAATTTGGCAGCCATTATTTCTCCCTGCTTTAAAAACCCTACATTTAAATGAAAACAAGCATTGCATTTCAACTACAAAACTCTATTAGTGTTAAAATGTACATGTGTGCTACATTAACGTCTGATATCACGCGCGCATTCGCCCTCCGCTCTTGCAGAACAACATTTTCCCTCAGCATTCGCCCTCAGCTCTTGTAGAACAGCATTCGCCCTCAGCATTCACCCTGAGCTCTTGCAGAACATCATTCGCCCTCAGCATTCGCCCTGAGCTCTTGCAGAACAGCATTCGCCCTGCATTTTCTCTCAGCTCTTGTAGAACAGCATTCGCCCTGCATTCGCCCTTAGATCTTGTAGAACAGCATTCGCCCTCAGCTTCGACTCTTGCAAAAAATGGTAAGTTCTTCTGCAGGCCCTTCCTCCTATAGTAGGTTGACTCTATTTGGGTTTTTTTGGTCAATTCCATTGGATCATGTTAGGCTGTAGGGTTCTCTCTAGATGTCAAGAATCAAGATTCAATACCCTCTATTATCTTCATCACCCAATACAAGATTTAAATTTTTCCCAAAGAAACGCTTATTAATTTGGCAACCATTATTTCTCCCTGCTTTAAAAAACCTACATTTAAATGAAAACAAGCATTGCATTTCAACTACAAAAATCTATTAGTGTTCAAATGTACATGTGTGCATCACTTGTGTAGGGTATTCCTTTTCCACTTTCACATTGTCCAAGAATGTGTGCAGTATAGTTCATATTTTTTGTGATTTAGATTATCTTGAAAAAGGAAAGGTAAATTATTTCCCATGGAAAAAGAAGGTTTCCCTTTTTACTACTGGAAATGGTACAACAAAGTTCCATTTCTACCCGAAACTCCTATGAAACAGGAACCAAATAAAGGCCATGTCCTCGATGGACATCATTTGGCTTTGAAAATGGCCATTGCACCGTGTTGTTTCTTATATTACATCACGATAGTTTCTTAGGTCATTTCTTGTTTCTTGAGATGAAAAACAACCAAAGAAATTGTGAAGATCCTTTCAAGAAATAAATGACCATTTCTCAATCATATCTCAACTATTTTTTATTTTATTCAGTGGTTGCTTACTTTGAGATAAATTTGACACTTTTATAAAGAATATAACATAAAAACACAAAATGGGAAGGAATTGATGAGGTAGATGACCTTTAGTTGTTGTCAATTAAGAATTGATAATACACGATGCATGTTATGTACTACAAACTAGATTCCTTCCTGGAGTTAGGACATAGAGTATTGAATCAAAGTTGTAGTTTCTAACTTCTTGTATTGGTTCATCAATCTTGAAATTCAGACATTGCATGTCTTCATTGCTTCATGTTTGAATAATTTGCATCATATCATACAATAGGAAATTAGGAATTATGATTATTATTACTTTATGGGTCTGTTAAGTTACTTTTAGGTTTTCATGGTTTAGTGTGAAATTATTCTAGTGTGCCCCTAGGCCCAGGTGAAGGAATGCCAAGGACTGAGAACCCTAGTTTTTAAATGGTATTGTTTCTTATACCCAAAAACCCCTCAACATCACTTCTTATTAGTTCTTAACAATAGTGTTGTAAACAATTTGAGAATTGATATAGCAAAATCTAGCACTTCTCAAGATAAAGTCCTAAAGCTAAAGTGTGATACCATGTGTAATTCAATAGCCCCATTGTCACCTCACCAACCTCTTTTCACTTCGGGCTAGCTCTTCTCCAACTCAAGGGGGGTTCTCCCTAGTAGATGTTAGGGATCTAATGGCCCAACCAAACCAAGTCAAGAGCCCCCTAACTCTCTATGTTTACCACTATCAATCAAAATATTGAACAATAGGGTCAGACATGCATCCTGAAGATAAAATTGCCAGGGTATTTTTGGGTAATTTCAAAGGGAAAGTCCCCAAACACATATAATCAAGGAATTATAACGTGATTTAAAACATTAAATATCAACAAAATAGTTTAAAGGATATTGAAAGGAAAAAGGTGATGGAAGATAGAAAGTGCCTTACTTAAATTCTCTAAGGATTTTTCAATAGTTGCTCCAAAAGCTTCACTTCAAGGCCCTTCAAGAGCGTCTCCAACAATGCTATACCATCAGCTTCAACAATGTTGCTCCAAAAATGTCCTCAAGGTCTTCACAACAAGTTTACTAGAAGTTTCTCCAACAATATATTCAATAAGGCCTTCATTGTCAACTCGTCTCTTGTTTGGGTGCCTTAATGTGCAATGACATGTTTCCAGGACTGAATTCAATGCAAGGCATATTTGAAACTCTAACTCTGTCTTCCGGTGTCTTATTAGAAATTATTTCAGTTTTCATTTTGTGTTTTCAAGTTAGATATTGTTTTCAAGTTAGATATTTTTTTCAAGTTTTTACATTTATAATTTTATTGCAATGTGGCAGACTGATCAGAGCAGTGCAGGAACAACCCCGAGACAGGATGATCACGGAAAGAGGCCAGCGGAAGAACATGTAAAGTGCCAGCATTGCTCTATCTTCAAGTATTTTAGTTATTTACATAATTGAAATAATATTAATTTTGTTCAAATATGCAGACACCTAGCCATGGTACGCCTGATGATTCCCTCTTTGAGGAAGAGCTTTCTTCATACCTATCTCCAGTGTTCTTGTTGCGAAAAAAGGCACGAGATGCAAGGTCGGAATTTAATACTTTGATAGACGCGCCTCAAACACCTGAAACAGAAGAGAGGATAAAACAACTTATGAGCCAGCTAGAAACATATCAGGTAATAATAAAAAGTCAAAAGGATATTTTTTTTGTTCTGCATGAGATGAATTGTGATAGTTTGATTTTAAATTTTTACATTGACTAAACTAACAAAAAGTTCTTTTGTATGTAGCGTTTTCTGGCATTTGACCCGGTTTTGGTGGTAGTGGGACATAAGGGCAAGAGATTGCCCAACAACCCTCTCGTACACCTTCTACTCCTTTAGGTGCCAGCCAAGAAACACACCCTGCCCAAGCAGACACCCAGCCAACCGCTGAACGTGTTGGCAATGATGAGGCTGATATGGCCAACTACATTATTGCGTTTCCTGGAGCTACATGTGTCATCTCCACAGGGACCATTAATGGCACGTTATTGGTGAACGATGAAGGTGTCCCTATAAAGCATGTACAACTCCCAGGTAAATTTTGATATTTTAACTATTTCATGTACTTTATCTAAAACATATTTATCATGATTTTTATTTTTAAATTAATGATAATATCTTCTTCTTTTTTTCTGTGTAGGAAACAATGAGTTCTACAGGTTTCTGGAGAGCCATGAGTTGGTAATTTTTTGCCCAACCATACGCACAGGGTGGAATTCCCAGAATTCCAACCTGAAAAAAGAACTTCTAGATTATCTAGAAGCCCTTTTTGGGGTCGGCACATTTGACAGAATAGCGGTGGCTCGGGTAGCCGACAAATATTTGAAATATACCAGGGACACCTATAGGACGAAATTGCAATTTAACCCTAGATATGAGCGTCCTATCACAGTTCCAGAGAGTGAGTGGAGAGCACTCATCCATGACGGAGAAGAGAAAAGGGAAAAGAAAGAAGGAAAAATGCCAACTGGACCCGCAAGGTAAATTACAAGTTTAATTCAATAGCTTTAATTTTCTCTATGTCTAAAATAAAAGTGTACTACGTCATATCTGACTTTAATATTTTGATGCTAGGTTGCCTGACACCTCAAAGGAAACCAAAGCTAGGATTGAAAAAAAGGGCCATCACAAGCTAGGCCAGGGCGGCTACTTGAAATTAGCCGCAAGAATTGTAATTAAGTAGCTAAACATCTTATAATTAATTATATCGCCTTCCAACGTGTTGAGTAACCAGCTCCAAAAATAGAAAAAAAAAGATATCAACGCCTTAGAAATAAGCCACTTCGAGGGGGAAACCTCCAATACATTACATAAATGAACAATTCTTGGATGATACAATTTGCAAAACCTCCTTTCTATATATAGGAGTCCATGTGGCCATAATGTAATCCTAGTGGGCCACAATGTAATCCTAGCCGACCTAACAATAATAATTTAAGGGCACAATAATAACAAAATGGGGGTTACAAGGGTACAATAATAAAAATAAGGGGGTTACACTAACAACAATAAGGGACTATACTAGTAATATAGGGACCTAACATGCCCCTCTCCTTCAAAAAAGTGTTTTCCTCAACGCTTGAGTAGCTCTGGGTGCTTTTGTATAAAATTCTCATCCTCCCATGTAGAATCTTTAGTCGGTAAGTTCTTCCACTTGATGAGATATTCTGAAATTGATCGATTCTGTAGTTGTCGAGTTCTTGTTTCCGTGACCGCTTCCGGTTCCAATATGATTTTTCCTTCCTCATCAAGTTCTGGCAATATTGTTTGAACTGGAAAATTTTCACCTATAACCTTCTTTAAACACGAAACATGGAAAACTGGATGTACTCGCGAAGAAGCAGGAAGCTCCAATTTGTATGCCATAGTACCAATCTTTTGCAACACCTTGTAAGGACCATAGTACTTTGGCGATAATTTATTATCCTTCTTTGCTTGCTTGAGGGACATTTGTTTGTATGGTTGTAGCCGTAAAAATACCCAATCTCCTACATGAAAACTTCTCTCGCTACGATGTTGATCTGCCTGTTGTTTCATTCGATTTTGTGCCAAATTCAGGTTATCCTTTAAGAGTTGGAGAACTTCTTGCTGATGCTCGATGTGATCTTCCACTGCTTGAACCTTCGAATTTTCCCTTAAAGATGATGTGATGGATGGTGGATGATATCCGTAAAGTGCCATAAATGGGGTCATTTTTGCTGCAGTATGGAAGGAAGTGTTATACCACCATTCAGCGAGAGGTAACCACTTGACCCATTGTGTTTGTTTATCGGATACAAAACAACGAAGATATCCTTCCAAACATTTATTTACTATCTCTGTTTGACCATCAGATTGAGGATGATAAGATGAGCTATGAGCTAATTGAGTACCCGAACAAGAAAATAACTCCGTCCAAAAATTTCCCGTAAAAATGGGATCTCTGTCGCTCACAATAACCCTTGGGCTTCCATGTAGCTTTTGAATTTTGTCCACAAATGTAGTAGCAATTGTACTTGCTTTAAATGGATGAGATAATGCACAAAAGTGTGCATACTTGGTAAGTCTATCAACTACCACCATGATGACATTCTTTCCTTCAGACTTAGGTAAACCTGTGATAAAATCCATTGAAATCTCCTCCCAACGCTGACTTGGAATGGATAAAGGTTGTAGAAGTCCGGGGTCTTAATTGTCTCCACTTTATTCTGCTGGCAAACCAAACATTCCGCCACAAACTTTTGAATATCAGATTTAAGGCCATCCCAAAAAAATTCTTTCTTCACCCTGTGGTAAGTTTTTAAAAATCCTGAGTGTCCTCCTAAAGGAGAAGTGTGCAATTCCAGAAGAATATTTTGTTCTAGTTGGGAATTCTTACAAAGATATAAGCGATCTTTGTACCATAAGGAATCATTTTTCCAACTAAATGTATCAGATGTACTAGGATCTTGCTGCAACTTTTGAATGAGTGTCCATACATCTTTGTCCTTCTTCCATTCATCTCTTGCTTCGGTTATCCAATACGGTTGGATAATAGAAATGGCACAAAGCAATGCTTCCACCTCTTCATTCTTTCTTGAGAGTGCATCTGCAACAACATTAAGCTTTCCTTTTTTGTAGATTATTTCAAAGTCATAACCCAACATCTTTGTGACCCATTTTTGCTGCTCTTCTGAAGATAGTCTTTGTTCCAAAAGTGTTTAAGACTATCATGATCAGTTTTTTCCTTAAAGTGTCTTCCCATTAGGTAAGTTCGCCATTTCTTTAGTGCATGCAGTATTGCTAACATTTCCTTCTCATAAATAGGTTTTTGTAAATACTTTCCTTTGATTGGACGACTTTCAAAAGCAATGGGTCTTCCTTCCTGCATTAAAACTGCACCAATTCCATTTCACGAGGCATCACATTCCACAATAAAGGTTTTTGTGAAGTCTGGCGTAGCTAAGACCGGTGCTAGGCACATTGCCTCTTTAAGATATTCAAAGGCCTTAGTTGCTTCAGGAGTCCATGAAAATGCATCTTTCTTTAATAATGTTGTTAGAGGTGCTGCTATTCTCCCATAATTCTTAACAAACTTGCGATAATACCCTGTTAACCCGAGAAATCCTCGCAACTGCTTTATGGTTGTGGGGACTTTCCATTCCTTAATGGCTTTAATTTTGTTAGGGTCTACTTTAACACCCTCGTGAGATACAATATGACCGAGATATTCCACCTCTTGTACTCCAAAGAAACATTTGGATTTTTTTGCATATAATTGTTTCTCCTGCAATAGTTTGAGCACCCTGTCAACATGTTCAACATGATCCTTCCAAGACCTGTTGTAGATTAGTATATCATCAAAAAATACTAGCACAAATTTTCTAAGGAAGGGTTTGAAAACGGAATTCATCAACCCTTGAAATGTAGAAGGTGCATTGGTAAGGCCAAAAGGCATGACAAAAAATTCATAATGACCCTCTTTTTGGAATATCTTCAGTCTTCATTCTAATTTGATGATATCCTGAACGAAGATCCAACTTGGTAAAATAAATTGCTCCATGTAATTCATCCAATAATTCATCAATCACAGGAATGGGAAATTTATCTTTAATGGTGAGCTTATTGAGCTCCCTATAATCCGGACCCATTCGCCATGATCCATCCTTCTTGTGTACCAATACTACAGGAGCAGAGAAAGAACTTTGACTAGGTTGAATTATACCTGCCTCTAACATTTCTGCAATCATACGTTCAATTTAGCTCTTTTGGACATAAGGATATCTATAAGGCCTGATGTTTGGAGGAACACTTCTTGGAATCAAATGAATAGCATGATCATGATCACGAATAGGTGGGAGTCCTTTGGGAGTTTCAAACACCTTGGAATGATTGTCCAAGACTTGTTGGAGATCTGCAGAAATAGATGATTTTGATGTCGGAACTTCTAGTGAGCATAATTGTGCGATTACGCCTCGTTGTTCTTTATTTAGAAGCTTTGTCATGACATTAGAGCTTATTATCCTTCCTGGCTTCCCTTCAATACCCCGTAATTCGACTTCCTTTCCTTCTGAAAAAAATTTCAAGAAAAGTTCTTGAAAATTAAAAACTACCGTCCCCAAAGATTGTAACCATTGTACTCCTAGTACAACATCAGCACCTCCCATAGGAATGGAAAGCATTGGACTAGTCAATACATATTCCCCCATGGTTAGCTTGATATTATGGCATTTTCCCGAGCAATTTATAGTTCCTCCATTTGCAACCATCACTTGACATTCTGGTGCTGGGTATAGGAAACAATTTAATTCCTTGGCTACCTTACAATGAATAAAATTATGGGTGCTACCTAAATCAATCAACACTATTACCTTTTTCTTCTTGATTTGTCCTTTTATCTTGAGATTTTGAGGAGTGGTAATTCCTGCCAGTGCATTACACGATATGGTCGGATTCATTTCTTCCTCTTCTAGGGTTGGTTCCTGGTGTATATCCTCTTCTTGTTCATTTTCTTCTTCCTCTTCACAATCTATGTGAAATAATTTCTTCTCAGCACACTTATGACCTTTAGTGTATTTTCTATCACAACTGTAGCAAAGCCCTTTTGCTCTTTTTTCTTCCAATTTTTGTGGTGTCAACCTTGTAGGTTGTGGAAATCTAGCCGTAGCAACACTTCCTTCTTTATAGAATTGAGTGGTAGGCTTCCTTGTCGCCATAATTTTACATTCAACTTTTCTTGCCAACCTGAATGCCTTCTCCAATGAATCAGGTTCCAAAACGCGAACTTCATGTTGGATGTTATCCTTTAAAGTGCCTAGGAAGAGATCAATCCTGTGTTCCTCTGTAAGATCAGTTACCCTTATATTCAATTTTTTGGAAGTCCTCAATGTGCTGCCCCACTAAACCCTTTTGTTTGAGATTTATCAATTGGCTAAAGAAGGTGTTGCTCTTTGTATCCTCATAATGTGCTATCATTTCCTCCGTAAAAATTGACCAAGTGACAATTTTTTTATGGGAGCAAAGCCATCGATGCCATACAAATGTATTTTGTTCTAAATTTAAAGTTGCAATGCGTACCTTTTGTGTGTTTTGCACATTATGGAGATCAAAATATTGCTCCATCTGTAGTATCCATGTTACAGGATCCTTTCCATCAAACTTCCTCATATCCATTTTTGGAATATGGTGGTTCTTTCCGCCAACATTAGAGTTTATGAAATCATGATTAACATTTATTTTGTTCTCATCATGAGGTTCTTCTACTATCTTTTCACCATTAGGAAACATTTCTTGTATCAACTTTGTCAAATCTTCGATGTTTGATTTTATATCATCCATCTTAGCTTCCATGCCAGCTTCCATGCCATCCATCTTAGCTTCCACACCATCCATCTTAGCTTCCACGCCTTTCTTCAAACCGTCCATCTTCACTTCCACGCCATCCATCTTAGCTTCCATGCCTTTCTTCAAACCGTCCATCTTCACTTCCATGCCTTTCTTCAAAACTTCCATTTCATTTTGTGTTGCTCTTTGCGAGAGTGAAATTTGTTGCACTTGCTCTTGTAATTTTGATAGATCATGTTGCAATTCTTCATCTTCATGAGTCATGGTAGAGCCTTCTAAAGGCTTAATGGGTGTTGAATTATTTTTAGGCGCCATTTTAGAATCCAATATTGATACCTATTCTACAATATTCCCTTGGAATCAATTCAACTTGATTCTTCAAACAAGACTTATGCAATTCGGAAAAAAAATACACACCTTTTACATTCTTTAAGGAGCTCGATATTGAAATTGAATTATCTATGTAATTGAAAATATTCAATATCTGAAATTAAGCCCTATAGTAGCCCTCTAAAGCTTCTTTCAAATTCCACAGGTCTGATCTAATTTGGATTCACCAAGACAAAGTTGTGTCCAATCTCCCACAATGACCTAATTTTGGACTAGTTCAGTAGAGCAAACTTGTAGGACTTTCCATGTGTCACTGTTTCGTCGTTTGTCTCTGAAATTGATATACAAGAAACTAAAGTCTGTCTACTTGTGACCACTTTTTACGGCACTCAAATCCACTACCCAGAGAGAGAGTTATTGAACTTTTCCCACGATCGCCTCTTTGAGATGAAATTCAGAAGCCTGAAAAAGCACTACCTTCCATAGATCATATCTCCAAAAATATTGCGAACCAAGCTCTGAAATTTTTTTACGAATTTCCTCAGGATTTCATCTTCGTACCATACGAATTTCAGATTCTGAACCTTCGTAGAAAAAACTTTATAGCGAACATGCCACGATGACCTGTTTAGGAGCTTGAAAAAAGACCTAACTTCCACAGATGATATCTCCGAAAATGTTACGAACCAAGCTCTGAAATTTTTAGACAATCTTCTTCAGGATTTCAGCTTCGCACCCTAAAAATTTCAGCATCTAAAACTTCATAGAAAAAAAGTTATAGCGCAAATGCCACAATGAACTGTTTGGAGCAGCGAAACCCTAGAATCCAAAGCTCTGATACCAAATGTTAAGTAACCAGCTCCAAAATAGAAGAAAAAAGATATCAACGCCTTAGAAATAAGCCACTTCGAGGGGGAAACCTCCAATACATTACATAAATGAACAATTCTTGGATGATACAATTTACAAAACCTCCTTTCTATATATAGGAGTCCATGGGGCCATAATGTAATCCTAGTGGGCCACAATGTAGTCCTAGCCAACGTAACAATAATAATTTAAGGGCACAATAATAACAAAATGGGGGTTACAAGGGTACAATAATAACAATAAGGGGGTTACACTAACAATAATAAGGGACTATACTAGTAATATAGGGACCTAACACGTTTTTGTAATCCTATCAAATATGATTAAAAATACACAATCATATGTAATGTAGGGTGATGATTTTGGAACAGAAACTACAGAGGAAGATAAAAATATCGCTTTCCATTTCAGTTATCAAGCCGTAGTTGAACGTCGCAGAAGCTTGGGGCAGGTCCCAAGATCCAGAATGCCTGATAAGGTAAAACATTAACCTTTCAATATGTTTGTTTTCGTCCATAAATTTAATGTCTAACAACTTTGTTTAAATCAGGGGAGCAACACTACCGACGAGGCAAATAACCCGGTTTTAGAGCCAGATGTAGATGATCCTCTCGTGCAACCTGATCATTGTAGTGGGGACCAGGCCGACAATGCTGCTATCAGTGAGGGCCGTGACGGTAATTAATTTCCACTTATAATTTTTTCTAATTATACCTTGATGGTTTTCCTTATAATGTTTTTTGTTTAAATGACAGAGAATGTTTCCCTTGAGGATCTTACCACCAGAGAGGAAGACAGGGCAACAGTCCCAACGGCAACAACTGGTGCACCAGGTAAATAATCTCATTGCAATTTTTTTATTAATATTACCGAACTAGTTCAATGATATTTAAAAACTGACAATTAAAATTTAATATTATCTGTTTTTGTAGGTGATGCTAAATGCTGGACGGAACCCGGACATCGATAGCTACGCAACTGAGTTAGTGGCGACAAGCTGGTGCACCAGGTAAATAATCCTCATTACAATTTTTTTATTAATATTACCAAACTAGTTCAATGATATTTAAAAATGACAATTAAAATTCAATATTATCTGTTTTATGGCGATGCCAAAATCCTTTGGACAGACAGGACATCGTGACTACGCAATGTAGGTGTGGTGACATTCTTAGGTTGCCTTCAGTAAATAATCTCATTGCAATTTTATTAATATTCTTGATATTTAATAATATTTAAAACAAAATTAAAATTCATGTTTGTCTTTGTTTTGTAGAGGCAAGTCTTGGGTGGAGACAGACATGATGTGTTATCGCATTTAGAGACAAAAAGTGCGGTCTGAAAGGCATGGCATGAGCCAGAAATAGGCATGATGATGCATTATTTTAGAAATAGAAGAAAAGAAATTTGACTTAATAGCAAAATATTGTATTATACTTGGAACGTTACCAATGACCATACTTGGAACGTTTTTTGCGTTATATAAAAAACTCATTTATCATACTATTTTTATGTCGAGCATTAATTGCAATGTTTCCTTGCGTACTTTTTGTTGAATTGTTTTTTTATTAGTTATTGAATATTTTTTTTTATGCTCATGAAAGTAAAAAATGAAATATAGATTGGGTATTGGGGAATTGAGAGTGATGTGAGGGGGGGGGGAGGGACCATAAGAGCTTCCACCTTCACGTGGTTGGCCCTGTTTAGTAGAGAATAATTTATTGGAGCGATTTAATCTTGGAGCAAACCTCCCTTGATCCAGCGTAGCAACAAAAAAGTCACTGTTGACTTAGTTGCTACTCTTTCAGATCGTGGGAGGCTTGTTCCAAGTTCATGCGACTCAATAAATTGTTCTTGAAACGAAGAGGAGCTTATTGAGGTATGTTTTGACATTTTCAACATATGTTCTAACATTATCATAAGAATGCATCTTAGAGTAAAAAATACTACATCAATTACTTGTATTTATTGTATAGATAATGATGGATTTTGATTGACTTGGTAGTGCAGGTACAAATCCTCTTGCATCATGAGCAATACAACTTGTCAACCAGGGTCATGTCCAGGATATTTTTTCTTGTGCGCTTGACCAGGTTCGTAATGTCACATTTTGTAAGTTCCTTTATAGTTCATAATGCAATATTAAGCTTGTTCATGATTATTATCTAGGTTTTTTGTATGTGTTTTTTCATCTATTTGATTGTAAGCAACTCTGCATGTTTCCTGTTGTTCACTATGATTTCTCCCATTACCACTCCTAGGATGAATCTAACTTTATTGTTACATAGGTTACTTTATTGTTACTATGATTTCTCCATTTACGATTTCACAGGTTACATCATGTAAAGTTGTCAATCTCAGGTTGGGGATGAGCTTTAGTTCTCCAGATTTGGGGCTTTTCTGATATTTTCTCCCTCACGTCATTCCTGCTTCACTTCGTTGTTTGAGAATGCCAATTTTCTACCACTTGTACCAATTGGCACATGTCAATCTCTGAGTGGTGCCACATTTCACCTATTTTCAGTGAGAGTTTAGGGTTTCTCTAACATAGCTTCAGAAATCCGATTCAGTGCCTGCTTGAATATTGTCACATAATACTCATGGTTTGGATTGATGAGCATGTTATGAATGGTTGGTTGATTCATAAGAACCACCCATATAGTCATCTTGAGATATTTCAGAAGTTTTCTCGAGTTTCCTTTTTCACCGTTTCTAGTGGGTGGGATGGTGTGGGGTGATCCATCAATACTGGTGCTCTTGTAGTAGGGAATTTGTTTTTGGGGATATAAAGGAGCATTTGATGTAGATATACCATTGGATGCATTCATAGATGGGCATGAGAGGTCAAGAATTTAAATTAAAAATATGCAACCTCTAGCATGGCAACCTGAAGGCCGCGAGAGACACTGGTTAAAGATTGTTTTGTGCTGGCCTTAATATAGTCGTGATTTCTTTCTATTATCTTAATACAAATATATAGTCCGGTCTCATTAAAATGAGGATTGTGGTTGTATTTCTCTTTGGTTGTTTCTCTCTTAATGCTCCAGAAGTTGCCAAAAGTTGCGATAGTTGTTTAGTTTGACTGTTACAACTTAAAAGTGGTTTTTAGCAATGGGAGTCATGTTTTTTAAGGTTCATACTAATATGAAGATCTTGTAATTCTATATTCAGCATAAGAGAAGATGGCCTCTGCTTTGGGAAATATGACAACAATTGCCACATCTACCTCATTGGGTAACAATGGAAAGGGGAAGAAGTTGGGTGCAATGTTTGATAATTATGGCGGACAATTGTCTTCTCTTTCAGTTTTTTCACCCATTTCCTTTAATCGCTCAAGCAGAAGAGGGACTCTGAGATTGCGCGACAGAGAGAAGGTAGTTAATACAAGAGCTATGGAAAAGGAGTTGTACTTCAACAAGGATGGCTCAGTGACAAAAAAATTGCAGGTCAGAGAAAAAATTATGTTTAAAGGAAGGTCACCTGCACGTGAAACTTCACTGCGGTGGATCTTTTGACCTTGTCCACTTATATTCGATTTTAATGTGTTATTTTAATTTTTCATGGAGGGTTGTTTTAGCATATGGTCTGGCATTCAATTGCACACTTACTGAAAGCATTGTCAATTTGTCTTGTAGGCGGTGTGAACAAACTTGTTGATCTTGTTGGAGTCACCCTTGGGGCGAAGGGAAAAATGTTGTCTTGGAGAGCAAGCATGGTTCTCCAAAAATAGTTAATGATGGTGTGACAGTAGCTAAGGAGGTAATTTGTAGATGTGTGCTCTGGTTTTCATTTTAACGTTGTATTAGTTCCCCCTCTTAAATGTCTTAGATTTGGTAGGCATAATTTGAAAACTCAAAGGTGAAAGGAAACATATTTGTTACCCGGTGGTCTACTTGGCCTATGGACTAGCCACATTAGAGTAATGCATAAAGCTTTTCACAACAATAAAAGGAAAGGGTTATGGCTGAGTCAAATTTTATTGTTATTGACAGTGTAATGAAATGTATCTCAATGCTATGGTTTTGGCCTTTTTATTGGTTGAATTAGAGGACCCAGTTGAAAATATTGGGGCCAAGTTGGTAAGGCAAGCTGCGGCAAAGAAAAATGATTTAGCTGGGAATGGAACCACAACATCTGTTGTTCTTGAAAATGTTGGAATATTGAAAAATTCCAGAACAATGAATGGAGTATAAATCTCCCTTCTTTTAACATAGAGAAAATAAAAATTTCTTTAACAGGAGACAGAGTTTCAATACTTTGAAAACAAACTTCTATTCCCTTCAATAACTCAAAAAAATACTATTACACTTCTTCCTCATTGAGAGGGATTACAAAATTATGGCTGCTACAAAACCAACTCACTGTCTGTTCAAACAAACGTACTCTGTCTCTAAAACACTCTGCTGTGTTTTTCACTTTCGCACTGCTGTGCATACACACTTAAAAAGTTACACTCGGTTTTTCACTTTTTACAAACTGTTGTGTAATAAAAAATTTACGTACTGTCTATAAAAAAACTACCAAGCTTTTTTTTCCTTTTTATTTTTATATGCCGTAACATATAAAACATATTATAATAAACCCTCTTTTAAAAAAAATAAAATTAAAACTAAATTCTATGGCCCACCTTTCATTTCACATATGATATATATATATAACACATGTTTAAAACATATGTATATATTAAAGCATACATAAAATTAAATTATCAAAAAATTAAAGAACCCTTTCCATCGGACTTCAAAAGTCTGAATAGATTGAATTTCAAACCAAATTTGCGTTCCAAAATGGGATGTTGACGTCTGCCTAATTTGTAACGCGAATTCTCAATCCAATGAGCCTTATAAAAAATTCGGGTCCGGTTTTCAGGTTTTCTGATTCGCTTCAATTTCATGCGATCCAATATTAATGCTCCACGTGTCCTCTTGAATTTACAAAACTGGGGGGTAAATTTATGTTTGTTTAATTTCTGGTTGGTGAATTGTGTTAATGCTGGTTGTTGTGTTTAAATACAATCCTGTACAGAAATATGGTTGCGACCGTCTACAAAAAAAACTTGCAGGAATTTTAAATGCTAAATTAAATTTCTGGATGGCGTGCAAGCAACCTCCAAAAAAAAATGTTGCTGCTGCATCCCTCCTTCTGCTGCAGCAGTTGAAGTTAAAATTCAACAGCACAGGGTTTAATAAGTGAGGGTGTAAAGGTAACTTTTTGTCGATAGTACTGGATTAAGATCATCTATTCATTCTTGTAGGGTCTTCTGGTGTTTCGTTTTTTAGTTTTGGGTTGGGCTTATTGAGTCTAAGATAGTTTTTGAGTGAAAAAATTGCTATCAGGTATTAAAAATTTTTGGTTCTTTTGTCAAAATTTATGAGCTTGTTAGGAAATACAAAATTGACAATGGTTGTATCTTAAATTTGTGGAAAATAATTTGAAATGAAACCTCTTTGTTTAGGTTGTTGCAGCAAGTGCAAACCCTGTTCAAATTACTAGGGGCATTGAAAAGACAATAAAGGCCCTTGTTTCGAAACACAAAATTTTGTCAAAGGAGGTAAACGCTTGCCTTTTGAGTAGGCTGGTTTTCCTTTTTGCTGATGGTTTGGTGTATCTAATTGAATTAGTTTCCTAAGGTATTTTTGGTTGCAAACTCCTTTTCATTTTTTCATACAGTATTGGCCTTGTGGAATACATTTGATTGTGTGGTCTTGTTAGATCTACAACATTTGTAGTTGTTTAGTCTTATGGCCGAGGTGCACTTTTATTATGGAAATAGTTGATGCAATATTGTCATTTAATCCTTACTGCAGGGTAGCATGTTGAGAAGTTTTTTGTGAAACATTTGGTATTCAAAATGACACTTGATCCTATAAAGCATCATGCACTTGACTTCAAAATTTATATTCAAAGTGTGCCAGACAATTCTTGCAAAATTTCAAATATTTAGGTTGTTTTAAACCATTATCTTTTTCATGTATTGGATGCTGAAAATGTGAAAAAGACTTTGGTATGAAACCAAATGGTGAATAATTTCCAGCAAAACAACCACTTCCAAGACATGATTTAGAAGTAGAACATATGTACTTATGAAGCATAGAAAGATATCCTTGATGCATTGTCAATGTTTGACTAGGGTTATTTTTGGAGAAAATAACTCCTTATTCCTAGAATAGTGATCTTCAATACAAGTAAATGCCAGAGAAGAGAGATCATCATGTGACATAAACCTATTAACAAAAGTGAACAAGGAATGATTATTAATTATGGCATACTAAGTTATCAGTGATTTTGACTATTTGTCTTTAACATGTAAAAATGTTAAATTCCAAACTTACATCATCATGGTTTGGCATCATGAGCTTGACTAATTTTCCACCATGCTCATAATTTCATTGTTGTCTTCATATCTATAAACAATGTTTCAAATAATAATAAAAAATTTCTATAAGAAAAATCCAGACTTCCATGCTGCTGCTCCTTGTGAGACAAAGTCAAAATTTCATTACACAATCTGACACATAAGAATCTCCTATATCCCGGTGGTATGTATCCAAATTCTTATAATAGTGTCTTCAAGGCTTATGTTGACATTGCCAATGAGATATTTAAGCAATGAAAGATGGAGCCTTATTCATTGTTGTATATGTAACAGTCTTTTATTAATATAAAGATTGATGGTTTTGTCTTTCTAAAAATGAAATGTAAAAATAATTTATTGTGGTCAATTGAAAAGTTTTTTTTTAAAGCTTTTCATTATGGAAGGGCGACATAGATATATGCCCTTCTAATTGAAATTCGGACCTGCCCTTCAAATTTGATCACTGTGTGGGACCTTAACAAACAATAAAACTATTCCATCGCGCGTTATATAAAACATATAACAAAACCTTTGTCAAAACTTCAAACGAACCCTTTAGTCATGGGTATTTCATCACGAATTGATCATTTTACCATGTACCTTCTTCTAGAGGAATATTCTTCCACTTGATTAGGTACTTCATAATGGTTATATGTCAAAGAGATACAGAATGTTTATTTATAACTTTTTGTGGTTCAAGAATCAACTTTCATTCTTCATCTAATTTTGGAAGTTCTATTTACATTGGCATATTTTTTCCCAAAACCTTTTTAAGGCAAGATACATGAAAAATATTATGAATGCAAGAAGAAGGAAAATATAACTTCTATACCACTTGTGCAATCCTATGAATAATTATTTAGGGCCATAACATTTTTGAGCTAATTCTTTATTCTTCTTTTTCTTGAATGAAGATTGCTTATAATGCTATAATCTAAAAAATACCCAATTACCCTCCTCAAATTATCTTTCACTTCAATGTTGTTCCCTTGTTGTTTTATCATGTTTCATGTCATTTGAAGGTTTTCCATAATAATTTTCAAAGTTTCTTTAGTATTTTCCATATGTGACTCTGTTTCCTATACTTTGGACTTATCCTGCAAAAAGTATGAGATACTAGGAGTTGGATATCCATAAAGGGCCTTAAATGGGGAAATTTTAGTAGATGTGTGATAGGTAGTATCATATTACCATTCTTCCTTGATGAACCCACTTCATCCATTAAGATTGCTTTTCTAAAGAGTAACATTGTAGATAACCCTAAAAACATTTGTTAACTATTTTTGTTTGACCATTTGATTGTGTTTGATATGTAGAACTCATGGCATCTAGTGTTTCTCCACTCATATTAAATAATTATTTCCAAAATTTTCTTGTTACTATTACTTTAGGAAAACCATGAAGACTATGAATTTCTTTCACGGACACTTCTGCCACTTGGCTTGTTGTTTATGTACTTTGAGCTCTACAAAAAAAATCTACAAAATTTGTCTATATAAATGACCACAAAATGTAATACTTACCTTTATATTTCAGTAACCCTGTAATAAAGTCTATTGATATATCTTCTAGTCTTTGAATATGTATGTGGAATGGTTAAGTAACCCTAGAGATTTTACTATCTCTCTTTTATTTATTATGCAAACCTGACCTTCTCTTACAAAATTTTAAATATCTTTCTTCATTCCTTCCAAAAATATATTTTTTGATCCTTTGAGATGTTTTAAGGAACCCTGCGTCCTACCATCAGAGAGACATGGGACTCCCTTAATATTTGTTTATTCAAATATGCTTGCGTGCATAAAAATATTCTACATTTGCACCAGAGTATATCTCTCTTTCACTCCCAATGCTCCATAGAGTTCATCCCATCCTTTATAAATTTTAGTTTTTGTTTAGTACTATTGTCATTTTTCCATTATGGTAAGCTTCTTCTAGCCACCTAGGAATAGAAAATGTAATTGGATATAAATTTGAGGCCTCTTCTATTTTAGAAAGAGCATCATGTACTAAATTTTCCTTACCCATTTTGCAGATTATCTCAAAATTAAAACTTTGCATTTTTTCTCCTCATTTTTGTTAATCTTCCAATGAAATCCATAGCTTCAAAAAATACTTTATGCTATCATGGTATATCTTGACTTTAAAGTACCTCCCAATGATATACTATCCCCATTTTTTACTGCATGTAATATTGCTTCCATTTATTTTTCATACGTAGATTTCACCAAATATTTTCTTTGAATTCCTTGCTTTTAAAAGCCAATGATATCCATTATTGTGTTAATGTTATGTAAATTCCTTGTCCTAGTGCCTCACACTCTACTATGAATGTTTTACCAAAAGTAGGTGCAACCGATGTTGGTGTAGAAGACATGGCATCCATTAAAAGAGAGAATGCTAAAGTAGCCTCATCATTCCATATAAATGATATTTTCTTCAAGAGATATGTGAGTGGACTTGAAATGCATGCATAATTCTTAACAAATGATCAATAATATCATGTAAGTCTAAAAATCTTCTAAGAACCTTGATTTTCTTAGGAAGAGGTCATTTTGTAATAGCTTGCATCTTTTGAGGCTCCAACTTCACTCCTTCCTTTAAAACAATATGAACCAAATACTCGAATTCTTATTTCCCAAAAGAACATTTGGATATTTTTACATAAAAATGATTGTTCTCAATAATTTATATAACTTTTCCACATGTTTAGTGTGGTTTTCCCATGATTTATTATAAATATGTGTATTATCAAAGAAAACCAACACAAATTTTATAAGATGGGATCAAACAAAATTGTTCTTAAGTCAAGCCCGCCAGACTTCAAACGGCGATAAACGATAATTCAAACCAAATTCGCGTTCCAAAATAGCCTGCTGACGTCGGCCAATTTTGTGACGCGAAAACCAAATGAATTCCGCCCTAATATTTTTCGGGTCCGAAGTTGGGCTGTCGTATGGAGGGAGAGTTGTGACGCGAATTTCTTATCAAATTCGCCCTAATATTTTTTGGGTCCGGATTTCCACTGCGCGAGCGGCCCAAACAAAGATCCGCTCCAATCAATTTCTGCCACGTGTCCTCAATCAAAACTTGCCCTGCTCCCGGCTGCAGGTGCATTCGATGGCGTTTAAGGCGATGGGACATGGATGTGGCAATTTCATATCAATCGCATTAAGTTTTAACGTTGTTCAATTAAGTTCCAAGGTTTTCACATCAAATCCGCATTAATTAAGTTTTAACACTGTTCAAGATCGGACCTCCACTCCTGTTAGCCATTCCGCATGCTCCAATACGATCCGGCCTTCAGCTCTCATTAATGATCAGAGATTAATTATGACGAGCATCCTTCAATTGCATTGCAGTTGGGTCGATAAAATGGCATTTCTCTATGGTTTTTCAGACGAGCCGGTTGTTGGGTTACACTGCCTGCTCACTGTGACGAGAAGAAGAAGTGGCCAGCTGAACTACTGCTTAGACCTTATTGCATATCTGCATTTCTTTCGGTCTCGTCTATGTTTGTCTTGCTCTGTTTCTTGGAATTTTGCTTCTCTGTATCCTCTTGTGCCCACTGCTAGTGAGACTGTACCCATGCCTCGCCAGCGTCAAAGGATGCGTTGCCGCAGGGGGAGCACTAAAGGTCAACCCCTGCGCGCTCCCTCCAGCCCCTCAATCGCGTCGTCTTCTGGCCAGTCCAGTGATTATTACGCAGGTCGCTATCCAAATACTAGGAGTGGGCGGGGTCGGGTTGTAGGATCTAGCCACCGTATGGATTCCCCTGCTCCTCATTTTCCCACCGCTAGTTCACATTCTCCCACGACGCGCACTGCGCAATTTTCCTTTAATTTCTCTCTCAACCACCCATGGATCACAGCTTCAGTCACTGTGGTTTTCTGCGAGGACGCCCAAACAGAGGAAGAATGCACCCGCCCGGTGGGTCTGAGCTTGGAAAAATTCGGCCAGCATTTGGTCCTTCAGGAGGGGAGCCGTGGCATGAATGTGGAGGTAGCACCTAGCGATCCTGGAACTTCCGAAGGATGGTGCCGAATCATCGAGGAGCCAAAGGAGTAGTTTGGTTAATTTGTTTTTCTTGCTTCGCGGCCCACTTAATTGGGCTGCTTTTAGATTATTTTACTATGCTGGACCTTTGTAATATTTTTGAATTCTGTAAATTAAACGTTCAAGCCTGGTTTCCCCATATGAGGGCAGTCTTCTTATTTTTTTGATTTTTTGATGACAAATTTTCCATGAGTCTGGGCAATGATTTTGACTTCAGTGTAATTTTATTCCCACTGTTAATAGATTAACTTTACTTAGAAAAACAAATGTTGCCCTGTTTCTATTTTAAACCTGTTTTTTGAAATACAGAGCCATGTTTATATGGTCTATGTATTATACTCTTTCTCTGTATATCTACAGGAACCTTTTTGCTATGAACAGGGTGGATGCTGTAGCGGGCTACTAATGGAAACAAGCGAGCCTGAACCTTACATCTCGGATGCACCAGATGGTTACCAATTTTGGAATCAAGCGAGCCTGATCTTACAAGCGAGCCTGGGTTTCTGCAGATGGTTTTTATTTCCGGGAACAAGCGAGCCAGAACATACAATCGACCCTAGGTTTATACATATTTTTTCTCTATCATGGATGCTTTTTGTGTGAGGTGTATATCAACAGTACATGTCTCTGCACATTTCCTGTATCCGCTTTATGATACTATTTTATGTGTTGACGGGTTATCACTCTGCCTTCAAAGCTAGTGATGCTGGTTTATTGATATGGTCTGATGGTATTTTTATATTTTGGACATATCACACTCCTCACATGATTAGCGTTTTTCTCTGTTCAAGGATTTTGGGTACTTTAATTTGTATTTGGAACAATGGACGTCGGTACTCTATTTGTTGCTTTACTATTCTACATACTGCTATTTCACTTTCTTATAGATGCCTCGGGCATATTTGGATGCTTTCTCAGATTTGTAGATAATATCCATGTGGACCGTTACTGGGTTTTATATCATGTCCCTGTATGTGACATGGGGTATTTTTCTATCATTGTCTGGGGTGGGACTTCCACTTTTCTGGATGGATATTTGGGTTCCAATCTTCAGATGTGAAAATGTAATGACTTCATGGAATGTTTTACTTCATATAATATATTCAAAACAGTGTTTTTTCTCTTGTGAAAAAGAAATGATTAATGTTTATCACTCTGCCTTCAAAACTAGCGATGCTGGTCTATGTTGCTGGTTTATTGATATGGTCTGATGGTCTTTTTATATTTTGGACATATCACACTCCTCACATGATTAGCATTTTTATCTGTTCAAGGATTTTGGGTACTTTAATTTGTATTTGGAACAATGGACGTCGGTACTCTATCTGTTGCTTTACTATTCTACATACTGCTATTTCACTTTCTTATAGATGCATCGGGCATATTTGGATGCTTTCTCAGATTGTCGATAATCTCCATGTGGACCGTTACTGGGTTTTATATCAAGTCCCTGTATGTGACATGGGGTATTTTTATATCATTGTCTGGGGTGGGACTTCCACTTTTCTGGATGGATATTTGGGTTCCAATCTTCGGATGTGAAAATGTAATAACTTCATGGACTATTTTACTTCATATAATATATTCAAAACAACATTTTTTCTCTTGTGAAAAAGAAATGATTAATGTTTATCACTCTGCCTTCAAAACTAGTGATGCTGGTCTATGTTGCTGGTTTATTGATATGGTCTGATGGTATTTTTATATTTTGGACTTATCACACTCCTCACATGATTAGCGTTTTTCTCTGTTCAAGGATTTTGGGTACTTTAATTTGTATTTGGAACAATGGACGTCGGTACTCTATCTATTGTTTTACTATTCTACATACTGCTATTTCACTTTCTTATAGATGCCTCGGGCATATTTGGATGCTTTCTCAAATTTGTCGATAATCTCCATGTGGACCGTTACTGGGTTTTATATCATGTCCCTGTATGTGACATGGGGTATTTTTCTATCATTGTCTAGGGTGGGACTTCCACTTTTCTGGATGGATATTTGGGTTCCAATCTTCGGATGTGAAAATGTAATGACTTCATGGACTGTTTTACTTCATATAATATATTCAAAACAACGTTTTTTCTCTTGTGAAAAAAAATTGATTAATGTTTATCACTCTGCCTTCAAAACTAGCGATGCTGGTTTATTGATATGGTCTGATGGTCTTTTTATATTTTGGACATATCACACTCCTCACATGATTAGCGTTTTTCTCTGTTCAAGGATTTTGGGTACTTTAATTTGTATTTGGAACGATGGACGTCGGTACTCTATCTGTTGCTTTACTATTCTACATATTGCTATTTCACTTTCTTATAGATGTCTTGGGCATATTTGGATGCTTTCTCAGATTGTCGATAATCTCCATGTGGACCGTTACTGGGTTTTATATCATGTCCCTGTATGTGACATGGGGTATTTTTCTATCATTTTCTGGGGTGGGACTTCCACTTTTATGGATGGATATTTGGGTTCCAATCTTCAGATGTGAAAATGTAATGACTTCATGGACTTTTTTACTTCATATAATATATTCAAAACAACGTTTTTTCTCTTGTGAAAAAAAATGATTAATGTTTATCACTCTGCCTTCAAAACTAGCGATGCTGGTTTATTGATATGGTCTGATGGTATTTTTATATTTTGGACATATCACACTCCTCACATGATTAGTGTTTTTCTCTGTTCAAGAATTTTGGGTACTTTAATTTGTATTTGGAACAATGGACGTCGGTACTCTATCTGTTGCTTTACTATTCTACATATTGTTATTTCACTTTCTTATAGATGCCTCGGGCATATTTGGATGCTTTCTCAGATTGTCGATAATCTCCATGTGGACCGTTACTGGGTTTTATATCAAGTCCTGTATGTGACATGGGGTATTTTTCTATCACTGTCTGGGGTGGGACTTCCACTTTTCTGGATGGATATTTGGGTTCCAATCTTCAGATGTGAAAATGTAATAACTTCATGGAATGTTTTACTTCATATAATATATTCAAAACAACGTTTTTTCTCTTGTGAAAAAAAAATGATTAATGTTTATCACTCTGCCTTCAAAACTAGCGATGCTGGTTTATTGATATGGTATGATGGTCTTTTTATATTTTGGACATATCACACTCCTCACATGATTAACATTTTTCTCTGTTCAAGGATTTTGGGTACTTTAATTTGTATTTGGAACAATGGATGTTGGTACTCTATATGTTGTTTTACTATTCTACATACTGCTATTTCACTTTCTTATAGATGCCTCGGGCATATTTGGATGCTTTCTCAAATTTGTCGATAATATCCATGTGGACCGTTACTGGGTTTTATATCATGTCCCTATATGTGACATGGGGTATTTTTCTATCACTGTCTGGGGTGGGACTTCCACTTTTCTGGATGGATATTTGGGTTCCAATCTTCAGATGTGAAAATGTAATGACTTCATGGACTGTTTTACTTCATATAATATATTCAAAACAACGTTTTCTCTCTTGTGAAAAAAAAATGATTAATGTTTATCACTCTGCCTTCAAAACTGGCGATGCTGGTCTATGTTGCTGGTTTATTGATATGGTCTGATGGTATTTTTATATTTTGGACATATCACACTCCTCACATGATTAGCGTTTTTCTCTATTGCAGGATTTTGGGTACTTTAATTTGTATTTGGAACAATGGACGTCGGTACTCTATCTTTTGCTTTACTATTCTACATACTGCTATTTCACTTTCTTATAGATGCCTCGGGCATATTTGGATGCTTTCTCAGATTGTCGATAATCTCCATGTGGACCGTTACTGGGTTTTATATCAAGTCCCTGTATGTGACATGGGTATTTTTCTATCATTGTCTGGGGTGGGACTTCCACTTTTCTGGATGGATATTTGGGTTCCAATCTTCAGATGTGAAAATGTAATGACTTCATGGACTGTTTTACTTCATATAATATATTCAAAACAACGTTTTTCCTCTTTTAAAGTTTCATTTTTTTTTTAAATTTAACCCGCCGTCGGTATACCAATGCCTTGTAAGCGTCGAATTGCGACAGCTTAAAAACGTCGGAAGAGTGACAATATAAAAACATCGGACGAGCGACGTTCAAAACGTCAGACCACATTTCGTCGGAATTGCGACAGTTTACAAACGTCAGAAGAGCAACGTTCAAAATGTCGGACCACATTTCGTCGGAATTGCGACAGTTTACAAATGTCGGAAGAGCGACATCCAAAACATCGGACCACATTGCGTCGGAATTGCGACCATTTACAAACGTCGGAAGAGCGACGTTAAAAAAGTCGGACCACATTTTGTCAGAAGTGCAACAGTTTACAAACGTCGGAAGTGCGACGGTTCGGGAAACGTCGGAAGAGCAACGCTTGTTTGGAAGTGACGGAAAAAGTGTCGATAGTGTGACACTTTTTAAGTGTGTCGGAACTGCGACGGTATGGAAAACCACATTTTTCCTGCCCTCGAACTGTCGCTCTTGCGATGACTATGTGTCGGAATAGCGACGAATTGGTCGTCGGAAATTCCGCCAAATTTTCTAGTGCTAGGATTGCCATTAACATTGGGCACAAACAGAGTCAACCTGTGGGAGGGAGTAATTACAAAACTCAAAGGCAAAATCGCAGCACGGGGAGGTCAATGGCTATCTCATGGAGGAAAATTGACACTTATAAAATATGTTTTGTCATCTCTGCCAATATATCAAGCGTCATATCTTATGGTACCCAAGTCAATTTCAGGACAAATAAATAAAATTATGAGGGATTTTCTGTGGAAAGGAGGCAAAGGAAACCAGAAAAAATGCCATCTGGTTAAGTGGGAGATAGCAAAGCGAACAATGAAATAAGGAGGCCTCCAAATTCGAGACCCGGACTTTGCCAACGTAGCACTAGGATGCAAGATTCTTTGGAAGCTACACAGTGAACCCAATCACTCAGTCAGTAAAGCACTAAGGCACAAATATTTACCAAATAAAAATCTAAAAAATTTGCAGAATGCAACCAGTAAAAGGAGCTCGATGTTATGGCAGTTATGCATTAAGGGAATGCGCTTCTTCACCTAGAACTTATACCACATCCCTGGAAACGAAAAACGAGTCAAGCTGTTGACTAATTGGATAATGGGCCATTCACCAATAGCAACGCAAGACAGTCTGCAAGAAATCTGCGCATATTTAAAAAACAAAGCAGTGAAGATAGTATACGAAATCTCAAAATGGAATGAGTTCAGGCTCTGGATGGATTGGAGCTTTGGAAATATACCAGATCATCTTCAACAACAATCATAAAAGCTCAAATAGGAACTTCGTGAAGCAACCTCGGTGCATAAAACAAAGAATGATAAATGGGGATGGGGACCTACAGGAGTATACTCTTCAGTCAAAGGCTACGAGCTGCTTTAGCCACACAGAGATTGACCACTCCCAGCAAAGTTTTAGAAAGAGGTATGGGATACAATGGCGCAGCCAAAGGTAAACTTCTTCTTCTAGACATTAATGCATAAAAAAATTCTGACCAGTGAAAATCTATTGAAAAGGAACATAGCAGGTCCGCATAGGTGCTCATTATGTAAAGAAGCCATGGAAACTATGGAGCATTTGTTTGTTGATTGTCCATTCACAAAAAAAAATTGGACATACACACTCCAAGGCCTAAAGGCTACAATCCCCATGAAAATTACAGTTGTGGAATTATTCCTCTCATGGAAAGATCGTTATCCTCTACTCCACCTAAATTTTTCATGGGCCAGAATCTAGATCATTGTTCCCAAATATGTGTGCTGGAAACTATGGCTAGCAATAAATGAGTAGATATTCAACAATGTAACTTGGCCTCCCAGTATGGTAGTAGCAAAAGCAAAAGGTCTCCTCCTTGAAACATTGAATTCCCAGAAAATCAAAGAAGACTCTTCAGTATAGCAAGAGGAAAAGAGTTGGCTTGGCACCCATACATTTACCCAATGGATGAACAACATTGATAAACCTCTCCGCAATCCTGAATGGAGGCTAAGAGATAAGGATGAAACTTTTCAGAGTTGGTGGAGGAAGCAAGGAATAACTACAGCTTTCTTTGATGGTGCCTCTAAAGGCAACCCCAGGAAAGCAGGAGCCGAAGGACTCATATACTCTCCAGATGGAAGCATCAAATAAACCTTCAACCGGGGACTAGGACATCGAACTAACAACCAAGCAGAAATTCCGAGTTTGAAATTTTTTTTCCAAATAGCCATAGAAAGAGGTCACCGGGAGCTGCAAGCATTCAGAGACTCAGAACTCCTGATCAAAATGATACATACACAAGGTCAATTCAATGATGCTGGTTTAAACAAGAATCTGCAAAGGTTGAGATACATTCTCCAAGATTTCATCCCCTTCAAATGCTACCACATCCTCAGAGAATCAAACAAAGAAGCAGACTCCTTCGCCAACAAAGGCTGCCTCCTAGCCCAAGGAGACCTCAGCATAAATGGAGGAGATCCAGAAACAATTTGTATACCATGAAAATAGACAACAACTGGAAAAATAAAATGTATAAGACTTGCACTGAAAGATGTAAGGCTGCGGCCATTTGAAGTACTAAATTAATAAAAATCCATACCCGTTTCAGTTTATATATATATATATATATATATATATATATATATATATATATATATATATATATATATATATATATATATATATAACAACAACAGGAACATTGGTTAGGTCCACATGTATGATTATGGGAACACTCCATCTTCTTATTATTAATAGTTGAATTTTGATAATAAAAATATATTTAATTTTTAATTATATTTTTATATTATTTAAAATATAATATTAATCAATGTAAATAAAATAGTAGTATTTATTTATTATTTAAAAATAAAATAAAAATAGAGTCTTTTAATCCTTTCGAGTGTACTCTTTGAAATGTGAGTTAATGTATGCCAATATATATATAGGAATTCCTTTTAACAAAGACTTTATTAGAGTTAATTTGCCTCCCTTACAAGGTTAATTATTAGATCAAAGATGAATTCTCTTTTCAATCTTTCTTAGTAATTAGGTTCAATTATTTTCTCTATATCCATTATATTTAATAATAAATCCAAGGTACTTGAACCCATTTTGTAACTTCAAGTTTAAAGATAGAAATAAAGCTTTTAAGTGATGTTCATCTACTTCACTCAAAACCAATTTCAAATAATTTACTTCCATTCTTATAACCTTATAATATGATTTTATAATTTTTTGTATTTTCCTACCTTCTACCTGTATACATTTGAACAAAAGCAGTACACCATGCACAAGGAGTAAATGAGTAAGATATTAATGACTTCCCACACAAACTCCTTGTAGGGATTTGCTTATCCTAGTCTACACATTGGACCTTTACAAACAACGAGAATACATACTGGGATAGGGGATAACATTGTCTCAAACATTTCATCTTAGAAAAAGAAGATGCCACCTCATTTATCGAAATAAAAAAAGAAACAAATGTCTCACATCCCATAATTCAATTCATCACAGGAAGGAAAACCCCCATATTAGTCAACAACCACCTCAGAGATAACCAACATGTCCTAACATAAGCTCTAGACATGTTTAGTTTACAACGATAGTAGACATATTTTTTTATTCTAATAATATGTAACTCCTCTTGAGTAGAACCAATTACAAAATGAATCTATCTCCCTTTCAAAAAACCATATTTCTTTAGTGAGATTACCTTGGAAAGTACCTTTTTTAACCTCCTAGTTAAAACTTTTGAAATCACAGTATATAAATAAATTTTCACAAAGCAATATGCCTGAATCTTCATATGATTGGATTATCACTTTTGTGGATGAGAATAATAGATGATGAATCAAAGAACCCCAAAACAATACCTATCAATCTCACATCCTCGATAACCTTGAGAAGGTCATCCCCCAACAAATCAAAAACCCCCCAAAAAATCTCAATGGTCCATCCATCTAGACATTAGATCTTATATTTTTTAAATGAAGATAAAATTGACAAGACCCCATATTTTTATATCTTTGCATAAATTTCTTGATTGTCCTATGCAACTAGTTATGCAAATTATGAAGCCATTTTTATAGTTTTAGTAGTGTTTTCACCTTTAGGTTCCTTGTAAACGGAGCTAAAATGTTGTATGCCTGACTCTAATAAGTCCTTATAATTTCAAGCTACAATAATTTCACCATTCCTCATTTCCCATATGGTATTATAATATTTCCTATAGATTGCATACTTGTGAAAAATTTTAGCATTGTATCCAACCATATTTCCCTATTATTCACTATGCAGTCAACTCCATGATCATGCACTCATTTTTTCTTTCTACCTTCACGTTCCTCTAATATTGTCAATTCCTCATCATTGAAGAACCCAAGGACATTGACCTTAAAGATTCTTTTGATATCTACCTCAATCTCCTTAAGTATCATGCCCCTACTCTTGTACCTCTCGATTGTCCAAACTACCACCTTACCTTAATAAATTTTAATGTTTCATTGAATTATCAACTAGTAGGTTTTAGTGGGGCAACTTCAAAGGTTTTCCAATTGTCTTTGACTAGATTCAAAAAATACCTTCAAACCAAATTTGATTAATTTTGAAGGGAGGATGAGTTTTCATCCATGTCCTTGAGCCAAAAAAAGATAGAGATGTGAATTGATATGCCATCTTTCTTAACCTAAGATCTATATATGTTTTCCCTTTGAATTATATTATACTAAAGAAGAAATATGGGTAAAAATGCGAAGGTGGGTTATACTTTTGTGAGAATCGGGGGTGGAAAAGTCATTTTCCCAACAATTTGGCCAAACATTTTTAAAAGTTTGGCCGAATTGTTTTAGAGTTCGGCCAAGCTTTCAAAATTATTTCGATAGAAGTAATTCTGCCATTTACATTGACAGCGTATTGACGACATGGGCAAACAGATTTTTGGTCAGAGATGGGAAAAATAGCAACAAAATTTCGACTGAACTTGTTCTTATAAATATATTGTCCTGCAAACCCTTAATAGGTTTCGGGCGTATTACCATTGTCTGTTTGTTGTCTTGCATCTGTCTGTCTCACGTTTGTCTGTTTGCAGGGGCGACGAGGTGAGGTGAGTTGTTGCTTTGTTGTGCCATGACGACGAGGTGAGGTGTTGCTCTGTTTGATTTTAATTTTAATTTTTTGTTGCTTTGTTTGTTGCTTTTTTTCTTTTTCTTTTTAATTTTAATTTTTTTTGTTTGTAGGGAATTTGGCCTGCGTCCTCCATGACATCGTCAACAATCTCCTGCCTCGTCTTCTCATTGCAGCTTCGTCCTCTTGTCATCTACGAATTACCAGGTATGCGTCATTGTAACCTTTGTTTTTAGCAAGTTAAAAAAATAAAATTAGTCATTAAAATTTAAATATGATAATCTTAATGGAAATATTTCTTGTACAAATGGAAGATTTCATCCTTTTCTCTAGCTGTGTGCTTGCTAGAAGGTAACCATAAGACTTATAGTAAAAAGAGTACTATAAATTAGAAACACAACCAAACGGATCAACAAACCAACCTAGTACGGGAAAATAATACCATTTATCTATAGAGACGATATATCGTTCTCAACCTGGGAAACCAACATTATCAATCCCCAGAATCAAAGAAAATTTTAACTTTGAAATGATAAGTTGATGATTAAAATTGAGGAAAAGGGGTTAGATAGTTGAAATTGCATAAGAAATGGAAAATCTATATGTTTACACTTTAACTTTTCCATTCATAATTGTTTGTTAGCCTTAGCAGACAACGACTAAAATTTTGCAGTACGTGTATGTATTACCAGCAGGAGGCTGAAAACTGAAAATAGTTGTCAATTTATCATATGTTTCATTGTGCTAAGAAGGATGTCAACTTGGCCAGTTATAATTCTTTGTCAGTCCCAACACAAAGTGATTGAAATTTTTCATTGTGCTGATGTATTGCGATCATGAGGATGAAAATGTTGACAATGGTTATCATCTGTTTCATTCGGCTAAGAAGGCAGACAATAGTGAAGATTGAGGGCTAAGAAAGTTGATAATAGTTGTTATCATTTATATGCGGACTAGAGAAACTAGGGACAATAGTGACAGACAAGGCTGACAATAGGAACCAGCCTAGATTCATCTAACTCTGGATCTATCATGTGCCGAGAGGGATCAAATCTCTCGAGGTGCAAACATATTTTTTGAGTGCAAAACTTGAGGAAAGGTTTGCACCTCGAGATATTTGATCCCTCTCGGCGCATGATAGATCCAAAGTTAGATGGATCTAGGCTGGTTCCAGTCAGAGGCATCAACGTCACATTTTTCAGATTATTAAAATTTTTGTATATTTTTGAGATGTAAGATGGATCTAGGCTCGTTTCAGTCGTGTGCTGCCAAGGAAAATCTATCAAAGATATGATTAATTTTATCAGTAATATGTAAATATATCAAATATTAATATAATCATTTTAAATATGCTAAATATTTCTCAGATTAACTTGGTCATTTTAATTTTAAATTTTCTTAGTTACCTCAGTTCGTTGAGATGATAATTATTGTTAATAACTATAATGATGAAAAATGATGAAATATTTTTTTTAAATGTAAAGTGACAATAATAGTGTTGAAAGATAGAAAATGTGAATAATAAGAACCTACTCATGTTACAATCAATCTCAAACTATTTTCTTCTACTATTCTTATTTCCTCCCTTGTTACTTTTGTCATCTTTTCATATCGATTATATGAAAAAGAAAATTTAAATCGTAAACCATTTAAATCTTTAGCTCGACCTATTGTAGTAAACATGATACCTTGTCTCTCTTGCTCGCCAATATTAATAGCTTAAATTACTATAACACAAAAATCAATCTACATTGTTAATAACTTTTTGTGCTTACACTAAAATCAATGCATATTGTTAATCCAATCACTTTAATATTAATGTAACGTCATATATCCAATTACATCAAATCATAAATCAATATATACATTGAAATCAATGCATTTAATGCAAGCAATAAAATAAGATTAGAAAATAACTTCTACATTGAAATCAATGCACCTAATGCAATCAATCAAATAAGATTAGAAACCAACATCTACACTGAAATCAATGCATTTACTCAAAGCAATCAAATAGGATTAGAAATCGCCATCTACACTGAAATCAATGCATTTAGCGAAAACAATCAAATAGTATTAGGAATAATCTACATTGAAATCAATGCATCTAGTGCAAGCAATCAAATATAATTATAAATCGACGTCTAAATTGAAATCAACACATCTAGTGCAAGCAATCAAATAGTATTAGGAATCATCACCTACATTGAAATCAATGCATCTAGTGCAAGTAATCATATATCATTAGAAATAAATATCTACACTAAAATCAATGCATCTAGTGCAAATAATCAAATAGGATTATAAATCACCATCTCCACTTAAATCAATCCATCTGGTGCAAAAAATATTCTTCCCTCTCTCCACCCTCCACCCATATCTATATCCCCATCCATCTTTTTTTTTTTGTCTCTATCTCACCCCCTTAAACACACACGCTCTCGCACTCCATATATATCATTCTCTTTGTCGATCACCCTCTCTCCCCATCTCTCTCTTCTTCCCTCTCTTCCCCTTCTCTCCCTCTCCCCCGCTAATATCTCTCTTTCCTCCTTTTGTCCTCTCTCTCTCTCTCCATCTTCCTTATCACTCACTCTCTCTCTCTCTAGGAACCAACATCTACACTAAAATCAATGCATTTACTCAAAGAAATCAAATAGGATTAGAAATCACCATCTACACTGAAATCAATGCATTTAGTGCAAACAATCAAATAGGATTAGAAATCATCTACATTGAATTTAAGTCATCTAGTGCAAGTAATCAAATATAATTATAAATCGACATCTAAATTGAAATCAACACATTCAGTGCAAGCAATCAAATTGTATTAGAAATCACCACCTACACTGAAATCAATGCATCTAGTGCAACTAATCAAATATCATTAGAAATAAATATCTACACTAAAATCGATGCATCTAGTGCAAATAATCAAATAGGATTAGAAATCACTATCTCCACTTATATCAATCCATCTAGTGCGAGAAATATTCCTCCCTCTCTCCACCCTCCATCCATATCTATATCCCCCTCCATCTATTCTTTTTTGTCTCTCTATCTCACCCCCCTAAACACATGCGCTCTCGTACTCCATATATATCAATCTCTTTTTCAATCGCCCCCTCTCCCCATCTCTCTCTTCTTCCCTCTCTTCACCTTCCATCTATATCTCTATCTTCCCCTTCTCTCCCTCTCCCCCATTAATATCTCTCTTTACTCGTTTTGTCCTCTCTCCCTCTCTCTCCATCTTCCTTATCACTCTCTCTCTCTCTCTCTCTAGAAACCAACATCTACACTGAAATCAATGCATTTACTCAAATAAATAAAATAGGATTAGAAATCGCCATCTACACTGAAATCAATGCATTTAGTGCAAACAATCAAATAGGATTAGAAATCATCTACATTGAAACCAATTCATCTAGTGAAAGTAATCAAATATAATTATAAATCGACATCTAAATTGAAATCAACAAATTCAGTGCAAGCAATCAAATTGTATTAGAAATCACCACCTACAATGAAATCAATGCATCTAGTGCAAGTAATCAAATATCATTAGAAATAAATATCTACACTAAAATCGATGCATATAGTGCAAATAATCAAATAGGATTATAAATCACCATCTCCACTTATATCAATCCATCTAGTGTGAGAAATATTCTTCCCTCTCTCCACCCTCCATCCATATCTATATCCCCTCCATCTCTTCTTTTCTGTCTCTCTATCTCACCCCCCTAAACACACACACTCTCACAATCCATATATATCAATCTCTTTGTCAATCCCCTCCTCTCCCCATCTCTCTCTTCTTCCCTCTCTTCACCTTCCATCTATATCTCTATCTTCCCCCTCTCTCCCTCTCTCTCCATCTTCCTTATCACTCACTCACTCACTCTCTCTCCACCTTTCTCTCTCTATTTCTTTCTTCTTACCTCTCTCCTCCTCCCCCTCCAAGTCCATCTCTCTTTCCCTCCCTCTCTCCACTCTCTCACATCCTCTCTCTTCCTTCCTCTCTTTCCGTTTCTCTCCCATCTCTCTCTCCCTCTCTCTCTCTCTTTTCACCCACCAACTATTTTACTATATCCCTCCCTCTCTCCCTATATCTCCTTCTCCTCCCTTGTCTCCATCTCTCCTTATTTTTCTCTTTATCTCAGCCCCAAACATACACGCTCTCTCTCTGTCTCTCCCTTGTCACTCCTTCTCTCTCTCCACTTCTCACTCTCTATATTTCTTATTTCCTACATCTCTCCCCCTCTAACTCCATCTCTCTTATCGATCCCTCTCTCCTCCTCTCTCTCAAGTCCTCTCTCTCGTCCTTCCTCTCTCTCTCTCTCCCCTAAATCCCTCTCTCTCTCTCTCTCTCCAATACTCTCTCTTCCCCCATCACTCTCCTCCTCTCTCCCCCTTTCTCTCCCACCTCTCTCTCTCTCTTTTCCCTCCAATCCTCTCTCTTCCCCCATATCTCTCTCTCTCTCTCTCTAATCCTCTCTCTTCCCCCATACCTTTCTTTCTCTCTCTTTCCACCCCTCTCTCTCTCCAACTACATTACTATATCCCTCCCTCTCTCCTTCTCACTTCTTCTCTCCCCCTTCTTTCCATACATCTTACTTTGTCTCTTTATCTCACCCCTAAACATACACACTCTCTCTCCATCTCTCCCTTATAACTCTCTCTCTCTCTTTCTTCTTATTTATCGCTGTCTTCATCATTTGCTATACCTCTAGTTTATTTATATTTTTTTATTTATTTACCATACCCCTTTTCTTTACTATGGTATTTGGCCCATAGGCTTGTTATATAATTACATTTTTATTTATAATCCTATTTGATATGTTGTTATTTATTTACCTTACCTCTTTATGCCTCTTTTATATTTATTTATTTACCATACCTCTTTATATATATTTTATATTTATTTATTTATTTATCATACTTTTTTATACCTCTTTTATATTTATTTATTTACCCATGGTATTTGGCCCATGGTATCAATATTAATTTGTCCCATGGTATTCATCCCATAGGCTTCATCTAAATAAAACCTCTTTTTAAAGTTTTTTTAAATATAAAAAGGTTTATGGAATAAATATAAAAAGAATTTTTATTTATTTACCATACATGTAGTTTATATATTTTTTTATTTATTTACCATAGCTCTGGAGTAAGTATAAATTCATTTATTGGGCTGTAGATGCGCCTCTCCCCGCAACTCTCGGCGCAATAAATAGAAGAAACTAAATGTTTTATAAAATAGTATTAATAAATAAAACTAAATATTTGATAAAACAATATTAATAGAAGAAGGGAATCACTATTTAGTTGTTATGAGAATCACTTTTTATTTTTTATAAATTTTAAATTTACTTTAATCAGTTTAAAATAATTTTATACATTTATTTCCTAAAAAACAGTTACACAAACAAAATCTATATGGACATGTATGAGGAGTATACAATTGACTAACAAAACACTTAATATAGATTTCTATGAAATATAATGTTAAGATCAAAATAAAAAACTTATTGTTGAGATCAAAATATTTAAGAAATGAAAGCAAAAAGGGCATTCTTAAAAAAATACTCTCTTATAAGACTTAGTAATGTCAAAAGAAATTCAATAATAAGATAAATCATATGGACCATAGGTGATTGAGACTTAAATCACTTGAGATCCATTACTCAAAGACAAAATTGTTAAGCAAAAATTGTGTGGGTAAAAATGGGTAACCTAATTATGGAAAAAAAAAAATATTTAAAAAAAAATAAAGTGTAAAAAACAATTTATATATAAAAGAGTAAATATAAAAAGATGAATATATTTTCCTTAAAAATAAAAATTAAGTGTGAAAGATATTACGAGAAATATGCTTTATTTGGATTTGGAAAGCTCTAATCTAGACTGGAAAACGAAGAGAGAATATACAAAAACTAATTGCAAGAATATTTTTAACAATATATAAATGTCATATATCACACAAATATGAAAAAGAAAGAGTTGAAAAAGAGAGATTCCATTTAAAAAAAAACATGACACACAACTAGATCAATTTTAGGACTTCTCTAAAGGCAAAAAGAACATATTAGAGAAGTGGGAGTAACCAGACGAAATGAGATTTTGCTGACACGAAAGTATTCACATGGCCGACCAAGAATTCCATAAACCTATTTATCGGTATGACAAATAGATTTCCCTGGAAACCCATGAAGCAGAATCTAACATGGTTTGCGGTGAGTGCTGGCATGAATTTGTGGAGACTATTGTTTGAAGGGCAGGGAACACTCAACTTCAACAGTTTTCCAGTAAAGTGTTTGAGGAAATTTCTGACCAGATCCTCAAGACTGGTGTGTCAGTCCAGATCCTCATGTTATTAAATTCAAAATATTAGGAAAATCTCTGTACATATATCAACGGGAAGTTGGATGGTATAGGTGAATGGGAAGTTGTATCTTCACTTGCCAATTTTCATTTTCTTCTAAAAATGATTCGCTCTGATTATAAGAAAAACATATTTTACTTTAAAGATCGCAATAATTTTATAAAGACTCTATAAAATCATTAAAATTTTGAATATTTTTACTAAAATATCACTAAATATTTATAGTTTGCATATTATGGATTAGTAATATTCGCCAAGATTTCTAATCTTTAAGATAAAGGCAAACCGTACACCAAAGAGAGCTTTTACACTACAAAAAACCGTAACGTCAACAACAATCAGAAACCATCTCCACATGAGATGCCCTACACATTAAGCAAAAGTGAAAGCAGAAAGAATGAGAAACATAATTCAGTCATTTGAAGTCTGATATGGAGAAACAAATTCAGAAACCTTGGAGAAGAGATCGCATGCATGAGGAAAAAAAATCAATGGTAGCATCAGAGAAAGAGAAAATAATAGTGACAGTGTGACTGCAGAAGATGAGTTCTCTGATAAATTAAGGGAGAACTCAAATTTAAAGAGATTACATTTGGTTACCAAAGGTAAGGGATAACTCAGATTTAAAGAGATTACATTTGGTTACCAAAGGCTGTGGAGGTGGTGGCATAGCTCAGAGGCTCATCAAGTCACTGCAAAATTAAGCCTGGGCGGTTCCAGAATATCTTCTAACCTCAAACCCACTGAGAATCAAAACGCTCAAGGAAAATCAAAATGGGCTTCAGAGTGGCGGGCAGGGGATGAAAGCCAAAGTAATTCAACCTCTCTGGATCAATCGATCGATCACACGCAGTCAATACCACCAGTTTCTTTTAGCTCAAGCCAGAAACTGGCAGATCAAAGTTGCTAGGGGTAACTGGCAGAAGTCATGAAAGAAGCCGCAATATTTCCTAGAATTGCATGGTTTTTTTTTAAGTTTAGTGTCACAGGCCAATTTTATTTTAAAATAAAAAACTTTTTAAAAATTCTCTATGAAAATTGTTATAGGAAGTATTTTATCAACCAAATTTATGTTAAGTATCAAGAGAATAAGATAGATTTTAGTTGATACTCTTGTATTTTATAATAATTTTTTTCAAATCATAACCAATATTATAATCAATACCATAACCAAAATTATAGATTATCAAAACCTACCCTTCAAAAATAACCCTTTTTATTTTTATTCCAAATATATTTATGTTTGTATTACAGTCTCTTCCAGAGTCCAGACTGGATCGGACAACTCCTCTAATGCAACCAAAAATGTTGCAACTCTTCCCTACTGAATTGGACAACTCTGGTGCAGCGAAATACAAATGTTGCAACAGATAAAAATATTGTTAAAATTGTGATGCAAATGTAAATCATTCTACCAGTATTTTTTTTTGTTACTTCATATTTCAGCGTGATCGAGCATCAACAAATTTATGATTGGACAACTGATAAAAAGAGTCTGAATTTTATTAATGATTTTGAATGTTTATAATAACTGTGTAATATTTTCTGGCACATCAAGTTGATGACAAAACCCAGATAAAGCAATAAAAAGCCCATCCCTCAAGGCTCATAAATAACATCAGAATGTGCAGAGAATAGAGTTACAAATAACATCTTCATCCAAAAGAACTGCTGAATATATCAACTCAGAGACAAAATTGAATAATGAGATCAACATTGCCTAACTGCCAAAACTTCAAACATTCATCATTTATTTAGAATTGGAGCACACAAGTTGTCTTTTGCATTGATGGAGCTACATCCACCTTACATTGATTAACTTAGAAACCATAAATCATCATCAAAATCCCATTGTTCTGGCAAAGGAACAGAGGTTCCACTGGCATCAGCGTGTCCAGTTGATTCTGGAAATTGAAACGACGCAAGGAAAGAATCCATGCCTGGTTCCTCAATTGAATTGGATTTTAAGGCCGTCTGGCTTGTTTGGGGCTGCATAACATTCCTCTCAATTAATGGGCTAGAATTCTGAAGAATGCCTTCAGGAATATCCATTATTGCTTGCCCTGCCACATCTCCCATAATAGTATTGTCGATGCCCTCAGAAATACCCCAATCGGCCACAACAGTACGGCTGAGTGCAGATGATGTTTTGGGGGTACCCACAAATTCTGACATGAAGTTCTCAGAATTCATGCCCTGCGCCTGATCATGAATTATTACAGGTGGTGTTTCAGTAGATCTACTTTCTAAGGGCGAATTCTCACTCTTACATGTTTTCCCACTCTTTTTGGGAAGTGTTAAACGTTCTAGATATTGTGAGCATTCACATGTCTTATTACTCTGACATGTCTTATAACGTTCTAGATATTGTGGTGTCTCATCAGGAAAATTGAGTTTGGCTTTTTTCCCTCTGAGCCTGCTAGCTGCTGCGTCATATGCTTGCGCAGCTTCTAATGGTGAATCAAAGGTACCAATCCAAACATACTTGCCTTTGTTGGGATCCCTGACTTGTGCAGCCCATTTGCCCTTGCGTTGCTTTACGCCTCTGTATGGGCTCTTCCGCTGCTTCTTGTTGACTGTCTCAGCTGCTCTTTTGATTTGAGAATTTACAGGAAGAGTTCCTGCAAAGAACAGTAAATTTAGAAAACTTAATATAAATGTCTCGAAATTGTTGTAACGAATTTTCTAATCAATCTGTGCGAAAGAATGTTGCCTAAACATTTTGGCAGCCATTTGAACGCCTCTAAATTTAAGCCATTAAAAAAGGCTATTGTTTTTTTAAGTGGCCCCAAAAAAGACAATTGTTTGTAAGAGATGACAACCTACTTAGACTCCAAAATAAATTACATCATCAATTGCCACCTTTATTTCATTCTCAATACGCAGAAAAAGATTTAAACCCAAAAGAAAGAGAGATGATCATGCACGGGCAATTAGGTTTTTAATGAAATCTGTAAAAATTAATGGTTTATTATATCAAAAAAAAACATAGAAGAATAAGTTTTTGGGAAAATGTGGTTTTTAAAATAGATTCCAGATATAAGTGTTATAAGTATTTGCTAGGGAAATTTGATTTTTTAAAAGATTCAAGGTTGTTAAATTAATAGTAGTGGTTTGGGACATTTGGTGTTGGCGACCTATGGTATTGAACTTATGGTATTACATGTGACCAAGCCTTGGCTCATGGTATTGAGCCCACCGTATTATATGTGACCAAGTCTTTTAAAGACTTGGGACCCATGGTATTACATGTAACCCATGTATTGAGCTCATGATATTACATGTAACTATGTGTTTAAAAGGCTTGTGGCATTGAACCCGTAGTATTACATATGACCAGACCCTAGCCCATGGTATTGAGCCCATGGTATTGCATGAGACCAAGCCTTTAAAAAGCTTGGGGATTCTCTATTATAATGTGTTAGAGTTGAGAGATGAAAGCGTACTGGGTGGAGGCCAAGATGTTCATATTTAGCTATGCTTAAGCCAAGGATAATATACCAATACACAATATTTATACTTAGGGTTACATCCACAACCTCCTCATCTATCAGAATTATAAATGAAGTATGTAATTAAAATAGTGATTTTTTTGTGTTCAATTTTTAGCAATTAAATTATATCTTTATAAATTTCATTTTGAATTAGAATCCTCAAATACTTTGTAATTAGGGTTAAAATAAAATTGATAAAAATGATTTATATACAAAATCTTACATAAAATTTAAAATTAAATTAAAAATACATATATTAAATTTTTTAATTATATAACTTTTAAAATTATTATTAGATTATATAATAAGTAATATGCTTATTAGTTTTCTTTATTTTTAGGATATGTAATGTTTTTTTGGGTTTTCTTATGTGATGTTTTTTTTTGGGGTTTCAAATATGTTTTGCCAATCTACATTGTTTATATTTAGAAATACTATATTATTAGGTAGAATTTGGAATCTGAGTAAAGCTAAGTAAGGTGTAAAATCTTATTATTTGGATTTTAGGTGATTTAATAAACCATGTAATATTATTTTTTTGGATGTGAACTGTTGTTGTAGGTGTGGACCAAGTCATTTATTTGTTTATTCTAATTTATAGTTAAAAGGTTGACTGGGAAAAACCTTAAAGAAGGGATGTAATTTGACAAGCAAATTGCCATGATTTTCCAGTCAAATATAGTTTCGTCAAATACAATTTGAAATTTTACAAGGTCTCTTTTGAAATTCCAACCCTGCTTTAAAGGAAGAAGGGTTCCCCAAATAAATTAAAGGAAAACTATAAATATGAGAGCAAAAGAAAGGCTTAGACAAAAAAGTGGAGAAGGACATTCACATGTGGAGGGAGTGAGGTTAAAGAACCTATCACCAAATCTACCTTAGAGGAGTTGTAGTAGCAAGAAGAAAGTAAAATTTGAGTGATGGAAGGTCATATCTACAAGAAGAAAGTTTCGAGTGCTGGAAGGAAATAACTGCAAGAAGAAAGTCAGATCTAAGCGTTGGAAGGTCAGATCTAGAAAACTAAAGTTAGATTTATGATCTAAGAAATATATCTAACATATTGAGAAGCTATAGGGATGATTACAAAATGACTGATTGCTAAGGACAACAAAAATCCAATGACCTTGAGCTAAAGGCACTAGCTCATGTATGCATTTGAATTTTAAAGCCTTAGATGAGTGAATGGAAAAACTATATTTTTGTATACTATGTATACTAGATGTATTAGTGATTTGAGGGGCCATGATTCCTCGTCAGAGAGCCTTAATGATTCTTTATTGATGGATTGATAAAAATTGAGTGTTGGGTTCAATAGATTTCTTTACTTTATTGATTTATTGTGATTATATTTATGTTGCGCTAAGTGCTTGTGTGTTGGGGATTCTAGTATGTTTGACTACTTGGTTAATCATAGACTAGATCTAGGATCAATGGAAAAATCAACATGGTATCAAAACTACTTTGAAGAGTAGGTGGATTAGAGTGTGCACATGGAGTAACTTAAGAGGGAGCTATGAAACTGCTAGACATGGAGCAGGAGGTTCAACAAGGAAGGTGCTTTGGAATGGATGAGATAGCTTCTTGTGGATGGAAAATTTATCATGAGACAGTGTCTTCGATGGGTTGTGGAGTTTCAATTCCGATAGGGGAGCCATGTGCACATGGGGAATTTGACCAAGGAGGATGAGAATTCATGTAGAGTTGAGTTACAATGGTATAGATTGGATTAGATCTAATGTTTGATTGCAACTCAAGACTGACAGTAGCAAAAATTTCCAGGAGGGAAATCAAAGTGGCCAATGGAGGTTGTGTAGGCTCAGGGGGACTCCCTGAAACACTTTATAAATCAATTCAAAAAAACAAAACAAAATGAAATGATATGAAAATTATAAACTATGAACTATGCAATATTAATTTTTGGATATGAACCGTACAAATTTACAAAAAATTGGGTTAGGTATTTTTGCAAAAATTCAGGTTGTTCTTATTTAGAAATATTACTATATTATGCAGAATTTGAAATCCAACAAAAACTTACTAATAGATAAACAATATGTAAATCCAAAGAAAGAACGCAAAACAATTGATCTAAGCTTATGTACTACTTTTTAAATTAATATGAAGTAGCGTTTATTATTTTAAAAGCCCATCAGTTCCCTCTCTAAATCCTCTCTCAAAATGACTAAATAAACTATATAATATTATTTTTTGGATGTGAATGGTGTAAATTAAATTAAAACAGAAAAAAAAGAGAGAAAAAAGATCGAACATGTATATTCAGGAGTTGTCTACGGAGGCAGAGGAATTGCCCGGCAGACTTGTAGTAGTAGTGTTTGAATCATGTTTTCGATGCTGAAAATAGATTCAGCGCTATCAAAAATCTTTAGGGCACCTAAAATATTGAAGTTTGATAGCTATAACCTAGATTTACAAAAGTGTCTGCGGGATTTTCTTAAAATCTAACCAGAATTTCCATGATCTTCAAGACAAAAAAAACAGTCTAATTAGGCTAAAACGTATATTCATGCCATTTGTATTAAAAATTAATATTCCAATATATAAAATTTATCTACAATAACGAAGATCTACATTTTCTACAAATAATATGCCAGCATATAAAATTTATCTACAACTAATAAAAACCCAGAGCTTACCTTCAATTGAAGGGCATTCCTGCCTGTCCACTGATGGATCCTCTGCATTGTCTGGTCCAAGAAGTTGTTGTTCAAAAAAAGCAAGAATGCCATTAACATTATACTGAGAATTGTCAGGGTTTTCTTCTGCATTGGTCCCCTCCTGCGCCACCCCACCAATTTCATGCAAAGTAGCCAAATTCTCCATAGTCACTGGCTCACTCTCACCAATGCTAGAAGCCACTGTGTCTCTACACACGGTGTCTCAAACCCAACTGAAATTTTCGTATCAAGACTTCTCTTGCAGAGCCTCTCCCACAGTAACCAAGATTTGCAGGTGCAACAACGACTGGTTAGAATTTTTATAGACGTAGAGATGTAGACAATCCCTCTGATAGTTGGAATTTTTATAGACGTAGAGATCCAGTCAAATGGTCAACGAATAGAAATAAAGCATTCACGGCAAATGGAAAAGTGGCCACTGGCTCCGATAACCATTAAGTTAGTTAATATTCATATATTTTCATGTTATTTTAACGAGTTATCTATTTATTATGGTTTTTTGGAAATATCCCAGATAGGTAAATTACACCGTAACAGATCCTTTATTCGTTAAATTTATTCATCAAATTCCATCCCTCAATTCCGAGTTTTGATATGATGTAATTCTAAGATCAACCCGATGATAAATATATATATATATATATATATATATATATAATTTTGGTTGGACAAAACTTATTAAATAAAATGTTTGGGTAATGAAATTTTATTAATTTTGGTCATTTAAATTTCTTACATATTGAACAATTATTAGAAAATAAGATATAATTAATTTTGGCTGGACCAAACTCATAAAATGGAATTCTGGTAATGAAATCTAATTAATTTTGATCAATTAAATTTATTAAATAATGAATTAATGTTTACTCTAAATATTAGTGTTAATTAAATTTAATTTATAAGATATTTTTTCCAATTTTTAAAATATTTATAAATTTTAATTATTTAAAAAATGATTTATTAAAATAACAATAGATTTAATGGTTTAATGGTTTGACTTTAAGCGTTTTTTTGGAAGTTTTTATGGTGTATTTTTTCGTTTAATTTCTTTAGCATGAATTCATTGAAATCACAAGCTTGATGGGTAACCCTTATACAATCGAAGTGCCCAGATTTTTCAGGGCGCTAAATCTATATATATTGTAAAAAAAAACCAGTTTAAATAACAAAAATCAAGATTTTACCTCAAATTTTTCTAGGAGATTTAGGCAACCGAAACTCCAAAAAGTCGCATTAAAAAAAACTCCTTAAAAATATTGATTATATATAATTTTAGGGTGAAATTTAGTTTATAAATTCATTTTCTTGGTATTTTTTTTTTCTTAAATTTGTTATTTAAAAAATAATTTACCAAAATTATAGCGGATTTAATTAGTAAAATTACTCTAAAATGTTATTAAAAATATTAAGTTTATATACAATTTTAAGAGTAAATTTTCTTTATGAGTTCATTTTCGGGTTTTTAAAGATATTTATTAATTTTTAACTATTTAAATTTTTTTTTTAATTTTTTTTTAAAGATATTTATTAATTTTTAGCTACTTAAAAATGATTTACCAAAATTACAATAAATTTAGTTATTAAAGTTGCTTTAACATGTTAACAAAATAGTTTAGCCTGGACGCCTGACGCTGCCTCCTGCTACTTTGCGCGCAGCTTGAGCTTGGGCTGCTGCCCCCTCGGCCGCTCCTGCTCCCGATCCTGGGCCTCACGCCATTTACTGGATCTAATTGGATCCGTTTCCTTCTATCTGCTCTTGCCTTAGGGACTCACGTCCTGCTAGCTCTGATCGATCGGCCTCCCCCTCTCTGGATCTGTTTGAGCACTCCATCCTGTCTGCTCTTGCCTTTGGGCCTCACGCCTCTGCTGGATCTGATTGGACCCAATCCAGCTTTTCTTCGGCTCTGAGATGCTTCGCCTCCTGCTGTTGCATAGCGCAACTTGGGTTTGTTGCAGTTGATCAGATCCGCTCGCTTCTCGAGCATGGAGACCCAAGGCTCGCCCCTCGTTCCTTCGTAGCCTTCTCCCCCTGCTGCGGAAGCTGCCTTCATTTCGTTGCTAGCTTCTTTACCTAAGAAGAAGAAGTTTGAAGCCGCCAAGTTTTTCAAAAAGCTTACAGATGTTCCTGAGGTAAACCTTCCTCCTGAAGGCCCGATCCAGGTCACTTTGTCCCTCGCAGATTGAGCTCTAGTGGGTCAGTTCACGTGTCTTTGGCCCTCTCCAAAATCAACGGAGAACTGGGTAGTCAAGAATTGGATCCCGCTGATCAAGAACAAAGTCACTTCATACTTCCTGGGAAGGGGCTACTTCCTGTTTGAGTTCAACACAAAGGAGAATAAAGACTTGATCTTCAGGAATGGGCCCTATTTCATGGGACCCCAAGGTCTCTATCTCAATAAATGGACCCCTGACTTCGATCTTGCCGTGGATGTCCTGACGGCAGTCCTCGTCTGGGTTCAGCTCCCGAACCTCCCAGTGCACTGTTGGAATTGGGATTCCCTCAAGCATATAGGCAATGCTTGGGAAAGTTCATTGAAAGAGCAAACAATAAGGACCAGTATGACTGCGCTCGAATATGTGTCGAGGTAGACTTAGAGGTGGGACTTCTGGAGGCCATCAAAATAAATGTTGGCAGTTGGACGCATGTGCAAATGCTAGACTACGAACAACTCCCTTTCAAATGCCGCAAATGTCATATCTACGGACATTTTGCTAGAGGGTGTCCGAACAAAGGGGAAGCAGAGAAAGGGAAGGACGATGGTTGGAATCAAGTTAAGAGGCCAAAGATCTCTCACAAGAAATCTGGGGCCCCAAATGGCCAAGGCTCCCAGCCAGTCTCCGCCCAAAATGGACCTCCGCCAAAATGTCAAGATAACAAGTATGAGATCTTAAGCTCTGCAAAAGAGGTTCCACAGGAAGAGGATAGGCAAGATAAAACCTCAGAAAAAAGGACCTCAGCAGGATCAAGGCCTGAAGAAAGTGCTACAACAAGAAATAAGGAAAAACAAACAAAAGCCTTCGAGGAGGAATAAGACTCGGAGGAGTCAGAGGAGGAAGGAGGAATAGGAGATACACAGACATCGGTCAGAAGATCATCAAGGGGCTGCAAATCTGCTAGAGAAAAGAGAGATTAGGAAACCTACAAAGACAAGCTTCAGGGTAGTCAGCCCACTCTGGAGAAACTCCTTGGCAAAAATTCGAAGATGTCTAAAAACCAAGCATAGGGCTCCAAGGGAGCCCATCATCATAAAAATAAATGATGAAGATTGTCTCCTGGAATTGCAGAGGAATGGGGAATAAAGTGAAAGAAGAAGCAACGAGAAGCCCTATAAGAAGAGAAGCCCCATATATTCTTCTAATTCAGGAGACCAAAATGGAGGGCAATGAGTTTCTCCAAATCAGTAAAATTTTTTGGAAGGAAGCCAGAGGTCAAGCAGTCTTAGCACGGGGAGCCTCTGGGGGGCTGGGCTCTCGCTGGAATAATTCCAAGTATATGTTGGTCACAAAAATCCATAATACCCACTGGTTGTTCCTGAAGTTACAACTTGTGGACTCGAGGGAGTCATTCTGCCTTTTTAATGTCTATGCCCCAACAAATATAGGGGAGAAAAGGGATTGTTGGGACTCCATCAGACAATTGTCGGAGTCAGAGAATTTGGAAAACATCATTGTTGCGGGAGTGGGTGGATGATCTCATGCAAGGCTGGGATCTGCTCGATATCTCTCCAGAAAATGGTAAGTACACCTGGTCCAATAAAAGAATAGGCCCGAACCACATTGCTACAAGACTTGATAGATGTTTGGTGCAGAGCTCTTTCCTTTTGCTGGGCTTTGAATCTAGATTGCATATCCTCCCTTGCAGTGTTTCAGATCATAAGCCTATTAAGCTTGAGATTCTGTATCACAAGGATCTAGGCCCCATACCTTTCAGATTCAATCCACTCTCGGTCAAGGAACCTGAGTTTCTGAATTTGGTTTAGGACAGTTGGAAATTGCCGGTGAAGGGTTCACCTTTCTTCATCTGGGAAGAAAAGCTTAGAAGACTGAAATTTGTTCTTAAATCATGGGCCAAATCCCTCCCCAACCCTGCAATAGATAGAAAGCAGGCCCAAGACAGACTTGCTCAGCATCATGCCCAAAGTGAAGATGTAGAAATCACTAAAGAAGTTTTAGATAAGGAAGCTGAGCTACAAAAAATTTTCCAGAAAGCTTGCCTTTTGGAGGAAGAGCATTGGAGACAAAATTCTAGGAGTTTATGGCTTAAAGCGGGAGACAGAAACTCTGCCTTCTTCCACAAACAAGCTCAAGCTAGGAAGAGCTTCAACTCTATTGCAGAAATTAAGGAAGGAAACTCGATTCACAAGGATTTCGGGAGCATCAAGAAAGCATCTTTCAATCACTTTAAAAATCTGTACAGCGAAGAAGGAGTGACTGACCCAAACTCCAAATTCTTGGAGGCAGTTCCTCCTAAGCTCTCCCCCTCAATGAATCAGCACCTTGAAGCTAAGATCACTATAAAAGAAATAAAATATGCTCTCACCAATATGGAGCCCGACAAAGCCCCAGGCCCGGATGGCTACACTGCAAGATTCCTTCAAGCCTGTTGGCAGATTGTGGGGAAAGACCTCTACAAAATGATGTTGAAATCTCAAAATTGTCAGAAAATAGGGGGAAGCACCAACTCTGCCTTCCTTGCCCTCATTCCCAAGGAAAAGGGCGCTAAGGCTTTCAATCGGTTCCGCCCCATCTCTCTTTGTAACATTGGATATAAATTAATCACAAAGGTGATCGCTAATAGACTAAAAGGAATCCTCCCCGCCATCATTCCGGAGAATCAAGGCGGGTTTGTTCAGGGGTGACAGCTTGCTGACAACTTCATCCTAGTTCAAGAGGCGATTCATTCGAGCCAACAATGCAAAGAGAAAGGTATGGTAATTAAACTAGACTTGGAAAATGATTTTGATCGTGTTAGACTTAGTTTTCTTTGGGAAGTCTTGCATAAATTTGGCTTTGGAATGAGCTTTATCAATTGGATTTGATCTTGTATATTCGATCCCTGGATCGCTCCCTTGGTGAATGGGAGAGCAGCTGACTTTTTCAAAGCTTCAAGAGGACTTAGGCAGGGTTGCCCCCTTTCTCTGCTTCTCTTTGTCCTCCATGTTTCTGTCCTGAGTTTCTATCTAGATTAGAAACTGGTTGATCGAGAGATCTTGGGGCTCAACGTTGCTAAAGGGGTAAAAAATGTAAATCATGCATTGTTTGTCGATGATACCCTCTTGTTAGGGGTTGCCTCTGTTCGATCCGCCTTAAGGTTCAAGGAAGTTTTGGACGATTACTGTGAAGCTACAGGAAACATCTTAAACAAAGGGAAATGTAATGTTTTCTGTTGGAATATCTCTGCCTCCATTCTCTCCGCCATCTCCAGAACTCTTGGCTTTTCTACCTCCCTCAGTTGGTCCTCTTTTACCTATCTGGGCCTTCCTATCTTCTGTAAATTAGCTTACAGCAGAGACTGGATCCCTCTATTGGATAAATTCAAGGCAAAAATTCAAGCATGGGGATTCTCATGGTTAAATCTCGCCGGAAAAACTGTTCTCATCAAATCCGTTCTCAGTAGTCTCCCCATATTTCAATTCTCTGTAATTCTAGCTCCTATTGGCATTATCAGGAAAATGGAAGCCTTCATATGCAAATTCTTCTGGAAAGGTGGCAATCACAATGAAAGAAAAATCCCTTTGGTAAGCTGGGATAAAATTTGTAAGCCTCTGAATGAAGGAGGCCTGAATTTTAAAGATCTCTATTGTGGAGGTAAATCCCCTCTGTGAACAGAGGCGATCCCTACTAGCCCAGACCGGGTCTAGAAACAATCGTTCACGCTATAGTGCAGGTTCCTAATTGCAAATAAACCGACTAGCGATGAAGGCTTACCTGGAATCTGATGATGTTGCTTGTAGAAGAGGTGGCGCTCCCGTTCCTTAGCCCTGGCAGATCACAATCCCCACGATCTCCGCGATGGACACCTGCACATGCGAGAAACAAAACCAATGCAAGCATAAAATCTAGTAGATGCAACTATATGTCAGTCAGAAAGGACATAACTCATCATTATAAACAACAACAAGAGTGGAACCATAACCAATAGTCGTTTATTATTAATCAATCAAAGGAAGAATACAACCACATAGTCCCGATGCTGAATCCGAGGTCACTCGTACAACACGTCTCAAAAGCCTCGCCAAGGGATGGGACAAACCTCTCTTCGGATCTTGACAATAGTCTCCTTGCTTGAGTTTGGCCTTAGGGGAATAACTCTGCCTCGGCAGCGATGGGGCTCTTTGGGAATTTAGGGAACTTGGAAGACTAGCTTTGCAAATGGAGATGAGCAAGCTTTTATAGATGGAGGGAAGGAGTTGGGATCCCTATAACTGCGGATTGGCCTCGTCATCATGAAGCTTCCATGAGAGGTGGCAAACCACTTCCTCTCTATGGAGATCCGTAGCCAAACCTCCCAACTCAAGATAGATAGCAGTCCAGGAATTTGTTAGGACGAAACTTCCGCCATTTATTTTTAAAAAACACAACTTAAATTGGCTGGCGTGAGTGCGACTCTGGGACAGAGCGCCAATTGGCGCACCCTCTTTGAAGGATTTCCCCCATTGGCGCGGGTACTGAACTGGCTGCCCGCGCCAATGCAAAAAGAGGCGTTTTTAGGGTTTTTTGCAAAGAGATGTCTTCAGGGCAATGAAAGCTCATGTTCAGAGGGATGTCATGAAATTATTTTCAAGTCTTGTCTCTGTTCACATGTCACGGAATGAGCCATCCAATGTGCGGGATGGGGAATGGCAGGGACGGTGACAAATTATTGTGTAACAGATGCCCCCTAAAGTATGAGGCCCGAACGAGAGAGAGGGGTGAAATGCTTTACGAGAACATGTCCAACTGAAAACTCTGCCGTCGGAAAACCTGCGTGAAGAAGTACAACTGAGGTCTCAAATACATGATATATATGTGGTATGGGCGTAGCTATCCATAACAGAGTATACAATAATCCAGATCCCAGGCATGGACACAGCCATCCAGTAAGGATCGATAAATAGACTCAGGTATGGTCGCAGCCATCCAGTAGGTGAGTCATGTAAATAATCATAATAATCCACAAACTCGCGGCCTGGATTACAACAGACACAATCCAGGGTCTTGTGCTCCATATCGACCCGAACACAGTACAAGTTCAAGCATGCGAATATGTGAGCTGAAGTCGAACATGCAAGAACATCATCTGATTACCAGCCAATGATGAAAGCTGTTAACAGACACGAGAGGAACCACCAATAATGACAATGGTCCTCAAGGTACTATAGGTACAATCTACGGTATGTGAATCAATGAGATGGCATCAAACACCTGTAGAATCACTCGATCGGAGGCTAATGATGAAAACCTCATGTCAAATGCGAAGAACTTGCCATTGAGGCATGCAGGCTCCAAGGCACCAGAAGGGAGTCTCTAGATCGGCTTCCTGGATAACGAGCTGAAGTCGACAGGAAGTGACCTTGATCGAAGGTGGGCCATAGTGTTTCCCACATCATCGACGCGAGACAGAGGAACATAGTGTTTTTGTGAATCACAATCAGATGAGAATCAACTTCTCTTGAACATATGAATGACACGACAGTGGACTTGGAAGTATTTGACATCAAAATATCAGAGGTCATAGTGACGAGGCAAAGAGCAGATGAGAGGTCAAAAGGGATTACCCAAACCCATGGAGGCAAGTGAAAAACGAGATGATATGTCCCCAACCCGACACGAATGCAGACAAGTGCCATGTTCAAGAGCGACATACTGCCGACACGACAATGATTGTGGTTCCATTTTTTCCCCACCATTTCTGGCGAGTACCCCAATTATTTTTGATAACAAGCTTGAAGGGGATAACATATGCTTGTAATATAAGTTCGTCCTTTGGACGAATCCATCCTAGTACATTTAACGAGCCCTAGGAAGGAGCGACTCAAATAACGTCATCACGACTGAATCCGATGTCATCAGGGTTTAACGAGTCTGACAAAGGAAGAACTTGGCGTCTTTTCATGTTTAGAGAGTTTGAAAAGACATCAGAAAATTAAACTCCAACGGTCCCTTTTCATAAATAGTTCCTTAGATCCGAAAAGGTAGAAAACTATGTCTGAGAAAACCTCCTAGTCGCGATAGGCTAGGGTATTCCTTTTTCGTAAATAATCTATCCCAGCCCGAAAAAGGGGTAAACGGATACTGGGTAGATGTCGTTTCGCAGCCACTTTAACGAGATCGAAACGACAAGGGCCTCGACAATCTTTTCATGTTTAGAGAGTCAGAAAAGAGCTGAAAGATGACTCCAAAATGACTTTTTCGTGTTTTTACCGAGTCCGAAAAAGTATAAAATACAACTCGTTTCACCGTTGAAGTCACATAGAAACCTGTTGCTGCACACAGAGGCAAGTGTAAAATCCATTTTCGACAAAATATATCAAAATATTAATGAAAATGCCTTTTAAAACCTATTTTAGATTTCACAAAGTTATAAATAGTCTCAAATGGTAAAAACAAAATTACTTTTACTATTTACCTCATTTGGAGAGCAGCAGTGGTCCATTTTGTGCAAACCTTCTGACGGCGATTACGATAGATCCGGGCTACCATTCAGATTCCCGTTCCTTCCAGGTAAGAGGCGCTTCCCTGTACTCCATTTTAATCCATTTTTTCATAGTTTTCCATTGCTCATTAGATTTTTGTGGAAGATTTTGTAATTTTAGGACTCCGCCCATTGGCGCGGGTATCGGGCACGGACCCGCGCTAATGGCCTTTTGTATACAAAGAGCGCGCGCCAATGTCACAACGCGGTTTTCCATTTCAAAATTCCAAATAACTAGTGATTTGAATGGATTTCCAAGTATACCAGAGATCTAATCAAGGGTTTTTGACCATGTTGATGCAGGCAACCGAGTACAATGGTGATTGAATGGAAAGAGAGAGAGCATGGGGAAGAGGACGAACTAGCCATGGAGAGCGAAACTTGTATGAATGCTCTCAAGAACTGTGGGCTTAAAAATTTCTTCCTGACACCTTGCTTACGAGCTCAACCTGAGCTCCTACAATACCTGATCAGTATTTGGGATGAAAATGAACAAGTGTTCAAGCTACGGGATCAAGTACTAGAACTGGAGGTTTCTAACGTATACTTCATAACCGGACTATCGCGCAGAGGTCCAGTGCCCTTATTGACAAGGATCAGACCATCTGGTGAAAAGATGGAGCAGGTAATGGCGAAGGTGTGCCTAAGGGCACGAACCGGATCAGGAAGCGGAAAGGTAGACATTCACACCATCGAGGATCTAGCACTCAAAGTAGTGCTACACACCATTACACGAGCTGCAGGATCGCAACCTCCACATGAGGCGACCAAGGCCCAACTCATACTAGCCTCAGAGTGTATGAGTCCTACACTGTTTGACTGGGCTACAGCGGTGACAGTCAACATGAAGAGACAGCTCACGAAGTGCAAGCAAGCCAAACTAAAGCAATTTGGCTACGGTTCTATCCTGGTATCGTTCATTTTGGAACGACTACCAATCTTCCAGGGCCAAGGGGCCATAGTAGCTGAGCCGGTACCATGAGAGCCGAGAATGGCTCACTAGGCAGCACTGATGCCCAGAGCAGGAGGGGGCCAACAGATGTCCTGGAGGCCGGAGTTTTTTGGGTGGCTACGGCATCAGTTGATCGTAGTCGAAGACTGGCCATATGCAGGGACCGATTTCACTGGTAATCCAGACCTTCCACTCCCGGAGGGAGATGACTGGGACGAGGAGTTGGGTAAGATCGTCTTTTTTATTTTTGTGTTTTATGATTTTTTTTTGTTAATACATGTCCATTCTGACAGCAGTTATATGCATATGCAGATGTTGGCTCGAAGAGACTAGCCGGTATGTCTCCTATTTCATGGAGAACTCATCCCGCAACTAACCCTCAGGCGGAGGGTGCCGAGGGAGGAGAGTTGGTCCAGAACCTCGAGGGGATCGCTCGGGGGATTCTAGACTACGCCCGGCTGGCAGATGTCCCACTAGCATACCAGAGACATACGGTGGGAGTGCCTAGTCACCTCCACCATCTTTTGAGATGCTTAGTGCGTGATGTGGCTTTTTATCATGAGCACCACGCAGATTAGACACCTAGGGCTTTATTTCATACATATTTTTTGAGAGACATGTCGTCTCCGGATGTATTTAGACGAACATGTATATTTTTGATTTTATGTGACACACACTATGTAAACATTTCGATATATATATATATATACCTATTTCTGGATGGATCTCTTCACATGTGATGATGTTTTGTTTATAAATTGCGCAAATGTCTAACTAAAACCAAATTAGCTACTGCATCCATTAATGTATTCATATGTCTGGGTATATGTTGATATGTAATATAGTCAAAGTTTCTTTCCAGTAAACGAATACGCAGATACAGCCGTAAAATAGATGGATTTCTGACTGAATAATGCCCATTGAGCTGTAATACTACAAGTTGTGAGTCTAGATACACAAGTAATTCACGGATACCAAGTTTTACAGCCTCAGTTAATAATTCTAATACAGCACTATATTCTGCGATGTTATTTGTAGTACGTCCCAGACACACACCTTGCAGGTTGACCAACTCACCAGTAGGATCGTAGATTACCCAGGCTGCCGAAGACAGATTCCTGGTACTACGGGAGGCACCATCCGCGAAACCAACAAACGGATTGATGGACATCTGCACAATCAGGAAGACCCGATCAGCAGAAAGATGTTTACAATGCACACCACACCACACATGCACACAAATTAAATAACACACCTATGTACACACACCACACCAAAAATCACTTCAAGCGTAGTATTTTTTCAGGTACAACCCATTTCTGGGCTGCCCCAGCGGAACTCCTTCATAATATATAAGCTCATAAGCCCCATTCTTCAATGCTCGTTTAACTATATAGGGCCCATGCCACATGGGTTGGAACTTACCAGCCCCAAGCTTGTCGTGTGCTTGATCGTACAGGAGGACGAGGTCCCCTTCGACAAAGGAACATGGAGAAACTGATTGATCAAAGTGAGCTTTGACCCGCTTCTTTTGTGCTTCAATGACTAAAGCAGCCAAACGGTGGGTTTCATCTAACCATTCCAGATACAAAAGATGCTCTTCCTCAGCAGAAGTGTCAGGTAGAAGTTCCACAACCAATTTCAGAGAAGGAATCTCACATTCAACCGGAAGAGTTGCTTCCAGACCATACACCAATTGAAATGGTGTGAATCCAGTTGCACTCTTTGCAGATGTCCAGTAGGCCCATAGAGCTGAGAACAGTTGGAGGTGCCAATTGGATTTATGAATACCAACTGTTCGTTGAAGCATAGTGAACAGAACCTTGTTCACAGCCTCAACCTGGCCATTTGCCTGAGGGTAATAAGGCGTTGAGCTATCGTGGCGTAAGCCCAATCTTGAAGTCAGCTCGGCCATCATATAATCTCGGAAATGAGTACCATGGTCGGTAACGATGGCCTGAGGGACCCCGAAACGTGCAATGATGTGGTTGAAGATGAATTGGGCAGTTGTCTTACCGTCGACAGCTAGTGTAGGCATCGCTTCAGCCCACTTCATAAAGTAGTCTACGGCGACGATTATATACGCATGCCCCCCGGACGAATGAGGGTTACACGTCATAAAATCTACGCCCCATTTCTCAAAAGGGCCAACGTTAATAACAAGATGCAAAGGAAGAGGCGGCGTGCGCATCTTGCGCTGAAAGACCTGGCACGCGTGACATTTACATACTGGGACGATACAGTCTTTGAATATTGACGGCCAGAAGTAACCTGCTCGCAGGATTTTCTGGGCAGTGGCATATCCAGACATATGACTACCACAGGTGCCACTGTGGCAGTCATTTAGGACCCTTTCAGCCTCTTCCAAGGTTAGGCACCGACAGAGCACCGAATCTACTCCAACGTGGTATAAGGTATCTCCTACGATGCGGTAGGGTTGAGACTGATGCCGAATCCGACATCGGGCATCTTTAGTCAACTCAGACCAGAATGTGGAGGTATGAAGATACACAATTATGTCACCGTACCAAGGGTCGCGAGTACTGATAAGGAAAAGAGTTTCGTTTGGGATATGATCCTCGGAGTGTGAAGGAGTGGAGTCTGTTGGGAGTGAGCATATAAGATCCGCGAAAACTAGTGATTTGGTTGACTTAGCAGCAGTGAACTCTAAGTCAAACTCCTATAGGATAATGATCCATTTGGAGTATTTTCCCCCAAGTAATTGTCGAGAGAGAATATATGTCATGGGGTTGCAATCCGAAACCACTGTTATCGTACGCAACAGGATGTAGTGGCGAAAACGCTGTACAGCATGTACTGCGGCTAACGCCAGCTTCTCGACGTGAGCATAATGTGTTTCTGTGTTGAGAAGGTTCTGTGATAGATAATAAAAAACATGTTCATTACCATCATCGTCATCCTACACCAGAACCATAGCAATGGTGCTAAACGCGGCGGCCAGATACAAAGTGAAATCACGGTGGTAGTCCGGAGGACGAAGCAAAGGAGCATTAACAAGTAACGTCTTAAGCTTCTCAAAGGATTCTTGAGCAATGTCGTCCCAATGGAAGGGAACGTTCTGCTTTAGAAGACACGTGAATCCTTTGGCCACCTCCGCATAGTTCGGGATAAAGCGTTGAAGAAAGTTAGCTTTTCCCTGCAGACTCTGTAACTGATATAACAACGAGGGTGATGGGAGATTGATGATAGCCTCGACTTTTAAAGGGTCAAGGTGAATTCCGTCTTTGGAGACTATAAATCCCAAAAGACAGCCAGAATCCACGCAAAAGACGCATTTATGAGGATTAAGCCTAATATTATAGCGCTTACAGCGAAGGAAAATCTGGCGGAGGTGTTCAGGGTGGTCCTCTCGCCTAGCTGAGTGAGTTGGCAAGTCATCCAGATAAGGCTGAAGGATATGGCGTATGTCGTGGAAAGCGTAAGACATCGCCCGCTGGAAAGTGGCTCCAGCGTTCTTCAAGCCGAACGGGAGCTTCTTATAAGCGAAAGTACCCCACGGACAGATGAATGCAGTCTTATGTTGATCCTCAGGTAAAATATTGATCTGATTATACCCGGAGAAACTGTCCATCAAGGAATGAATCTCACTTCCGGCACATTCGTCGATGATTTGGTCTATGAATGGAGTGGGATAGTTATCCTTTGGACAGGCACGATTAATATCACGGTAATCAACACAGACCCTAATAGTACCCTGCTTTTTATCAACAGGGACAATGTTGGAAACCCATTTCGTGAGGGGGATGGGATAAATAAAGCCTGCGTTCAGAAGTTTTTCAACTTCTGCCTTAATTGCAACGGCTTTGCGAGGATGCACCGTGCGTAAGCGTTGTCGCACAGGCTTCGCACCAGGGTAGGTTGGAATCTCATGCACTACGATACTGGGATCAATCCCAGGCATCTCCTCATAGGACCAGGCGAACACATCTCTGAATTATTTAAAAAGATCAGTATAGACTTGTATCTCATAAAGAGAACAAGTCACTCCCACGTGTATGCTCTCAAAGATCCCCGGTTTAACGAAGATGTTGATCGGGATGGTTTGAGTGATATTACTCAGGTTTCCTTCCGAAAGAACCTCGTGCGTCAAAATGGGCGTTTGGAGAGGTGGAGTTGGAACCTGAGATGCAAAATGCTTTAGACAATCCGACATTGCCCCCAGGCAAGGCATAAATGAGGAACGATGATGTCCATCGCTCCAAGGCAACTCCTCAAGAGACATTGTTTCTACAATGGCTTCATCCGAAGGAAAAATCTCTTTGAGAGGATCAGGTGAGTCGACCTCGCCAAGCCAGGGGGACTGAGAATAGATGTCTAAAGCCATGCTCGAAGGAGCATGCTGAGGTGGTGGAGGATCCGATGCGGCAACAATTTCACAGTAGCTAATCTCTACTAGAGTTAAGGGCATCGATTCTCCAAACTCAATCACTTGGTCAGGCATAGGGATGAGCCATGGGTCGTCAGACCTAGAGATCATATTAGCGGTGTGCGGTGGCGGTGCGGGAAAATACCCATGAGGACGGGGTCTTTGAAGAGACCGGGTCCCACACTGTCAGGGGGATTTGGAATCTGATCCACGTACGGAACGTTGTTCTCGGAGGTGGAGGTGAAGAAAGACAACTGATCCACCGTAGCGCTTTTGCCCTCGTGAGGGAACTTAATGAGTCGAAAGAGGGTGGACGGCACGCATAACATGGCATGAGTCCAGCTGCGACCGAGAAGTATATTGTAGTTAAGCTTGGCGTCAATCACTTCTACTTCTACGTTGACAGTCTTCCCCTATAAAGTGATCGCTAGACTCTCGAGAACACCCAGGGGTTTGGATTCTCGACCATCGAATGCCTCTAGGGCATTGGGAGATGATGAGAGGGCCGGAGAGCCAATGGCCTTCCAGAAAGCGGACGACATGACACAGGTAGAGGCACCTTCATCCACAACGGCCCTATGAATGTTAAGACCGTTGATCCCGACTTGAATAACAAGAGCGATCTGATGTGGAAGCTGGGGGGTGAAATTTTCTAAGTCAAAGGTGAGAAGACTAGAATCGGCGGGATTGATTCCACCGATTACAAATAATAAAGCTTTACTTTGCGAGGGACAACTTTGAAGAACTTCCAAAGTAGACATGGCAGAAGGCGCCTATGCCAGATCCTCAACAATACTGTAGTGTTGAGCGGCACGGGCATTCGAATTGTAGGAATATTTTCGTAGAACACCTTTAGAGGGTGGCCTCACAACGGGTTCAGCAGTAGGCTTCTCAATTTACAACGAACCGGAGACAGGTGGGGGAGGTGGACCATCAGCAATTGCATTCCCCGGTGCCTGACGCGATCCATTGTAATCCTTCGAACGCGTGGCGATAGAAATAGGTGCAGCGCCATTCATCATAAAGACTTGGGACCCAAATGGTGCAGATGGTGAGGGCTGTTCAACCATCTGGGTCTGTTGAGACGGGAACGGTTCTTTAAGAACTGTCGGAGTCCCTTTGGAGCCTTTTAGAAGTTGACTAACTTCAGATCGTCGATGACAATCCTTAGTATAATGATCTCCTTGACAAATGAGGCAGGGGTACTTCGGTTTGCGTTGGGAACCGTCCTCGGTTCGAGGTTTGGAATCTGGCTTTGGGGTGTCGGATTTGGATTTACCTTTGCCCTTCTTCTTTCCTTTGGAGGTCTTTTCTGTAGGATTGGCCTGAACGGCATTGACCTCCGCAGTTTTGCCAAAATCGGTAGGGGCGGGAGGAGCAGAATTATTGGATGAGTTAGACTTCTGCTTCCCATTCGAAGATTTCTTCGAATTCTGAGACACGGAACCAATAACGCCTTCCACCGCTAGGGTAGGCAGAGCTTTAGAGGTTCCAGACCGTGGAGCATCAGGAAAAATATCATACAGCGTGCCGGATTGTGAGTATAACAAATCTAAATATTGAGCACGCGCTATGGCTTGTTCTTCAGTCACACACGCTCCCACAGCAATATCTTGGGCGATTTTGTTAACGAAGGAGGTGGTGAACCAATGAGTTAGTATCTGATCAGGTATATGAAACTTTATCAGTCTACGACGACGTCGCCACTCATGAATGTGATCAGAAATGTGGGTGGCTTTGTCCTACTTCATAGAAGTCAGGAGGTGCGTCCCGGCTTCATAGCGAACCGGTAACTGAAAATGAGTCAGAAAAGCCATGGCTAACGTATTGAAATCTTGAAAGATTCCACAGGAAAATTCTATATACCACTTAGCAGCAGCGCCAGTCAAAGTGCGCTGGAAGAGGTGCAGACGGATTGAATCATCCACCCAAGAGTTGGATGAACACCAAAGATGGTAAGTCATCACATGAGCTTGGGGGTATTCTCCAGCTTTTCCCTCAAACTTGGGGCAATCACCGAGCACCTTGGTAGGAACCGGAGGCCAATAAGGATTATGCAGAATTGGATCATTCGTTAATTTCGAAACATCCGGTAACTCCAAGGTAGCTAGAAACGGCAATGGCGGATTGGACGACATACCTGGCCCTGGGTAAGGACCAGTACTTGTACTCCACGCTGGTTGGGAATATCCTTGCCCCCATGGGTTATGTCCCGCAGGATTCTGACCATAGGGGGTATAGGCCGTATAACCATTCTGATTTGGTTGCTGGTAACCAGTGTGTGGGGCCTGATAACCAGAGTATGGAACCTGAGTATGAGTTGGCCCTGTTTAAGCAGCATTTGGATTTGGCTGCTGAGTGTAGGTGTAGCCGGGCTATTGAGGATGATAGTTAGAACCTTGGGGCTGGTTATAATTCGGTCGATATTGACCATGAGAATAGTAGCCGCCTTGGGGTTGAGTGGGCTGCTGATAGGTGGAACCCTGCGGAGCCTGATAATTTGGGTGCAGTGGTTGATTTGGCTGCGGCATCGAATAAGTCGGCTGTTGTGCAGGGTTAATAGGATGTGTAGGCTGGCCTGGCTGAACGGGCTGCCCTGGGTTAACAGGTTGACCCGGGTGAACAGGTTGTGCCGGTTGTGCAGGTTGATCAAGCTGTTGAGAAGCACTAGGTTGCATTGGGTAGACCGGTTGGCCTGGAGGCGGAACACCAGGTTGTGCCGGATAGGCCGGTTGCCCTGGTGGAGGAATGGAGCCAGGTGGTAGCTGGTAACCGGTTTGACCTGTAGCAGGACCATAAGATGTTCCCAGCTAGTGTGCAACGTTTGGATTGACAGGATACTGAGGTTGCACGAGTTGGGAAGGTTGGACTTGCCCCCCAGGACCATACACCGGCCCCGGTTGGTACCCTGGCTGAGACTGCACAGGTTGACCGGAAGGGTTGTAGTACTGTCCTTGCGGACCGTACGATGGCCCTTGCTGACCCATAGGATAGCCTTGCACGGGCTGCCCCTGTGGCTCATAAGGAAAGCCAGGTTGGCCCGAAGGTTGCCCTTGCGGGTTATAAGCCTGGTTATAAGGTAAACCTTGAGCATGAAGGTGAGCCTCTGGAGCGGGTAAAAGTAAAATGTTACCGTGCTCATCATATTGATCTAGAAAAGCATACACGGGTGTACCATCCTGTGCATAATGCGAAAAATAAGAGTAGTTGGGATCTTGGGAGGATGGTTTGACCTCGGGGTTCGGTTGTTGCAAGGATAACCGATACTCCTCCGAAGAGATGTTCTCCGGCATAGCAGTCGCTATATAAACGTCTTCAGGAGGCGGCACAGCCATCGCGGAGGGTGCCGTGACAGCAGGTGCAGACGCGGCCACACAGACAGTGGGCCGAATGGGTATAGAGGTGACGGGTGTCTGAGGAGACATCCCCAATGAAGGAACCACCGGCCTCGTAGAAGGATCTGACACCCCCATAGAGGTTGCGGCGGCAATAATCTGACCCAAGGATCTATACCCTACCGGTAATGAAGGACCGGGTGATGACATAACAGCTGGTTCAGGGTTGTCTCCTGGAAATAATATCCGAGGAAATAACTGGTAATCCTCACCGGATGTGGGGATTTCCTCGCTGGATTCACTCATGATTGAGCCTGCCGCTAGATCTCGTAATAGACGGTGAGGACTAGGAGGAAAAACAACAGCTATAAAAGGCGAACCCGATGTAAGAGAAAGGAAATCTGCCCCTACTCTTAACTCAGACCAAGGGTCGGAAAAGGGCCAATTGAACTCAACTGGTCCCCCAAAGGGTTGCTCAGCAAGAACCTGTCCCCCGTCAGGAAACTCGGAAACAATGGGCTGTTGAGGTTCAACATAGGGTTCAGAAGCCTCTGATGAATCGTCCGTATAAGGACTACCGGTAGACGAAATCGAGGGTTCCGCCACTGTGGTAGTAACGATAAGAGAAAAAGATCAAACACACACACGGGTTGAAAAAGAGTCAAGACACACAATCAAATGGCCAACAAGAAAAATCTAACAGGGCGTGTGATCGCGGGTATTTTGTTTTACCACATTGAAACTTTAGGAAACTTCACCATTTCATGTTTTAAGAGTCGAGAAACGGATAAAAGGTGACTCTATCTCTTTCAGTTTTGAAGCAAGTGTGAAAGGACAAGCGCTTGGTGATCCTTTCAAATTTAAAGAGTCAGAAAAGATCAAATGACTACTCAGGAATACTAGGCAAAGGGTGTACCAAATAACCATGAACTGCAATATACACCTTGGTTTCAAAATGAAAGAGAAATCAACCAAGGACTTTCCGTACGTGCAGGCAATCTCCCCGAATGCTGTGTCTGGTGTATCACGAATATAGAGCGGCAGACTCGGCTTCCTATGGATAAAGGATTGAAACCTAGTGGGGTCTCCCTTTATATACGCGATGGTACGGGGAGCACAAGTCCGTACTAGCGCTGTCTAAAGCCAAGAGGCGAATGACAGCTACTAGGTTTTAAGACGCTGGAACACGTCTCTAGCCTAGACCACTAAATGTGTTTCGTTAGATTTCAATGCTGCCTTAGTGTAAATTGAGTAAATTTTAAATTTTATCTTCAATTACGTTTCAGTTTTCAGGCCCTAGCGAATGTAATGTCTCAAAATCTCCTAAATGCACTCTATATGCCACAATATATCATTTCATTCGATGAAAGCTATTTATGAGAGAGTTGAGAGCTTTTCACACAATAACGAAATGAACAGAAAACAACCAATGATGTCTCTAATGCAGCTAATGAAAACTAAAAAGCTTTTCGTTCAAGGTTACCAATCACTAATAACACCGAAAAGACCTAATTCACATTAACTAATGAAAAGCAAAAGAGATTTTTTTTTAATATTTTCAATGTTTATGAGAAAAATGCACTAAACAAAATGAAAACTAATGGAAAGAAATTTGAGAAATGGTGATAAGAGAGCAAAAAAAGGCATGCTTCACTCAATAACAAGCACAATCAGATCTCAGATCGACCAACAGTCCTTCAAAACCAAGAAAAAATCCCAAAGACACAAATGAGCCGTGTAATCTAGGCCCAAAACGAGACAAAGCGGAATTCGAATGAAGGAGGATTCAATCACCCAAATAGCACAATAAAATGATAAACAACTGTCAAACGAATGCAGGGAAGCAATCACAAGGTTGACTGAACCGATAGAAACCAAAAACTCCCAAGGGAGGCTTGACACACCATAGCACCTAGATGACCTAGGGCTAGAATGAAAAATCGATGGAAATGGGCAAACAACCAAAGGACGAAGGTAAGAGTCAGTCAATCAAGGCTCCAAAACACTCAAGCAGTCGAAAAAATGAAACCAAAATTAGAGATCAGGCTCAGAAAGCTCAAAATCAAGCAAACCCTAGCAGTCCCCAGCACTGGCGTGACTGTCAGGCTGAAACTAGCGCCATATCATAATTGGCGTGGGTAATACATTGACAACTAGCACCAATTGGCATGACTGTCACGCTAAAAAACGCGCCATTCAAGTTTGCTATGCCAAAATAAAAAATAAGCAATCCAAGATCAGACCAGTGATGTTTGGAGTTTTCAAAAACCCAAATTCACAGAAAGAACCAGCCCAAAAGAGCTGATCAAGCAAGAAGAATCAAGAATCAACCAAAAATACAAGACAGTGCTCCAAGTGCTCAGTTTACAAACTAAACCAGAGATTGATTGAAGTAGCTTTGATCTACTTCGCAATTGTAGAGCAAAAGCGTTTCGAAGGCTATCTGGCCAACTTCAGGCTCCGTCTATAGTTTACAACACAGAACAACAACAAGATAACGATTCCCCAACGGAGTCGCCAATTTGTTGTGGAGGTAAATCCCCTCTGTGGATAGAGGTGATCCCTACTAGCCCAGACCAGGTCTAGCAACAATCGTTCACACTATAGTGCAGGTTCCTAATTGCGAATAAACCGACTAGCGATGAAGGCTTACCTGGAATCCGACGCTGTTGCTTGTAGAAGAGGTGGCACTCCTGTTCCTTAGCCCTGGCAGATCACAATCCCCACGATCTCCGCGATGGACACCTACACATGCGAGAAACAAAACCAACGCAAGCGTAAAATCCAGTAGATGCAACTATATGTCAGTCAGAAAGGACATAACTCATCATTATAAACAACAACAAGAGTGGAACCATAACCAATAGTCGTTTATTATTAATCAATCAAAGGAAGAATACAGCCATAGTTCTGACGCTGAATTCTCCTTCAGAGAGTTGCCAACAGAACACGTCTCGAAAAGCCTGTCAAGGATGGGACAAACCTCTCTCTTCGGATCTTGACAATAGTCTCCTTGCTTGAGTTTGGCCTTAGGGGAATAATCAAGGCTCTTGGGAATTTAGGGAACTTGAAGACTAGCTTGCAAATGGAGCTGAGCAAGCTTTTATAGATGGAGGAAGGGGAGTTGGGATCCCTATAATCATGGGATTGGCCCTATCATCAAGGAAGCTTCCATGAGAGGTGGAAAACCACTTCCTCTCTATGGAGATCCATAGTCAAACCTCCCAACTCAAGATAGATAGCAGTCCAGGAATTTGTTAGGATGAAACTTCCGCCATTTATTTTTAAAAAACACGGCTTAAATTGGCTGGCGCGAGTGCGACTCTGGGACAGAGCGCCAATTGGCACGCCCTCTTTGAAGGATTTCCCCCATTGGCACGGGTACTGAACTGGCTGCCCGCGCCAATGCAAAAAGAGGCATTTTTAGGGTTTTTTGCAAAGAGATGTCTTCAGGGCAATGAAAGCTCATATTCCGAGGGATGTCATGAAAGTATTTTCAAGTCTTGTCTCTGTTCACAGGTCACGGAATGAGCCCTCCAATGTGCGGGATGGGGAATGGTAGGGACGGTGACAAATTACTGTGTAACAATCTCAGTCTCCAAAACACAGCCATGGGAGCCAAGATTTTCTGGAGAATCATTGGTCCTCACCCAGGCTGGGCGTAAAGAGCTTTATGGAATAAGTACTTCACGGGGACGCGGAAAATATGTCTGGACAATTCATTGCCCACCACTGGATCGAATTTGGTAAAAATTTGTCACAAAGCAGCTCCTCTAATTAAACACAGAGCATAATGGATACCTGGCAACGACAAAGAAATCAAGCTATGGGATGACAACATCATGATGAATCCCCCCCTGTCGAGCTTCAGTTCACTGCAAATGCTATGTTTGTGGTTGGATGGAGCTGGGTTCGTTACACTTTGGGAAGTCTCGTTGTGGGCTGGAAACAACTGGTTGCGTTGGAACCTACCGCCTGTTCCTCTCGAGTTGTCCCAAGAATGTAACCTCCTGCTCACGCTGTTGAATGGAAAGGCGCCTCTGCGCATTGGGAGGAAGGATGCCCGTGGTTGGGGGGTCGCACCAGGACTGTATACAGTAGCGCAGGGGTATAAAACTCTGCAAGAGCGCCCACATGTCCCTCTAGACCCTACTGTGTGGAAGGGTCTTTGGAAAAACAAGACCGTGCTAAAGGTGGACTCTTTCTGCTGGCTGTTATGCCACAAAGGAATTCTTACAGAAGATAGGTTGAAGAAGAAAGGTTTTCAAGGTCCCTCACGTTGCCATTTGTGCTGTGACAGTGAAGAGAATGCCCAACACTTAATGTTAGACTGCAAATATTCAAAATAAATCTGGCAGAATCTCTTGAGCCATTGGAAAAGAGTGTTCATCTTACCAATTACCATCTCTGATTTATTTGCAAACTGGCGAAACTTTTATCCAGAAACGCTCCCAAAAAATGAAAGCTTTAATGCTGCTTGGCTCTCCTTACCAAAATTTATTTGCTGGAAAATTTGGCTTGAGAGAAATAGAAGAGTCTTCAGAGATGAAAGCTTAAATCCGCAATTCATCATCATCAAGATAAAAAGTCTATGGAAAGAAAGCCTGGGTGAGCACTTGTCGAACTCGAAACTAAGTCAACAGGACTTAGACTGGGGCGCTTCGTTGGATCTCCAATTCTCTGGAGAAACAAGGCAACATAAGGATATAAAAGAGTGGCAATTTAGAGGGAAGGAGAATGAACTATCTTATTTGTTCATTAGGCAATCCAGATATACCTTTTTCTTTGATGGGGCAGCAAAAGGAAACCCCGGATTGGCTAGGGCAGGAGGAGTTATAAAGAACAAGGGCAGAATTGTGACTAATTTCGCTTGGGGATTAGGGAAATCCACCAGTATCCAAGGTGAAGACTTGGCACTTTTTCAAGGGCTTAAGCAAGCCAAGGCCATTGGTCTAACAGACGTAAATATTATAGGAGATTATCAGTCCATTATTAAAGTCTTATTGGAGGATTCCCCTCCTGCAGATCTTAGATTGGCAAGAGTGGTTTCAAGAATCAGAATTCTGGTGAAATCTCTTCAGATTGTAAATTTCCTTCATGTTTTGAGGGGGAACAATAAAGACGCTGACTTGGAAGCCAACAGAGCGGTGCCACTTCCTGCTGGCTCTCTCTTGAAAGATGGAACTGAGGAGTGGGACTCCATACCATAAAATTGATTCATGTTTTACTGCATTATACTAAATCAGTTTGTTTGTATCTATAAGATAGGAAAAATAACATAGATAGATTCTCTAGTTTCGAGTAAGAAACGTAGGCTTCCAAATTTTGGGGCCTTTGAACAGCTAGTGGAAGAAAGTCCATGGGCTTTGCCCGACTTATTGTAACCGGTGAAAGGCATTTTGGCCACATATCTAATATAAATCCATACCCGTTCTTGTAAAAAAAAAAGTTACTTTAACATGTTATTAAAAACATTATGTTATATTATTAAAAATATTAAGTTATATAAAAAAGTGTAAGATTAAAATTTAAGTTTATAATTTGATTTTTCAAAAAAAAAAAAATTTATTTTTCCAAAAAATATATATTTTAAAATACTTCAAAATATTTACTTATTTACTTCAAAATATTCACTAAAATAATTGTAAATATTTAAATTTTTCCATATTACATATTCTTTACTTACCTCATTGTTATTATTCAAAAATAATTCCTTAATATTAAAAAGAATAAAGTTAATTTTCCCAAAAATTATTTATTTTAACATACTTCAAAATCTTTTTCTAAGTGTAAGTATTTAAAATTTTCCATATTACATATTCATTACTTCCTCTATTGTTTTGTGATCAATGTATTAAAAACATCGACATTACTTTATACTCTTAATTTTATTTTTGACTTAGTTATTGTGTTTATTTTAGGTTTGTTTTAAAGAGCATATCACTAGAGCATGTGTTTGTTTGTTTAAATTAATTAAATTAAATTATGGATGAAATTGTTAATTAAATAATTGGTTAATTTATGTTTAAATTATTTATTATGATAGTTTTAATTGTTTGATTTAGTTTATGTTATTTTAGTTATTGACAATTTTATTATATTATGTAGAGTTATTGTTAATGAAAAAATTAACTAGTGTATGTTTTTTATATTTTTTATTTGATATCAGATTAGATCCACTTTAACTTTGAATCTATGAAGCACTGCGATGAATCAAGTCACTGCACTTTAAAAAAAGTTTGCATATCAAATAATATATATATATATATATATATATATATATATATATATATATATATATATATATATAAGTTTGAGTAGGACTACATCATTATCATATGCAATATATATGTCATGGGAAATTGAACCCATGACTTCACATTGAGAATTAGTATTTCAAAAGTACCTTAACAACATTGATGTCTACTCAAAATCCAATGAACAATTATATAATATAATATAACAAAATAATAAAAACATATTTAATTTGAGTTTTGGAAATATATGGGAAAAGTCACATGGATACTCCACCCATCATCAACATAGTGGACACTCCACCAATCATCACATCAATACACTTAAAATGTTTATGAAAATAAATAATGCAAAACTCAAATAAATAAAATGTTAAATTAACAATAAGATGTAGAAATATTTCCAAAAAAAACTTAAATTATTAAAAGTTAATATTAAAAAATAAAGAGAAACTAGAAGTTAAATTGACAAGAAAACAGAGAAAATTAGAAAAAGAAAGAACACCTCTACATAATCGAGAGTGATGAATATCCTATATAACATTAAGTAATTATATATTATTAATATTATTAATTAATATGAGAGGGGTGGCTTTTAAAACGAAAAAGACGCGATATATGGGAATTAATAATATTAAAATTAATATAATAAAATTATGAAGACTGTTTAATTTAAATAGATTAGATTAAGTTTAAATAATTAATAAAATTGTGGAGGATTATTGCAATGGGAATGATACTATTTAAAATAAGATTAATATTAGTTTAGATTTATTTTAACTTTTGGAGGGATCATGTAAAAATTTCTTTTAAAGTGAAAAGCGGTTTGATTCTTTTCTGAATTTGAGAGATAAATCCAGAAATAAGATGGATATAGATTGGTTTAATTGTTATTTTTTATTAAAACTATTATGATATGTGTGTATAAATTACTCTCCATTTTATATTTAAAAGAATTTTATATAATATATATTTATACATTCAAGCCCTTGAGTGTTAGTTCAATTGGTTGAGTCTAGTTGTTAAAGTACCTTTTCTATTGAGAGATCGCCATGGTTGATGTAGCAATCATTGATCTCCATGGTTGAAGTAGCAATCTTTGATCTTCAGTGTCTTTTAACGACACGGGAAAAAAAAAATTAGAGACTCTGGCAAAAACAAATCCAAAATATACAAGACCACCCATTTAAATTCAAATTCAAATTCAGATCTAATCCAAAAAATAATAACAATACAAATTCATTGAAATTTTATGTCTTTAAATAGACTACATTAGACAAGAATACCATGGGAAATCCATGGGAAGAGAATACCATGAGAAAAACCATGGGTTGTCAAAACCGATAGTCCAAAAGCCACTAATGTTTACATGACATGAAAACATCTCTTCGATACTAGGATGGAGAGTGCATCTAAAATGCTATTATAAATATTAAATTATATATAAAATTTTAGGGTTAAATTTAATATATTATGTCAATAGGCGCTCTCTTTTTTCTCTTTGCATCTTAAGATATTTTAATCTCAAGAGATTTGATCCTAGCTCTGGGTAGATCTAGAGTTAAGATGGATTAGGCTAGTTTAATTCCCCCTTTAAATAGGCTATATTCCACATGAATGCCATGGGTAACACCATGTGTTTTCATAGCTTGACCAAGTCAAGCTTACCTTGAGTAAACGGAAATTAATTAAACAAAATAATAACTTAGATTTTTATTTTTTTTTGGTAAGTTTGGCAAGGCTACATCTTCATCATGTCCAATATATCCACAAATAACTTGATAACTTGACCAAGTCAAGTTTACCTTAACTAAACAAAAATTAATTAAAAATAATAATAACCTAAGTTTTTCTTTTTAAGCTTGGCAAGACTACATCTTCATCATGTCCAATATATCACCTTGATCGGGCAGGGAATTGGCACATGAGGGAGTGCCTTAAAATATCACTGATCACCATCTATCCAAGACCCTATGGAAAACCTAAAATTTTTATTTTTACAGAAGGTTATTTTTACTTTATTATGACCGAGTTAAATTGTTTACAATTTTTTTTTTCTGAATAAGTCTAATTCTATTTATATAACATAAAAGTACAAAACTACCACAGTTTCAGCTGAGTGAGCCTGAGAGCTGGTCTTGATAATCACGAAATGCATAGTTCTGGACTGCTCACCGAGGGGAAACCAGTCCCTTAGGAACTTGTCTTGCCGCCTGCACAAGGGAAACCGACATTATGTTCAGATAATTTGACAAAAATTGACATATAAAAATAACATTATGCTCTTTCAGCAGAAGAGAATTAAACAGAAAAACAAAAATCAACTCATGAAACCTGGGCTTCAGTACCGAGGTCCACCATAGGTTGCTGTGTTCACTTGTCATTAGCAGGAGATGGAGGTTCCTCCACGATACGGTATCTATACTGGTCGCTGCTACTATCATCCCCGTCAGTGGTTGCACAGGTAGCGTTGTCGGTGACCTCTTTCACCTGTTCCTTGTTCTTGTCAGCTCAATCCATCTCTAGAGGCACCCTTGAGTCGTTAGCTGCGCCTTTGTCCGGAGTGGACTGAGGAATGGGGGCAGAAGTGGGGTTGAGGCCAGCAGCTTCCTCCCTGAGGGTGACGGTGACATAGGCAATGATAACAGGCCTGTCCAAGGTGCATTCAAAACGAAATTCCGCTCTTTGAGAGGTTTGGCGAAGGAGCATGTGAGCAGATGGAGTGGAGACAGGGGAGATGACAGATTGGGTGACCGGGTGTGGAGGAGACATGACATGGGGAGGCAGAGAGCATTGGGTGAATTGTGCTTACCTAGCAAGGCGGGCTCTGCCTCTTTAGCTTCTGGTTTCCGGGTAATGGCCCCAAGAGACGTCCTCAGAGGAGGAGTCAGTGCTGGGGGAGGGCCGGGAACGAGTAGCTCAGCCCCTGCTACTACCGCGGCGACATCTCATCCTATGACGGAGCCAAGGCATGAAGGCGGTGGGTAGTTGACAGTGTCGACTGAGAGACGGATGGGAAAAACGCAGAGTGGACGAGAAAGACGTGGCAAACTGAGCACAGGGCTGAGACTTCGTGCAACAAAGCTCGCTCTGAGAAAAATGAAAGTCTGGTAGAGTCTCGATGCAACAGAGTAGATTACAACGTTGCCTTGTGTGCGTTTGAGCGCTTGGCTCGGCACAGGCAGGAGGACAAGAGCTTCTCTGCGGAGCTAGAGAGCTGCAAGCAGAGTGGAAATGAATCGAATGACAGTGAGTAAACTCCATTGAAGACCAAACAGGTAGAAGAAAATGGTGGAGAAGCATGGTGAAGCCGTAAATGGAGAGCAAGTTGGCCACAATAAATGTGGAGTATATGCTACTGTGGGTGGCCATATGGCCACCCCACGCAGGCGACATCGGGATTATCCACGGGACTAACGTCCCATCCAGTGTAATTATCATCCGCATCGAGAGAGTTAAATTGTTTACATTATATTACATTAATATTTTTATTTATTTCTATTTTTATGTATTTTGATTTAACATTTTGACTAACTCAAATTACATAAAAATAAAAAATAAATAAAAACATTATTGTAATGTAAACATTTTACTTTGTCAAGAAATCGAAATAAAAATAAAATAGAAATAAAAAAATTCATGGTATAGAGGGTCTCTAGTATTGAGGGCCCATGGTATTCATGTGGAATATAACATATTTAAAGGAGGAAATTAAACCAATTTAGATCCATCTTAACTAGATCCACCAAGCACCAAGAAAAATCAAATCTCTTAAACTACCATAACTTTTTAGATTTATAAACAATTCACCAAAATAAAAAATTTAATTATTATAACCACTTTAAAGTTCTTAGTCCATATACTTGACATTAATATGTATGATGGATTTATGCAATGCATTATATTAGATATCATTTTTGGGATTCAATTGCTTTAAGTAAGTCATTCATCTATGACCATGGTCATAGATAAATGACTTACTTAACCGAGTTGAATCCCAAAATAATATCTAAATTAACATATATTCATGCCATCCTATTAGCATGTATTTATGCCCTAGAACTTTAGAGAGCCAAAAAAATATGGAGACTAAACAACCCTCCTAAATATATTGTGTTTATGTGGCTTGACAATTTATAGAAACTAATCTTTCAAAATCTTACTATTTGTTTATTGTATAAAGTTGAACCTGAATCAGTGTCTCATTTATTTATTTGTTGTTTGTTCTAAAAAAAACATAGAAAGAAATAAGTTAAATGGAAAAACAACACTTATTTTTCTCCCTGAAAAAAAATCTCAAAAATTGTTTTTAAATTACAAAACTCCAAAACCCAAGGAAATCATAGAACTTATTAACAACTTATCCATAGTAAGAAGCATTAAACAAATAATGTGCGAAAAGAATCACTCCCCAGACTGCTCTGGGGATTTTCTTGGCATTAAACAAATAACGAGTGAAAAAAATCACTCCTTCATTCATGAAGCCTGCATCCATCCAAACACTGCACTTGAACTTTTCTTGATGGTGCAGCTCAAGGTTTTACCCTTGTGAAAGGAGCTAGTGGAATTTTAAATATAAATCTCAATATTTATTTAGCATGTGTTAATTTATTGGTTTAGCTTTCAACAATTTTGCAGAATTTATTTTTTTTAACTAATTTTAGAATTGGTAAAAGAATAAGGGCTTCAAAAATTGCATGCTTATGAGGACTCAATGACATTAATCAAGTGGATAACAACAATAACTTAATTACAAAGTTACTGACTTTTTTTTTTCCAAAAAAATTGTAATCTAAGACATCTTATATTGACCATGTCTACATACACAAGTCTCAATGATTGGATTGGATTTGGACCAAAACACATGCAAGGTAAAAAGAAAAAGAGACCTAATATGTGCAAGCATATATTCTTAACCCTTGGACGTATTTATTTTTTTAAACTAATTTTAGAGTTGGTAAAAGAATAAGGGCTTCAAAAATTGCATGTTTATGGGGACTCAACGACATTAATAAAGTGGATGACAACAATAACTCAATTACAAAATTACTCACTTCTTCTTCTGTTCCAAAAACAATTGTAATCTAAAACAACTTTCTGTGATATCTCTCTTAACCATCTCTCTTGACCATGTCTACATACACAATTCTCAAAGATTGATTTGGATTTGGACCAAAATACATGCAAAGTCACAAAAAAAGAAATGGAATATGGGTAAACATATATTCTTAACCCTTGGAAATAACTGACATATTTGTTTCTTTTACTGCTATTTGATATTTATTTTTTCTGTTTTTTATGTGAAAAAATTGATTAATTTATACAATCATTTGAAAAATAATAATGATTATTTTTTAATATGAAAAATTAGAATACGATGTAGTAAAATTTTGGACAATTGTTTGAAAAAATAATGAATATTTTTTAATATAAAAAATTAGAATTCAAGAAGACTATCTGGGAAAAACGAATTCAAACACTTAAAAATTAGAAGCACTTTAAAGAAAAAATGACCTTATCCTCTAGAGATAAAAGGGAATCTCAAGAAGGAAAATAGGGTGATGTTATAAGAAAAGAAAAGGGAAAATGTTTGAGAATGACAACATGTTGGGATAGAGGTATCCACTGCTGGAAAAAAGCCAGTGGAACTCTACTCAGACAAGAAGTTCAGGTTGGACTGTGGTTTTGATGCCTAACATTTTGATGTATAACACTTTTTTTTTTCAAGATTGTTGTCTATTGCTTAAGGCTAGAAGGGAGAAGAGGATGTAATTTCCCCCTTTAAAATTAGGTGTGCGAGACTAATCTTGTGTATTTGAGATGAGTATCTTATCAATTATAGACATAATCTGTCTATAAATATGTTTGATTCTATGATAGTAAATAAGATGAATGGTATGATTGGTTATTTACTCCTGTAGAAGAGATTTAAGTTATACTGTTAAATAAAGGCCACATGAGGTTGGGCATGAATAATGTAGCTTACCTCTATAGTTAGTCGAAAGTTAGAATGCGAGTAAAAATTAATCGAACTTACAGGATTACTAACCTGTTCATGAAGCTAAACTGAAGAAATATTTAACGTATAGGGAAATGACACAGAACAAGAGGATTAAACCCCAAAATTGTACCGTAAAAAGAAAATCAAACCCCAATTCAAAATAAAGATGGTTGAAAAGTTTGGTCAAAAGAAAAGAGGAATCACAAATTAAAGCACGAGTGATAACTAATATGAGTAGTCTTTAGTGTGACTTTTTGAAGGTTTTTACGGTGTAATTTCTCTAAATTTTGGTAGGAATTTATTGAAAAGAGAAGTTTGATTGCTAACTTTGCACAATCAAAGTGCTCTAGAGGTTTTTGAGGGTGCTGAATCCATATATAGAGTCAAAAAACCAGTTTGAATAACAAAAACCAAGATTTTACTTCTTTCATCAGATTCCGGTGCCTGAAATTTCAAAAAATCGCACTAAAGACAACTCCTAACCAATATCCTTGTCAAGAGGTTGAGACCCTGGTTCCCGGCCAACCAAAACATGGGTCCGGTCCTCTTTTATTCGGTGAAAGATTAAACTTTATGAATAAGGGATATTCATATAAAAACTAAGCAATAGGGGCACCGCCCCCAACAAAAAAAGTTAATTTAAAAATAGAATGGAGCCTATGATATTGACCATTAATAGCAAGTCTGACCATGACAAAACACAGTATTGGAAATAAACATAAACGAAGGCACTTGTCACTGGAAGTACAAAATATATACATATATCATGGAACAGAAGTAACATTTACACGGTAGCATGTCAAATATAAGTAAATAATGAGAATACCAATTGCTTTACATAAAATGAGCCCTCGGCATAGGAATGTTGTACATAACCAACTATTCTCACGGTTTCAAGAAACAAAAAACCTTATGCTTTCCAGAAGTGTGTTCTATAAACGAATATACATTATAGAGAGTAAAAGATTAAATTACGTTTCATCTACTGTCATGATTGATCTAGCCAGAGTTTATCATTTGGCAGGAGAAATAGTTAGTATAAATAAAAACAATTACAACATTTGCATGCATTCTCAAGAACTTCAACCCAAGTAGAATTAAAACGAAGAATGAGGAACTCTCGAAGGATATGGAATATCAACCAAATGATATAGAGTTTCGGTATGGTCTTCAACAAGCTTTTCAACAAGCTTGTCACCCACAAGAGGTTTTTTTACTTTCGGTGAGTGCAAGAAGTTGCAAAATTAATTATATAGTTTACTGTTGAAATTTGCAACAAGAAACAATGAAATTGGCAACTTGAAAGCACAAAAAGTACACACATGTTGGTGAGAAATTCACTAAGGAATTTTAGCTACACACTAGTGAAGAAATGTGGTATCTAATTTATTTTTCCATTAAATAAATTGGACAATAAATTGTAATTTCATCTCATAACAACTTATATCAGTTAACTAAGTCATTATGATATAGTTAGTTTAATACATTCGAGTTGAGAGTCTAAGATGAGGCATGTAGAGTGATCATAATATTTTGGGGGTTGAGTTGCAGTTAATGCACTAGTGGGGTACAGGTGTAATTAGTTAACTCAATTAATTCAGTTAAAATAAGTTTAACTAGTTCTAACTAAGTGATGAATTAATGAGAGGTCCAGTAAATTAAATTATATTTAATTCACAAGTAATGATCAATCAAATAAGTGATGATTCTCTATTAATAGTTGCATGCATGTTAGTTCTAAGAAAGAGAACCCGTTGAGACAAAGGTTAAAGGGAACATAGCTATTAGTTGTATTTTTAGAAAATTGCCTGTGTGCAATTATAAAGCCATAAAGAAGCCATGATGGATTGTGCAATCAAGGAAGGTTGATTTTCATATTTAATATGGGCCTAATTCTTTAGGAATTGCATGAGCAAGACAAGCTGAAGGAAGGCTAAGAATTGGCTATGTGTTTGTCCAATTTTTCCTAGATCAGTGGGAGACAATTGGCAGAGTGCTGGAGAATCTCATGAGAGATTAAGCATTTTATCGTTTCATGATTCCTTGACTTTATACAATATATGATAGCGGGGTTTTGAGCATTTGATTTCCCTAAGAACATATTGTGTTTTGTGATTGATTTACTTCTTTCTCTTACTTGCATGTGATTGAGCGATCATGTTTTGTATTCCATAAATATTGTAGAATGATTCAATATCTTGTTTTAGTACATCACAAGATCAGATTGAATCCATTGATATGGAATTCATATAAATTTCTGCATGGTATCAAAGCTTCTATAATATTTCTACATGGTACTAGAGTGCCAGGAATCACAATAAAAGAGAAGAAATTGAGTTTGTCTTGAATAGGTTCAAATTTGCATATTTATTCTTTAGAATCCAACAACAGATCAAGATGTCTTTTAATGGTTTGAGACTCGAATATGCACTCGAGGGAAATTAAAATTATATTTCATGGAAGGACATGATGGAGGCAATGTTGGAAGACAACAGGTTGAAGGAATTCATAGATACTGATATTCCTAAGCCCGCAGCAGTAGATGCACAACTTCTTGATGCATGACTGTTTGGTCAATTTAGTGTGTCCTAAATTGCTGCATTTAATTTTTCAATCCGGGATTCGTAAGCTGATGAAGTGCGGCGCACTATATGTGCAAGATAACATATTTATTAACTTTTTGTCGTTTTTGGTTTTCTAAGATGAAATGGAAATTCTAAAATGAAAACAAGTATGGTTATGTTTGTTCAAGGAAATGATATCCTCTATAATGATTTACCAACTTGAAACTTAAAAAGGAATTTGAAATTTACAATGACAAAACTTAAAAGGAAATGAAAATGTACTGCTGAAATGAAAAGGTGTTGCTAGTCTAATAAATCAAAACAGTGAACTAGTGAGCATGAAACCAAACTATTCTTGCTGCTGTCTAAACACAAAAGAAACTATTCTGAAAGAAATCCAAAAGTTGCAATAAATTAAATCTAAATCAAATTACATCAACTTGTCTTCTGATCCTTCATCATTAGTCCAGCTATGATTTTCGAAAGTAACCATAAACAACTTGAGTAACTGATATCTAACTTGCAGAAAGTAAACTAATATCAAACCATACATTCATAATTCAATCCCTCACCATCAGTCCAGCTGTGGCTTTCGGAGGTAACTGAAGATGTCATGCACAATTTAATATTTCTAATCTTGCAGAAAGGAAACTAATACCAAACTACACATTTCATAATACAATCCCTCACCATCAGTCCAGCTGTGGCTTTCGAAGGCAACTGAAGATGTTATGAGCAGTTTAATATATCTAAATTTGCAGAAAGGAAACTAATACCAAACTACACATTTCATAATACAATCCCTCACCATCAGTCCAGCTGTGGCTTTCGGAGGCAACTGAAGATGTTATGAGCAGTTTAATATATCTAAATTTGCATAAAGGAAACTAATACCAAACTACACATTTCATAATACAATCCCTCACCATCAGTCCAGCTGTGGCTTTCGGAGGCAACTGAAGATGTTATGAGCAGTTTAATATATCTAAATTTAACTACTGAAGCAAATGAGCAAAACTGAATTAAACAAAGCAGTACTGAAATTAAACAGAAACTAAGAAACACAAATTAGCAGCAGAACAATATTAATTCCATGTCATTAGTCAAAAAGTTATGCAAATGCCCGGGCTGCCTATCTATAACCTGAAACAAGAACACTGATCAGTAATCAATAACATAAAACATGAAAGACAGAAGTGAAATAGAAAGCATGAAAGTTTATAAACAGAAATGAAGCATATATACCATGAAAGATGCAATGTATAAACATGTGAATGGATTATGGTACAATGAGCTTTAAAGAAATAAAATAAGAACTATACAATAATGCATAGAACCTTGGCAAGTGCAGGGGCCCTCTACACCAGCCTTGGCAACAATCTTCAAGTACGAATTATGTTGGAAAACAGAGTCTTCTTATATTAAAATGCAGTTATAACAGTAAGGTAGTATTACGGCACAAAGGCAGCGTAATTACATTACAGAGCAGACTAATAAAAGATAACAGAGACTAATCGAGACTAACTCCATATGCGTATGCAAACGCGTTATTTATAACAAAAGAAACATAACTAATTCCTAAAGTTTATGCTGGTGGAGAACACGTAGACCATTACGTCCACGGATCTAGGATCATGGCCGTATTGCAAAATAAATCTATGAGGAGTGGATGTTTGAATTCGGCTATGGAGCCATGTACAGATGTCGACTTGTCCTCCGCAACTCAGAAACGGCCATATGAACCTTCACGTGACACGAAACAGAGTCCTGTCACCGTGAGACTCTATGGTTGACTTCCATTTGGACGCCTTTGACCGTAGCTTCTTTAGATGAGTTTGCTCGAGCCAATAGGACACGAACCATGTCCACATCATTTCTGACTTGCCCATGTGGCTTGTTTTTCCTGTAGACACCTGTAACATAGAGTTTCACAAAATGGCTGCGGAAAGTTGCAGCAACTGCGGAAAGTGGCAAGATTCCGCAGCTAAATGAACAAAATCTAAATCAAACAGCAGACACAAAAATATAGTTAAAAACCATGTTAGATGCTCTTTTGTAATTAATATACAATGATATTGACAACTTGGGAGGTTCAGGTGAGTGAAAAAGGTATAGAAAAGTGTATGGAAAAGATGCAGAATTGAGACTCAACATACCCCCATTGTGAAGGTGTTGCATGTCCTCATGCAACCAAAATTTTGATATTCCTTCATTAGTTCATATGCCTTGACACTTCAGCCAGCACATCCAATCCTCTCCTCCTCTTCCTTGGTGCTGCCAACATTCTGGGTTTCTTCATTAAGCACCTAAATTTGATATTAACCAGTGCTCTGCTTAACTTCTGGCATTTCCTTTTCAATTTCTTGTTCTTCTTCTGCCATATTCCCAGATGTAGCATGGTATTATCATGAATGATTTTGTCCAATTTACCTTGTTCCTTCAATATCTCATTTTCATTTTTGATGTGCCTATTTAAAAGCTCTAGCTCAAAGATTTCCTGTTTTAGTGATTGGACTAAATCATCCTGTACTGTATGAGACTGAATGGACGAAGTACTGGGACCTGTAGCTGCCTTTTCCAAAGATTCTATATAGTCATATACTTCCTGCTGCTTGGGGTCTATATCAGGTGTCATTTTTATTGGGCTGTCCCCAAAATGCCGTGAAGGAGAGTTATCTTCAAAATCTGGCTGAGAAGGGCTCACATCAACATCTTGTTGAGAATGGGATGGACTATGGTCAATGCCTGATTGAGAATGAAATGAACCAGGTTCACTAACTGACTGAGATGGACTATGGTCAGATGGGGACTGTTCAGATGTCTCCTCTCCCAAATCAATGAAATGAGGACCCTTCATTTGCGTTTTCCTCAATTTCCCCTTAAGTCTGCTGCTTCTTCTCACACGCGGTGGTACACTATCCTTTTGTTTTTGTTTTCCTATCTCTGTCTTCTTGGTCAAGGATGACTGTTTTTGAAGATAAACTAATCTTTCAGATAACACTTGATGATCTTCTTCTTCAGAAGAAGGAGTTTGATGTATAGCCTCAATAGTTTTCCTCTCTTTTGGTGTTATTGGCTTCTTACCCTTGATTTCTTTCTTCTTCCTCTTTGACAGTCTCTCTTCCCTATCAGTTCTTTTAATTGTAGTAGTAGGAGTATTTTGAATTTCATCAATTGTTCTTTTTCTCCTACTTCTTCTTGTTGTGCTACCTTCAGGAATTTCTTGAGTAGGAGTAATTTGAGTTTCATCATTTATTCTTTTTCTTCTACTCCTTCTTGTTGTACTACCTTCAGGAATTTCTTGAGTAGGAGTAATTTGAGTTTCATCATTTATTCTTTTTCTTCTACTGCTTCTTGTTGTACTACCTTCAGGAATTTCCTGAGGTTCCTCAAAGAAATTTCTAACCAGAAATTGTTCCCATGTGTCTTTCTTCTCCTTTAACTCTTTTTCAATCAAAATTTTTACAAGACCGTGGTGATATAGATGTGGTTCTACATCTCCTAAATGCTTCTGAACAGTCACATACATTTTCTTCAAGCTATTTAATAGAAAATATGGGAGATTGAGAGTTTGATTATCTAGAAAATTCATCAGCAACTTAGTATGGTACATATACATGGACCCAAAACGGCCTTCACATGTAATGAATTTCTGAACAACTAGCAGCAAAGTAGCCCATTCCTCTTTCAATGCATGAACAAGAATTCCTCTTTTAAAAACAGTTATGTCCATACCTTGGTTTCGTAAGATTGTTCTCCATGCTTCATCACTGATGCTTTTATTCTTAAACCAACGCTCACCCTCTTGAAGAAGTTCCGTGGCTGTTGCTATAGATGCTTCATTGACTGCAAACTTAAGGTCTCCAATCTCTACTTCCAAGCCATTAAACGACCTTGCGAATGCCTTCGTCACTTCTTTATGACAACCTATGAATTTCTAGATAAACCGCAACCAATTTTATTTCTTCAATATATCCCTTACTTGCAGATATCCCTCCATAAACTTAGGTCCTTCCGGTTCTGCTCTTAGCAATTTACCCATTTTTCTTTCTGCTCTTCACAAATTTGCCTGCGTGAGGGTTCAATGGAAATAGAACGGTTGAATGCACAGAGATGAGCACAATGACTGTGGGTAAATGTCAGAGAGTGGTATACAGACTATAGCGTAGTAGAGAACGAAATGGAGTGAACAGAACAGAGAGGGGTTTTTATGAGCACAACAGAGATACGGCTGTGAGGTTAACAGAGTATAACACATCCGATAGTGTTTTGAATTTTGGTGGCTGCACAATAAATATGAGAACGTTTAAACAACGGCTATAGATTTATGCGTCTGTAAGAGTCCATGGTCAAATCAATTACGTCTCATTGTCACCGGTGGAATATTGGAACATGAGTGAAGATCGGGGGTTTAATGATGGAACCGTTTGAGAATGAATGCGAGAGGATAATATGGAGATCGTGAAAGGTTATGGAATTGTCAATATAATCATTGCACATAATGGATGGAGCTTATGGTTCAGAACTATATAAAAATGTGTTTTTCAATGCTATTTGAAATAAATTTTATTCATACCTTTGGAATCTTTGTCTTTTCCCTTGGTCTTCAACTAGTTACTCTTTATTGGTGTCTTGAATGCTCCATGTCTTCATTTTTGATCCTCCCACCTGCATTTTATTTCATGATTATGGAAATAACATCTGGCTGTACATTCTTTTGAAAACAGAGTTGTAGCTGCGGAATCTGCTTCTGGCTGCGGAAACTGGAGTCAGCTGTGGAAATAGATGTCAGCTGCAGAAACTGACACAGCTATTATTTGGATGAATGGAGATGAACAGATGAAAAATGACCAGATGGAAATGGTCATGAAAAAGAATTTTATTGATGAAATGGAATATAATGAAGTTAAATGGAGTGAAATGAAAATGGAATGAAGTGGAATGGAATGGAGTGGGTGGTCACAAAACTTGTGAAATGAAAGAGAGATTTTTTTTTTTGGAAAATATAGAGTGTCAGGTGTTCCTGATTTTCACCCTATATTTTCTGTATAAGACTGCCAATCAGTGATTGGTTTTCAGGCTTATACAATTTTATTTATTTATTTATTTATTTTTATTTTTATTTTTTTAACTGAAAAGGACAAAAGCTAGGCTGGTGGAGAAGAAGAATTCTTCTGTACCAGCCTGATTGCAGAACTTTCTTGAAACATTTTGACAAAATCCTCTTTTGAGAGTGGCTTATGATAAATTTTCAATCTATGGCCATTCACAATAAGAGGAGTTTGAAACTCATCAATGGTCTTGATTCTTACCGCTCCATTGCTAAAGATCTTGTCAATCTCATATGGCCCAAGCCAGTGAGTCTGAAATTTTCCTTGAAAATATTTAAACTTGGAATCAAATAACAATGCCCAATCTCCTTCTTGAAACCTCTTCTCTTTGATGTACTTGTCATGCCATTTAGCTCTTTGATATTGAACTAGTTCAATTCTTAAAATTGCCTCTTGTCTGATCTCATCTAGCTCATTCAATTGCTCCATTCTATGCTTTTGGGCTTCTGATAAGTCCATTCCCAACTGAACTGCTATCTTGAAGGTCTTGACTTGGAACTCAATGGGGAGCAAGACTTCTTTCCCATAAATAAGTTCATAGGGAGAATGTCCTGTTGTATTCCTCCATGTAGTTCTGTAGGCCCACAAGGCTTCTGGAAGCCTTTCTGCCCAATCTCTTCTATGTAGATGAACAGTTTTGGTGATGATATTTTCAAGAACTTTGTTTGTGGACTCCACTTGACCATTTGCTTGTGGATGGTAAGGAGTAGATTTTCTGTGCTTGATTTTGTATTCTTCCATCAACTTCTCCCCCAAATTTGATGTGAATTGGCTCCCCTGATCTGTTACAATTTCTCTTGGAACACCAAAGCGAGTAAAAATATCCTCATAAAGAAAATGAACAACTGAATTTTCAGTAGCAGATACTAATGCTTTAGCTTCTACCCATTTAGTAACATAATCAGTGCAAACCAATATATACTTCTTTTGCTTAGATGGTGGATTAATAGGTCCAATGAAATTTAAAGCCCATTTTTCAAAGGGTTCAATGAGTACCTGTGTTTGCAATGGCATTTCATTTGAAAGGGTAGGTTTCCCTACTCTTTGGCAGCTGTCACACCTTTTGACATATTGTTTTGCATCTTTGAAAAGGGAAGGCCAATAATATCCTAAAGAGAGGATTTTATAGGCCGTCCTTTTGTCTGCAAAGTGTCCGCCGCATGGTTCATCATGACATGTCTTAAGAATATCAGGCATTTCATCTTCCCTGACACATCTTCTGATCACAAGATCTGGCCCTGTTTTAAACAATTCGTTAGAAATCCATGAATATTTTGAACTCTCCTGAATAATTTTTCGTTTTTCACTTGGAAATAAATGTGAAGGTAGTTTCCCTGTAACCAAATAGTTAGCAATATCTGCATACCAAGGAGTCTTAATAGTTACCGCAAACAAGTATTCATCAGGAAATTTATCCTCTACAGGAGAATATTCCTTAGTATTCTAAATTCTAGACAAGAAATCAGCTACTGTATTCTGTTTTCCTGGTCTATCCAACACAGTAATATTGAATTCTTGCAAAAGTAAAAGCCATCTTGTCACTCTGCCATTAGTAACAAGTTTGTTCATTAAATATCTAATTGCAGAATGGTCAGTATGAATAAAAGTTTCATAGCCTGTTATGTAATGTCTAAATTTATTAATTGCATGAACAACAGCTAAAAACTCTTTTTCAGTCACAGTATAGTTCAACTCTGTGGGAGTCAAATTTTTATTGGTATAATAAATGGCATAAGGAACTAAATATTTTTGACCCAACATAGCTCCTAGAGCTGTATCTGAAGCATCCGTAGAAATATGGAAAGGGAGTTTCCAATTTGGTCCTCTTAAGATAAGTGCTTCAGATATTCTTGTTTTCAAAGTTTCAAAAGTTGATTGACAATCAGGATCCCATTTGAATTCACAGTCTTTTGTACGCAATTTGAAGAGTGGAGATGCAATTTTAGTGAAGTTTTCTATAAATCTTCTATAGTAACCAGTAAATCCTAGAAAACTTCTAACATCTCTTTGACAATTTGGAATAGGTAACTTGGAGATGACTTCAAATTTTGATCTATCAACCTTAATTCCATCTCCTGAAATATGATGTCCTAAAACAATCCCTTCAGTGAACATCATAAAGCATTTTTCATGACTTAATGAAAGTTTGTTTCTTTACATCTTATAAGGACTTTTTCCAAATTTTCTACTGCCTCTTCAAATGAATTACCATAAACTGTAAAATCATCCATATAAACCTCTACACAATCATGGATTAGATCAGAAAAAATTCCTAGTACTGCTCTTTGGAATGTTGCGGGTGCATTACATAACCCAAAAAGAAGTACTCGATAGGCAAAAGTTCCCCATGGACAGGTGAATGTGGTCTTATCTTGATCTTCAGGTGCTACCTGAATTTGATTATAGCCACTAAAACCATCCAAAATGAAAAGTACTTTTTACCTGCTAATGTATCTAATACCTGATCGATAAAAGGAAAAGGAAAGTGATCCTTCAAAGTTGCTTTGTTCAATTCCCTGTAATCAATGCATACCCTCCATTTACCATTCTTTTTAGGTACTATAACCAAAGGAGAAACCTATCGGCTATCTGAAATTGGATAAATGAAGTTTACATTGAGTAGTTTTTGGAGCTCTTCTTTCACTATCTCCCTAAGATTTGGATTCATCCTTCTTTGAGGTTGTCTGATTGGTCTACTATTTTTCTCAATATAGATATGATGGATGCAAGTCTTAGGGGATCAATACCTTTCATGTCAGTATACTCCCATGCAAATGCAGTAGAATGTTTTTGCAAGATTTTGGCTAGTTCTTCTTGTTGTGACTTTTCCAAATGTTTGTTGATATTCAATGTTTTTCCTGGAAAAATCTCAATAGTAGAACTACCAAACTCTTCCATAGAGTAAAGAGACATTTGTCTTGATGATAAATATTCTAGGTCAGATTCCAACTGAAATTGTGTGGGGTCATATTCTGAAGATATCTCAAAATTTTCTAATGTGTTCAGAATTTGACTATCCTCACTAATTTCAGAAATGGTAAAGACAGGTTGTATAGTGTTCTCATCATCGACCCATTCATTGTCTCCTATCTCTGTGATTGCTCTTGCTGGAGGATACAAATTGAATTTCTTTGTCGAATTACCATTTGAAATGTACATGTCTCCAGATCTACAACTAATAAAAGCATCAGTTGTGGCTAGCCAAGGTCTTCCTAAGATAATTGGATGTCCTCCTAGATTATTCTTGGGAGTCAAAATCATAAAGTCTACTGGATATTCCCAAGAATCTAAGAAGACTGAAATATCTTCTAATACACCATCTGGTTTAATAACCGATCGATCTGCAAGTTGCAATAAAGTAGGTGTAAAAAGAAGGTTAGGAAGTTTTAACTGTTCCATAGTCCGTCTACTCATAATGTTGATAGCAGCCCCTAAGTCAATCAATGTGTTTGGAATTTCTATCCCATTTATATGTGTCTTGACAATTGGACTTCCTGGATCTACATACTTCTGCATGGTAATTTTTCCCATCATAATATCTCCAATCTTTCCTACCAGGTGGATTCTTCTTGTGTCTTTTAGTTTCCTTCCTGGTCTTTTGAAACTCAACTCCTTTATGGTTTTTGCTAGAATAGGAATTTCTCGAATGGCTTGTAGCAAGGGAATCTTGATACAAACATTCTTCAATTCATCTAGAAAGTTATAGTTAGGCAACAAGATTTGTTTTTCCACCCCCTTGTCAATTTGTAGTCTTTCAGGAAAAGGAGGTGTAGATAAAGATGCAGGTTTCTCAACTATATGAGTTGTGGGTGTTAACTTTTCTTTTTCTTTTTGAATGTTTGAATTTTGAAGATATTCTTCCTCAGAACCCTTATTGACTTGAAGAGAGTCCTCCTCAGAGGTATATTGCTCTTGAATATCTATAGAAGGTTTTTCTAAAACTCTACCAGATCTGAGTTGTACATCGTTGAGAGGAACAATCATATAGGTAGGAAATTGTTGTCCTTCTACCATGTAAGTATTTTGAGGATTCTTATTGTTAGGATTTGGCAATGGCTGAGCTGGAAGTTGATTTGTCTTTTGTTGGTATGGGAGCATGAGTTGAGGATTTGGATTTTTTTGAGAAGGTTTTTGTTGTGGAAATGGCAATGAAAGTTGTGGATTTGGGTTTGGAAGTTGTGGAACTTGTTGATTTTGAAAAGATGGAGGATATTGATAAAATTGAGCAAATCTCCCATAAGGATTTTGCATCCCTTGTACCCATGGCCGATATGGATTTTGATGTTGGGGCCAAGGTTGTTGCCAAGGATTCCAATTTGGTGGGGTTTGAAGATTCATAGGGTTGTTAAACCCTTGAGTTTGTTGTCCCTGCCAAGGTCTCCTTGCAACAAAACATAGAGATTCTACTGAATTTGGGTCTTCTTGAAAGACAGCTTTGAGTCCAGGAATTGAAGGACAATCCTTGATCTCATGATTCTCTGAGTAAATCATACATGTTTCTACAACTTTTGCATCCAAGGGACATTCCCTTAAAGCATGTTTCTTCCTACATTTCGGACAAAAGATGGCTAAAGCATCTGTTTCTGCTTTCTTCTTGTTTTGGATTTTAAGGGTGTCTAGTTGTTCACTAAGGCTCCCTAAGATATCAGCTTTGAACTCATCAAGCATATTACCAATCTCTGCCCTACTTACTGATCCAGTTGCAGATTTGTTAGCCCTAATAAGAGAAGGATCCCTAGGCCCTTTTCCTGTTTTAGATTTTCCTCTTGAGAGATGGACACATAGTTCTATTATGTCACGAAGTGGGAGTTGAGAAATGTCTCCTTTCCCCATCATGTTTAAAATATCTATCCATTCATCTCTAATGGCTTTTAATATGAGGGCTTTCAAGGTTTCATCATCTAAATTGCTCATCTTTGCTCTTTTCAAGTTGTATTGAAATCTTTCAAGTAAGTCTTCCAAATTTTCATCTTCTTTTTGCATCATTTTGAATACCTCATCCTTGTGATTGGTGGGCATACAATAGTCCAAGCATCTATCCAAAAATGTTTGTTTCATATCATTCCAAGTCCTAATAGATTGAGTTGCTAATCCCATGAACCATTTCAAAGCAGCTCCCTTCAAAGTTGAAGGAAACAGTTTGAGTTTTTGAGAGTCTTCCATATAGTCATAGGTTCGGCACACGACTTCAAACTCAAACAGAAATGTTTCAAGATCCTCACTTCGCAATCCATAAAAGTTAGGGAGAACAGATGGTGAGATATTTTTCATCGTTGTATGAGTTTCCTCATCAACTATAGGGAATCCAAACAAGTTGTCTCCTTCCCTATTTCCCCCATTATTTCCTTCACCATTGTTGTCTCCATTGTTTCCTCCTCTTCTACCTCTACCTCTACCTCCATCTATTACTTCCTCTGCCATGATAGTCTCTTTAGAGTCCTTAAAGTCCTCTAGTTCTTCTATCAAGGGAGGATGAGAGAGAGTCTCTTTGTTTTCTAAATGTGATTTAGTAGATGGTATAGGAGGAATCCTCTAATTCAGCTACTCCTTGAGTTCCAAAAATCTTAAGGCTAGGGATAGATGGTGGTGAATCTGGTCTATGTCTTGAAGAAGATGGAGTTGTGAAAATCGAACTCTTGGCTTTAGCTATAAACCTTCCCCTAGAATCTCTTGCTCTATGCATGTCATTTTTTTATTTTTTTAAAAGTTGGGCTAATAATTCTCTTTCTGATCTTCCAGGTCACACTAGGTGCAAGAAGAGAGCATACTTAAGAAATTACTGAACCAATAACTCTCTTTTCTGATCCTCCAGATCACACTAGGTGCAAGAGGAGAGCATACTTCAAGAAGTTATCAAGTTTTCCCTTCTTTTATGATTTTGTGTGTGTTTTTTTTTTTAAGAAATTGGCTACCTAGTTACACTTCCTCGGCAATGGCGCCAAAATTTTTGGTCAATTTAGTGTGTCCTAAATTGCTGCATTTAATTTGTCAATCCAGGATTCGTAAGCTGATGAAGTGCGGCGCACTATATGTGTAAGATAACATATTTCTTAACTGTTTGTCGTTTTTGGTTTTCTAAGATGAAATGGAAATTCTAAAATGAAAACAAGTATGGTTATGTTTGTTCAAGGAAATGATATCCTCTATAATGATTTACCAACTTGAAACTTAAAAAGGAATTTGAAATTTACAATGACAAAACTTAAAAGGAAATGAAAATATGCTGCTGAAATGAAAAGGTGCTGCTAGTCTAATGAATCAAAACAGTGAACTAGTGAGCATGAAACCAAAATATTCTTGCTGCTGTCTAAACACAAAATAAATTATGCTGAAAGAAATCCAAAAGTTGCAATAAAGTAAATCTAAATCAATTTACATCAATTTGTCTTCTGATCCCTCATCATTAGTCCAACTATGATTTTCGGAAGTAACCATAAACAACTTGAGTAACTGATATCTAACTTGCAAAAAGTAAACTAATATCAAACCATACATTCATAATTCAATCCCTCACCATCAGTCCAGCTGTGGCTTTCGGAGGTAACTGAAGATGTCATGCACAATTTAATATTTCTAATTTGCAGAAAGGAAACTAATATCAAACTACACATCCATAATTCAATCCCTCACCATCAGTCCAGCTGTGGCTTTCGGAGGCAACTGAAGATGTTATGAGCGATTTAATATATCTAACTTGCAGAAAGGAAACTAATATCAAACTACACATCCATAATTCAATCCCTCACCATCAGTCCAGCTGTGGCTTTCGGAGGCAACTGAAGATGTTATGAGCAATTTAATATATCTAACTTGCAGAAAGGAAACTAATATCAAACTACACTTTTCATAATACAATCCCTCACCATCAGTCCAGCTGTGGCTTTCGGAGGCAACTGAAGATGTTATGAGCAGTTTAATATATCTAAATTTAACTACTGAAGCAAATGAGCAAAAATGAATTAAACAAAGCAGTACTGAAATTAAACAGAAACTAAGAAAAACAAATTAGCAGCAGAACAATGTTAATTCCATGTCATTAGTCAAAAATTTATGAAAATGCCCGGGCTGCCTATCTATAACCTGAAACAAGAACACTGATCAGTGATTAATGACATAAAACATGAAAGACAGAAGTAGAATGGAAAGCATGAAAGTTTATAAACAGAAATGAAGCATATATACCATGAAAGATGCAATGTATAAACATGTGAATGGATTATGGTACAATGAGCTTTAAAGAAATAAAATAAGAACTATACAATAATGCATAGAACCTTGGCAAGTGCAGGTGCCCTCTACACCAGCCTTGGTAACAATCTTCAAGTACGAATTATGTTGGAAAACAGAGTCTTCTTATATTAAAATGCAGTCATAACAGTAAGGTAGTATTACGGCACAAAGGCAGCGTAATTACATTACAGAGCAGACTAATAAAATATAACAGAGACTAATCGAGACTAACTCCATATGCATATGCAAACGCGTTATTTATAACAAAAGAAACATAACTAATTCCTAAAGTTTATGCTGGTGGAGAAAACGTAGACCATTACGTCCACGGATCTAGGATCATGGCCGTATTGCAAAGTAAATCTATGAGGAGTGGATGTTTGAATTCGGCTATGGAGCCATGTACAGATGTCGACTTGTCCTCTGCAACTCAGAAACGGTCATATGAACCTTCACGTGACACGAAACAGAGTCCTGTCACCGTGAGACTCTATGATTGACTTCCATTTGGACGCCTTTGACCGCAGCTTCTTTAGATGAGTTTGCTCGAGCCAATAGGACACGAACCATGTCCACATAATTTATGACTTGCCCATGTGGCTCGTTTTTCCTGTAGACACCTGTAACATAGAGTTTCACAAAATGGCTGCGGAAAGTTGCAGCAGCTGCGGAAAGTGGCAAGATTCCGCAGCTAAATGAACAAAATCTAAATCAAACAGCAGACACAAAAATATAATTAAAAACCATGTTAGATGCTCTTTTGCAATTAATATACAATGATATTGACAATTTGGGAGGTTCAGGTGAGTGAAAAAGGTATAGAAAAGTGTATGGAAAAGATGCAGAATTGAGACTCAACAATGACAGAAGAAAGTAGCAAAGGCAAGAAGAATCTTGTTAGAGGGAGTTTGATATCATATTATCTTGAGTCTCCATTAGAAGGAAAATCCATATGCTATGTGGAAGGCCTTGACAGATCTGATTCATAATAGTAGTGACCACAGGAAGTTGGCGCTGAAGGACAAGCTCAGAAAAATCAAGATGGAGGAAGGCAAGATAGTACCAACATAATTGGTGAAGTTCACTCAATGTCGAGATGAGATTGGAAGTGTTGGTGTGACAATAGCCCATGATGATTTGTTGAGCCTAGCACTTCTAGGCCTTCCCAAGAGCTAGCATAGTTACTAGGACTCTGTGAATGGGAGGGAGAAGTTACCATACTAGAATTGTTTGTGGTATGACTTGGAAATAGAAGAGATAAGGTGAAGCACCAGAGACAAGACCTCCAACACTAACAAAGAAGAAAATTAGGCATTAGTCAGAAAATTAAATAAATCCAAGGGAAAGAAGTCCTAAGGCGAAGAGGGAAAGAAAGACTTGTCCAAATCAAGTGTTTTCACTGTCACGAGCATTGGCATTGTGCCTCGAATTTTCCACAGAAGAAAGCAAGCAAGAAGGAGTCTACAGTTGCAGTGGGTGAAGTGCTAGCTTCATAGTTCGAGCTTGATTTTACTCTCTTTGCATACATGGCCAACATTGTAATGTGATGCATGTGGTACATAGACAGTGGTGCCTTATTCCATATGACAGGGAATATATATCTCTTTAGTCACTTGGAGGAGAGGGACCTCTAGTAGAACATAGAGTTTGGAGATGACGGGAGGTATAACGCGATCGACATAGGTAGAGTTACCTTTTAGAATGAGTATGGCTCCCCTCTTAGACCGAAATATTTTTTTATGTTCCAGGCCTAAGGAAGAATCGTGTCTCCATAGCGGTATTGGAAGACCGTGGTTATGATGTGATGTTTAGAAAAGGAAAGGTTTTCCTTAAACAAATAGCCATGGGACAGGTGAAACAGATCAGTGTAAGAGACAAGAATATGTATGTTCTCGAGGTCAAGGATGCATGCAAAGATTTGAGGAGAAAAACAGTGGTTAATGACTTGGTAGTTGAGACGGAGAAATCATCTCTCAACATGCAGTCTTAGAAGAAACGTTAGAAGGTTGTGGAGAAGCCACAATTTGAGAAGCAGAGAGGAGACCGAGTGGAAGAGTCCAATCAAGAAAAGACTTCCAGGAGGGGGAAATTTCGAGCCAAATGGGCAGAGGGAGTACATGCAACTATACCTCTAGGTGAGAGGTGGGGCGATGTGCAGATATAATCCCAAGAAGAAATTTGGGCAGGGTCCATTGAGATGATGTGTCTCATGGATTGAACTTGGATATGAGGAGCCCACAGTACAATAGAAGTAGGAAGGATCGGTTTGATTGATGCAGTCAGATGTCAGGAAGACATAAATCACAGTGACAAATGTCGGATACTGGAGCACATATCAGAGTTGGAAGTAGTGTAGAGGGCATGGATGCAGATGTCAGCAGTAGTGCAGAGATTCCTCTAGACAGGTGCAGTAGATAGCAGTAGTCAAAAGACTCTGATGACAGATGCATTATACTGATTCAATTATTCAAAGTCTATTTAGTTTTAGGAGTAGTAGATACAAACAACACTAGAGAATTGTTGCATGCATAACATTCCAAAGGTACCAGATCGTGATAGATTGAATTCCTATCTTGTTGAGAGGGAGTGTTGAAATTTGCAACAAGAAACAATGAAATTGGCAACCAAAAAGGAAAAAAACTACACACACATTGGTAAGGAAATTCAGTTACACACTAGTGAGGAATGTGGGTGTCTAATTTATTTTTCCCTTAAATAATTTTGACAATAAATTGTAATTTCATCTCATAACAACTTGTATCAGTTAACTAAGTAATGACGACTGAATTAACTCAAGAAATTCGAGTTGAGGGTCTAAGATGAGGTATGTAGAGTGATCCTAATATTTTGGGGGTCGAGTTGCAGTTAATGCACTAGTGGGGTGCAGGTGTAATTAGTTAAATCAATTAATTGTAGGGAAAATTTTAAGGATGAACTTTTATCTTAAAATTTAGAAACGTTGGCGAATCTTACTAGTCCCCAATATGTAAATTGTAAAAAAGTTGATCATATTTTTGTAAAAATATTTAGGTTTCTAATTATTTTATGTTAGTATATATAAACTTTTGGTAATTTTTAGGGTAAAATAATTTTATATTATAAAATTTTGGCAATCATTTTTCAAAAAGATGGAAATTGGTGAATATTTTATTTGGAAAAAGGATGGAAAATTAGCCCACCTACGAATATTAGCCCCTAAAATTTTCCTTGATTAATTGAGTTAAAATCAGTTTAACTAATTCTAATTGAGTGATGAATTAGTGAGAGGTCCAGAGAATTAAATTAGATTGAATTCAGAAGTAGTGATCAATCATATAACTGATGACTCACCATTAATAGTTGCATGCATGTCTTTTTTTAGGAAGACCCAGATGAGATAGAGGTTAAAGGGAACATAACTATTAGTTATATTTTTAGAAAATTTCCCATGTGCAATTATAAAGCCATGAGGAAGCCATGATGGATTGTGCAATCAAGGAAGGCTGATTTTCCTATTTAATAGGGGCCTAATTCTTTAGGAATTCCGTGAGTAAGGCAGGCTAAAGGAAGGCTAATAATTGGTTATGTGTTAGTCCAATTTTTCATAGATCAGCAGGAGACAATTGGTAGAGTGCTGGAGAATATCATGAGAGATTAAGAATTGTATTGTTTCATGATTCATTGACTTTATACAATATATGATAGCAGGGTTTTAAGCAGTTTATTTCCCCAAGAACATCTTGTGTTGTGTGATTGATTTACTTCTTTCTCTTACTTGCATGTGATTGAGCGATCGTGTTTTGTATTCCGCAATATTGTAGAAGGATTCACTATCTTTTTTTAATACATCACAAGATCAGATTGAATCCATTGATATAGAATTTCTATAAATATCTACATGGTATCAGAGCTTCAATATAATTTCTACACTCACGTCAACTTATTAGTTTCCTAGTGTGGCCAGCCAAGCTGGAGGACTAATGAAGCCGACCCGCATAAGCTCCTACGCTGGGAACCTATAAAAATTGACACAAATCAGGATTTCATATTTAAAAATGAGAAAGGAAAATACAACATATGAGTTTGTGTTGAGGAAATGACTTAGTTAATCATTGGTTTGGTGACGGAAAATCCCTTCCAGTACTTTGACACCCTGAGCTTTGAGTTCTTCGAGCAAAATGAGACTTGTAAATTGCCAAAAAGGGTTAGACAAAGGTAGAATATGAAATAAAGCACAAGTAATTGAAAAAGGAAACAATAAACTGAGCGACTTACCAAAAGTTCCATCAGCTCTAGAGATAAGGACCCTGTCAGAACTGAAAGAGTGGTTCAATTGCAGAGCTTGACCTGGTAGAGCAGGGAGTCGAATTCCGAGCAGAATAATGGGTTGGGCAAGTTTTAGTTACCCTAACATCCATCTCATGCTTGAGGACCATTAGATCACTAGCGGAAAGATCTATGATGCGAATGGGATCTAGATGCCACATCCCGCAACTGCCATGTGCTAGTGGATAAGTTCTATATAGTTCCACAAAAGACCTTTTTTTGACTAGTGGAATAGGTTCGAATGAAGGAATTCTAGGAGGATCAGCTAAGGTGGTAAATGCCATCACTTTACTAATTGATCAAACATTAAGCTTTCTTGTGATCCAATGTGAAATAATGTGTCAATTTAGTGTGCTTGGATATTATCCTTATGTGAAACAACTCAATTCTCTTCTTTTTCTCAACCACATTATTAGATTTTGAAGAAGATGCAGAACAAGTAGAACTAGAACTAGATTCAAAAGTAGTACTTGTCATACTCATAGTAGTTATCTTCTTTTCGTCACCGGAGTCAAATCCAAAATCTTGTTGGAACGCAAAATTAGCTTTCATTTCACCCTTATTACTGAGAAAATTATTTGGCTTGAGTTCTGAATGAAGCTTCCCACTTGGATTCATCAAGTCCAACCCTCTGACAATGAGTAAAAGCAGGTCTTTCTCCTTCCTTCTTAGTTGTTGTTGATTTCTTCCCCTTGTCTTCTTTGGAATCCTTGTTCTCTGAATGCTTGAATGGTTTCTTTGAAATTTTTGACTGAAACGGTATGCCCCCTGCTTCAATATGAATGAATTGTACACACACTTCATCAAATTCAGTTGGATTAAATATAAGAAATGTACGTTGTAAATAAGAATGAAAAATTCCAATATACTTTAACAAATTTTCCTATGTGTTTAATGGAATATCAAGTGTTAATGAATTCTTCCTGAATTCTTGTATAGACTCTTTCACACTTTGTCCTTTACCTTGCCTTAAATGTTTTCAATCCATTACAACCTATTGCATATATCCTAAAGGATAGGATTTATTTATAAGAGCTTTAACAAACTTAGACCATGAGGTGATAATTTTTCCTTTAAACTTTAAATTTGTTTGAGTTTTACTTTCCCACCAAATCAAATTTGTCCCCCCCATTCTAGGTGTAGCTAAATGAATTATAACAGAATAATCAACAGTATTTTGAATTCTACAATACACTCCAAGTTGTTTAATCTCTGTATCTAACTTTTCACGATTCATTTCACCATCATATATCGGAAATTCAAACTTAACATCAAGATTTAATAAAGGAGATTTCATTTTCTTCTTCGATTCTGAACCTAAATCTGAACTAGAATTGTAAGAGAATAAAGAAGAAGAAGAAGATGAAGATGGAGAGGAAGGAGATCCATTACCATCAAATTTTTCCTTACCATTTTTCTTCTTTACGCATTTAGAAGATGAAGCTGCATCTCTAGTCTTCTTGTATTCATAAATATTTGCAATCATACGTTGCATATTAAGGAATATTTGCTAAAATTTCTCATTGGTCTTAGGCTCAAGAGTTTCTCCTTTGTTTGGCACTACCATCTTTCGAGTGACTTTCCTCTTTCCAATCTCTGGATTTGTCTCTCCTCAGGTTTCCCTTCTCCACGTCACAATCTAGATCTAGTCAACATTCATACTGGAAAATATCCTACTTATACATGATTGTTGAGGAGGTAAATCCCCTCTGCGGGCAGAGGCGATCCCTACTAGCCCAGCAGGGGTCTAGAAACAATCACGAAATGTTACGACGCAAGTTCTAGTTACGAATGAAAAGACCAAAGATGGAGGCATACCTGGAATCCAATGCTACGATCTGAAGAAGAGAGCGTTCTCGTTCCTCAGCCTCGGCAGATCACGATCCTCCACGATCTCCGCGGATGGATACCTGCACGTGCAAGAAACAAACAGATACAAGAATAAAATCCAGCATACGCAACTAAATATCAGTCAGAAAGGATACTACTCATATTAACATAATCGAAAACAGAGTGGAACCATAATCGTAATCATTCATTAAATAACGATCGAAAGATATTACAACCAATGTTCTGACATCGTGGTCTCCTTCGGATGGGTCTCCAGTCGTTCACGTCTCGCAAAGCTCGCCAGGGAAAGGGAAAACCTCTCCTAAGTCTCTCGATGATATTCTCCTTACTTGAGTCGGCCTTAAGGGAAGAAAGAGGGCTCTTACAGCACAAAGGCTCTTGGGAATTTGGAGATTCAAAGCTTAGGCACTTCAAGACTAGCTTGCCATGGAATTGAGCAGGCTTTTATAGATGGGGAAGAAGGGAGTTGGGATCCCTATTATTGTGGGATTGGCCCTATCAACAAGGAAGGTTCCATGGGAGGTGGCAAAACCACTTCCCTTCCATAGAACTCCCGCAGCCAAACCTCCCAACTCAAGATAGGCAATGGTTTTTGAGTTTGTTGAAACTCAACTTCCGCCATCTTTATTTAAAAAACACTCCTTAAATTGGTTGGCGCGACTACTGCTCTGGGACAGAGCGCCAGTTGGCACGGCCTCTTTGTAGGATTTTCCCCATTGGCGCGAGTGATGAAATGTCTTCCCGCACCAATGCAAAAGGAGATGTTTTTATGATTTTTTGCAAGGAGATGTCTTTAGGGCAATTGAAGCTCATGCTTAGAGGAATGCATTGATGATGTTTAGGCATGACAATGTTCATAGGTCACAAAATGGGTCCTCCATCCTGCGGGACGGGGAATGGTAGGGACGGTGACAAATTACTGTGTAACAGATGCCCCCTAAAGTATGAGGCCCGAGAGAGAGAGGGGTGAAATGCTTTACGAGAACATGTTCAACTGAAGGCCCACCGTCGGAAAACCTGCACAGAAAAATACAACTGATATCTCAAGTACATGATGTATATGTGGTATGGGCACAGCCATCCGAAACAGAGTACATTATAATCCGGATCCAGGGTATGGGCGCAGCAATCCAGCGAGGATCAAATAAATAGACTCAGGTATGGTCGCAGCCATCCAATCAATGAGTCATATACATAATGATAATAATTCACAATCGCAGCCTGGATTACAACATACACAATCCAGGGTCTTGTGCTCCATTTCGACCCAAACAAAGTACAAGTTCGAGCATGCGAATATATGAGCTGAAGTCGAACATGCAGGAACATCGTCTGATTACCAGCCAATGATGAAAGTTGTTAACAGACGCGAGAGAAACCACCAAAAATGACAATGGTCCTCAAGGTACTACAGGTACAATCTACGGCGTGTGAATCAATGAGTTGGTGTCGAACACCCGCAGAATCACTCGATCGGAGGCCAATGATGAAAACCTCACGTCGAATGCGACGAACCTGCCATTGAGGCATGCAGGCTCCAAGGTACCATAAAGGAGTCTCTAGATCAGCTTCCTGGATAATGAGTTGAAGTCAACAGGAAGTGACCTTGATCGAAGGTGGGCCATAATGTTTCCCACATCATCGACACGAGACAGAGGAACATGATGTTTTTGTTGTGAATCAGGATCGTATGAGAATCAGAGGAAGGTTGATATTTGCAGAGGTCAACTTCTCTTGAACAAATAAACGGCACGACAGTGGACTTCGCAGTATTTGACATCAATGGATCAGAGGTCATGGTGACAAGGCAATGAGCAGAGGAGAGGTCAAAAGGGATTGTCCAAACCCACGTAGGCAAAGTGAAGAAACGAGATGAGATGTCCCCAACCCAACACGAATGCAGACAAGTGCCATGTTCAAGAGCGACATACTGCCGACGACAACGACGATGGTTCCATTTTTCCCCCACCATTGCTGGCGAGTACCCAAATTATTTTTGATAACAAGCTTGAAGGGGATAGCATATACTTGTAATATAAGTTCGCCCTTCGGGCGAATCCATCCTAGTGCATTTAACGAGTCCTAGGAAGGAGGAACTCGGAGAACGTCATTTCGACTAGATCCGATGTCATCAGGGTTTAACGAGTCTGAAAAAGGGAGAACTCGGCATCTTTTCATGTTTAGAGAGTTTGAAAAGACAGCAGAAAAGTAAACTCCACAGGTCCCTTTTCGTAAATAGTTCCTCAGATCCAAAAAGGTAGAAAACAATATCCGAGAAAACCTCCTAGTCGCGATAGCCTAGGGTATTCCTTTTTCGTAATCAATCCAACCCAGCCCGAAAAAGGGGTAAACGTATACTGGGTAGATGTCAATTCGTGTCCATTTTAACGAGATCGAAACGACAAGGGCCTCAGCAATCTTTTCATGTTTAGAGAGTCAGAAAAGCGCTGAAAGATGACTCCAAAGTGACTTTTTCGTGTATTTACCGAGTCCGAAAAAGTATAAAATACAACTCGTTTCCATCGTTAAAGTCGCAAAAACCTGTTGCTGCACATACCAAGCAAGCGTAAAATCCATTTTCGACATAACATATTAAAATATTCGATAAAAATGACTTTTTACAACTCATTTTATGTCAAAAAGTTATAAATATGTCAAATTGGTAAAAATAAAATTACATTTACTATTTACCTTGGTGAAAAGCAACAGTGATCCATTTGGAGCAGAAACTTCTAACGGTGATTGCGACAAATCCAGTTGACCATTCAGTTTCTCGTCTGCTACAGGTAAGAGGCGCTCCCTTGCTCTACATTTTCATCCATTTTTTAATAATTTTCCCCTGAAAATCAGTTCTATGTGGCCACTTTTGAAATTTTAGGGCCACGCTCATTGGCGCGGGTATCGGGCACGGACCCACGCCAATGGGCTCTTTTACACAAAGGGCTCGCGCCACGTGGCGCGACTGTTCACAAAATAGCCGCGCCAGCGGCCGAACCTAAAAATCCGCCTTAAAATTCGATATTTAAACCAAATTTCATGGAATTTGAGGCCTATCAGAGATCTAACTAAGGGCTTATGACCATATGAATGCAGGTAATCAAGAAAAATGGCGATTGAATGGAAAGAACGAGAGCATGGAGAAGAGGATGAACAGGCCATCCAAAGCGAAGCTTGCATGAATGCCCTCAGAAATTGTGGGCTGAAAAAGTTCTTCCTCACACCTTGTCTACGAGCTCAGCCCGAGCTCCTCCAGTATTTGATCAGTATCTCGGATGAACATGAACAAGTGTTCAGGTTACGAGATCAGGTATTAGAGCTGGAGGTTTCTGATGTTTATTTTATCACCGGATTGTCCCGCAGAGGTCCGATCCCTGTCTTGACTGGAAGCAGACCATCTGGGGAGAAGATGGAAGAAGTGATGGCACGAGTGTGCCGAGGAGCACAAATGGGATCAGGAAGCAAGAAAGTGGATATCCACACTATCCCTGATCTGGCATTGAGAGTTGTCCTACATACCATCACGCGGGCTGTAGGGTCGCAGGCACCGCACGAGGCCACAAAGGCCCAACTCCTATTGGCCTCAGAATGCATGAGTCCCTTACTGTTTGACTAGGCAACAGCAGTAACAATAAATATGAAAAGGCAGCTCACAAAATGAAAACAGGGTAAACTGAAACAGTTTGGTTATGGTTCCATCCTGGTATCGTTCATTCTGGAACGTTTACCAATCTTCCAGGGCCAAGGGGCCGCAGTAGCAGATCTGATACCACGAGAGCCAAGAATGGCTCGCTGGGCAGCATTAATGCCCAGAGCTGGAGGCGGCCAACAGATGTCCTGGAGGCCGGAGTTCTTTAGGTGGTTACGGCGCCAGCTGATTGTCGTGGAAGACTGGCCCTATGCAGGAATTGACTTCACCGGAGACCCAGATCTCCCACTGCCAGAAGGAGATGACTGGGACGAGGAGTTGGGTAAGACCTCATATTTTTTGATTTTTATGTTTTATGTTTTTTTTGTTAATACACATTCGTCTTAACACATTTTATATATGTATGCAGATGTGGGACCTGAGAGACCAGCTGGGATGTCTCCAATCTCACAGAGGACACAACTCGCCCCTGATCCTCAGGGAGAGGGCACCGGAGGAGAGGAGTTGATCCAGAATCTTGAGGGCATTGCCCGAGGGATTCTGGACTATGCTCGGCTGGCGGACATACCGATGGCATACCAGCGCCACACGGTGGGATTTCCGAGTCGGATCCACCGAATCCTGAGACGCTTAGTGCATGCAGTCACATGCTATCATGAGCACCATGCAGATTAGCTCTTAGGATTTATACCACAACTATTTTTTGAGAGACATATCGTCTCCGGATGTACTTAAGATGATTATGTATATTTTGACTTTTATGTGACACACTCTATGTAAACATTTCGATATCTATATATATGTGCATATCTATTTCTGGATGGATCTTTCTTTACATGTGATGATGATTTAAAAATTGCGCAAATGTCTGTCTAATACCAAATTTTCTACTGCATCTATTAATGTATTCAAATGTCTGGGTATATGATGATATGTAATGTAGTCAAAATTTCTTTCCAGTAATCGAATACGCAGATACAGACGTAAGATGGACGGGTTCCTTACCGAATAGTGTCCGTTCAGTTGTAACACCACAAGTTGTGAATCTAGATACACGAGCAATTCATGGATACCAAGGTTTACTGCCTCGGTTAATAATTCTAACACAACACTATATTCCGTGATGTTGTTCGTGGTACGTCCTAGACACACTCCTTGCAGGTTGATCAACTCACCAGCAGGATCATAGATTACCCAAGCTGCTGAAGACAGATTCCTGGTACTGCGGGAGGCACCATCCGCGAAACCAACAAATGGATGAAAAGACATCTGCACAACCAGGAAGACCCGATCAGCAAAAAGATGTTTACAAAGCACACCACACAATACATGCACACAAATGAAAATCACACACCTATGTACACACACCACACCAAGAAATCACTTCAGGCATAGTACTTTTTGAGGTACAACCCATTTCTGGGCTACGCCAGTGGAACTCCTTCATAATCTATAAGCTCGTAGGCCCCGTTTTTCAAAACGCGTTTTACTATATAGGGCCCATGCCACATAGGCTGGAACTTACCGGCTCCAAGCTTGTCATGTGCTTGATCGTACAGGAGGACGAGGTCTCCTTCGATAAAGGAACGAGGAGAAACAGATTGATCAAAATGAGTTTTGACCCTCTTCTTTTGTGCTTCGATGACCAAAGCAACCAGACGACGGGTTTCATCCAACCGTTCCAGATACAGAAGACGTTCTTCCTCAGCACAAGTATTAGGTAGAAGCTCCACAGCTAATTTTTAATGAAGGAATCTCAAGATTCAACCCAAGGAGTTGCCTGTGCCACATACGACCAATTTGGAAATGGTGTGTGAACCCGCTGCACTTCGAGATGTTCTTGTGATGCCCAGAGAGCGAAAGAACAAACAGGATGCGAATTTCCTATGAATAATTAATCGCGTGAAGCATAGTACCTCAAAACCTTGTTCACCGTCTAACCCTAATTACTGAGGGTAGCATGGTGTCGAGCCATACGTACGCAAGCTCAATGTTGAATAACTCCGTCATCATGTAACTTCGAAATGAGTACCGTATCGATGATGATGGTTGAGAACCCCCAACCAAGTGCACAATGGCCCGTTGAATATAAATTGAGCAGCCGTTTTCCCGTCAGCAGCTAGTGTAGGCATCGCCTTGGCCCACTTAGTGAAGTAGTCGACGACGACAATGATATACGCATGCCCCTCGTCCGAGTGAGGGTTACACGTCATAAAATCCATGCCCCATTTCATAAAAGGGCCGACGGTAATAACGGGATGCAATGGCAACGGCGGCGCGCACATCTTGCGCTGAAAAATATGGCATGGATGACATTTACTGACTGCAGTGATACAATCCTTGAATATGGAAGGCCAGAAATAACCTGCCCGCAGAATCTTCTGGGCAGTAGCATACCCGGACATATGTTCGCCACAGGCGCCACTGTGACAGTCATTTGAGACTTTCTCAGCCTCTTCCATGGTAAGGCATCGTCGGAGCATCGAATCTACTCCAATGCGATATAAGGTATCTCCTACTATACGGTAGGGTTGGGACTGGTGCCGAATCCGACGGCGGGCAGCTTTATCCAACTCAGACCGAAATGTCGCGGTCTGAAGATACACTATAATGTCACCGCCCCGGCGGTCACAAGTTCGCAGAGGAAAATGCTTCATCCCAGATATGGTCTTCGCAGTGTGAGGGAGCGTAGTCCGTAGGGAGAACATATCAACCGTGAAGACCGGATTTAGTTGACTTACAAAGAGGAACCCGAAGTCAAACTCTCACAGATCGTCAACCATTTGGAGTGGTTGCCCCCAAGAATTGTTCATAAAGAATACACGCTTGCGTGTGGCCGGTGCATCAAACCACCTATCGTGCGCAAAAGGATGTAATGGCGTGCTGCCAGGCTGCCAGGTATTGTCGCTGTCGCCAACTTCTCGGCATGTGCATAACGTGTTTCCGAGTCGAGAAGGTTTCGAGACATGTAATAAACAACATGTTCATCACCGTGATCATCATCCTGCACCAAGACCATGGCTATGGTGCTAAATGCGGCAGCTAGATATAAAGTGAAGTCGTGGTGGTAGTCCGGAGGACGAAGCAACGGAGCATTGACAAGCAACGTCTTCAGCTTCTCAAAGGATTCCTGAGCAATTTCGTCCCAATGAAAGGGAACGTTCTGCTTTAATAAACGAGTGAATCCTTTGGCCACCTCGACATAATTCGGGATAAAGCGCTGAAGAAAATTCGCTTTCCCTTGCAGACTCTGTAACTGATACAGGGAGGAGGGTGATGGGAGATTTACGAGGGCCTCGACCTTTAAAGGGTCAAGGCGAATTCCATCTTTCGAGACTATGAATCTTAAAATACGGCCAGAATCAACGCAGAAGACGCATTTATGAGGATTGAGCCTGATATTATAACGCCTGCAATGAAGAAAGATCTGGCGGAGATGCTCAGGATGGTCCTCTCGCTTACCCGAATGGGCTGGGAAGTCGTCCAGATAAGGCTGAACGATATGGCGAATGTCATGAAAAGCGTAGGACATCGCACGCTAAAAAGTGGCTCCAACGTTCTTCAAGCCGAACGAGAGTTTTTTATACGCGAAACTTCCCCACAGACAGATGAATGTGGTCTTGTGTTGACCTTCAAGTGCAATATTGATTTGGTTATATCCTGAGAAACCATCCATTAAGGAATAGATCTCACTCCCAGCACATTCGTCGATGATATGGTCTATAAACGGAGTGGGATAATTATCCTTTGGACAGGCGCGATTGATGTCGCGATAATCCACACAGACTCTAATCGTACCCTGCTTTTTATCGACAGGGACAATGTTAGACACCCATTCTGTGAGGGGGATGGGATAAATAAAACCCGCGTTCAGAATTTTTTCAACTTCTGCCTTGATGGCGGCGGCTTTCCGAGGATGCATGGGGCGTAAGCGTTGGCGCACGGGTTTCGCACCTGGATAGGTTGGAATCTCGTGCACTACGATACTGGGATCAATCCCCGGCATTTCCTCGTAAGACCACGCGAAAACATCTCTGAATTCTTTGAAAAGCTCAGTATAGACTTGAATCTCATCGGGAGAACAAGTCACACCCACGTGAATATTCTCAACGATCCCCGATTTAACGGAGATGTTGATTGGAACAGTTTGAGTAATGTTACTCAGGTTACCCTCCGAAAAAACCTCGTGCGTCAAGATAGGTGTTTGAAGAGGAGGGGAAGGAACCTGAGTAGCATAACACTCCATACAATCAGTCATTGCCCCCAAGCTAGGCATAGACGAGGAGCGATGATGTCCATCGCCCCAAGGCAGCTCCTCAAGAGACATAGTTTCAATGATAGCCTCATCTAAGCAGTGCCCCAAGAGGATCGTAAAAGAATCGCCACCGACCAAGCGGGGGATTGAGAGAGTAGACGCCGAGGAGCTGTCGTGCTGAGCACGCCGAGGGAGGTGGAGGGTCCGGGAGAATAATCTCTGCGTAGTTGATCTCTACCGGTGTTATAAAGGCAGTATGATTCTCCAAACTCATATACCGTCGTGTAGGAATGAGCCGGGGTCATCAAACCCGGACAACATGTTGACTTGAGCGGCATGCGTAAGGCAGACAAGTACCATGAGGACTGGTCCTTGAAGAGACCAGTCCTACACCTGCCCGGTGGGATTCGAATTTGATCCACGTATGGCACGTTGTTCTCGCAGTTAGAGGTGAAAACGACAACCGATCCACTCCGTGGACAATTCGCTTCGTGAGGGAACTTAATGAATCGAAAGATTCGTGACTCGCATGCGCAGCATGGCCTAGATCTTTATCCGCGGCTGAAGCATATGGATATTGAGTTTAGCGTCAACCACTTCCACTTCTACGTTGACATTTTTTCCCTGTAATGTGATCGCTAGACTCTCGAGAATGCCCAGGGGTTTAGATTCTCGACCATCAAATGCCTCAAGGGCATTGGGAGATGACGACAGGGCTGGAGAGCCGATGGCCTTCCAGCAAGCGGAGGACATAACGCAGGTAGATGCACCCTCATCTACGACGACCCTATGAATGTTCAGACCATTAATCCTGACTTGAATAACCAAAGTGATTTGATGTGGAAGCCGGGGAGTGAAATTCTCCAGATCGAAGGTGAGAAGACTCGAGTCGGCGGGATCAATGCCCCCGATTGCAGACAGTAAAGCCTTTCGTTGTGAAGGACAACTTTGAAGAAACTCAAGTGCAGACATAGCACATGGCGCCTGTGCCAGATCCTCAACAATACTGTAATGTTGAGCGGCACGAGCGTTTGGATTATAAGAAGATCTTCGAAGGACACCTTTGGGAGGTGGCTTCACAACAGGTTCAAGAGAAGGCTTCTCGATTTCCAACGGACCGGAGACAGGTGGGGGAGGAAGCCCATCCGCAACTGCCTTCCCGGGTGCCTGCCGCGGTTTTTTGTAATCCTTCGACCGCGTAGCGACAGAGATAGGTGCAATAGTCTTCATCATGAAAACCTGAGACCCAAACGGTGCAGATGGTGACGGTTGTTCGACCATCTAGGTCTGCTGAGATGGAAATGGCTCTTTCAAAACAGCCGGAGTCCCTTTAGGGCCTTTAAGAAGTTGAATAACCTCGGATCGTCGTGGACAATCCTTAGTATAATGGTCCCCTTCACAGATGAGGCAAAGGTACTTCGGTTTTTGCTAGGATCCATCCTCATTACGAGATTTAGATTCTGGTTTAGGGGCATCAGATTTAGATTTGCCTTTTCCCTTCTTCTTCCCCTTGAAGGATTTGTCCGTAGGATTGGTCTGAACTGCATTCACCTCCGCGGTTTTACCAGAATCGGATGAGGCGGGATTAGCAGAGGTATTGTTGGAAGAATTAGCCTTCTGCTTCCCATTCGAAGATTTCTTCGAATTCTGAGAGACAGAACCAATGACACCATCCATCGCAGGGGTGGGCGGAGCCTTAGTGGTTCCGGGCCGTGGAGCATCAGTCAAGATGTCATAAAGCGTGCCAGACTGAGAATAGACAATGTTAGGGTCCCGTGATTTGGCCGATTGGCTAGCCAAATGACGATGTAACATCAAACCAAGCTTTGGAGCCCAAGGACCTAGCCTTCCTGGACTCAGAGAGGGCTCTCTCTATTATATGCAAAAGATATCGGTGTGTTTGCTTATGGTTCTGATATTAGGCTAGTTATGAAGTATGTTTTTAGTTTTTTGGTTTTTTAAGTTTCTGAGGGATGAAACTGATCAAATACATAAACTGGATAACAAGATGTAGATAAATTGGGCTATGGGGTCAAACAGGTCAAGGAAGCTATGAGGTGATGATGTGAGGCTGCTGTAGGGCCGATTTGATTCACGGTAGAAGGGATCTTTGGGCAAAATGGATTGAATGGACAACAAGTTGGTGAAAGACAAGGGATTTCAAGTGTAACTAGTTAATAGTAGACATAAACATGTAATAGCAAGCCATTAATCATGCTAAGTGTAACTATGAGCTAATTAATACACAGAAATCAAACATTCCAGCCATACATAGAGGTATAAGGCCCTCTAACTTCGGGAAATGACTATCAGACTTTGGGGAAAACATATAAGACAAAATAACAACTCATAAACTACGCCAGAACGCCTAAACATAGTCTCTAAGTCATGGGCACTTTGACAAACAATCTTTCATAGTTTTAGGCAAAGGGCTAGATCGGGACTAGGCCTCCTTGGTTCAACAAGATGATCAACAAATCAGTCAAAGAGAAAGTTTTATGGACAGAACTATGGGCAGCTAATAGGTAGGTAGGGCAAACCATACATCCTACTCAACATACATAGAACTTATGAATAAAACTTAGCAATAATACCTTAAGTTACTAAAGAGCAGCTAAGAATTCTTTAGCATAACTAAGGAAGAAGAAAACATCAAGCTATGAAGATTCAGGGATTTTGAGGTGCCTCCATGGGCATATCTCAAAATCAATCACTACTGATCTATAGCAGCAAGAAATATGTAATATGAATGAGAACTAGAAGACAAAACATATAAAGAGACACTATACCATTCTACCATGTCAAGGAATCCATCAACAATCCTTCATCATTCCTCAAAAGCATCCAAGAGGCAGTCCAAAAATCATAACTCAAGTGTATTCTTCAAAGCTCATATGACCAATGCATTAATTCTTCTCTCAAGTTCAGCCTCTGATTTACAATGAGAACCATGGGATAAATAGGCTTGAGGGAGGAAACCTCATGGAGGAAAACCTCATGAGCAACTAGCTATCCTTATCCTATCAAGCCAAGCTGAAACATTTTAAACTTGTCCCTTGTGCTTGCAAAGCCCAAGGCACAAAAATATCCTACAAATATCTAAAAATCAAGTAAAATGGAAATTATATTGACTTACATCATTTCCTAATGATAAAAAATACTAACGCACATTTTCTAAAGCAACATTTTGGAGTTCAAAAATTACAAAAATACTTCATATTTATGCTCTAAAAGGCCCCCTGAATGGCTGATGCAAAATGGTGCCTTCCCTTGAATGTCAAAATGGGGGTCATGAGCTTGCCTGAAAGCTTCCTCTGTCTATCTTCTGCGCAACTGAACTAACCTAATCCGAGGTCCGGAAGTCATCCAAAACTGTACCTGTGTGAAAAAACCCAGAAAATAGCAGACTGCTGATATGGCGGGCAGAATGTGCAAAATGAGGCTGTTTTTCGCCAATTTGAGGGGGCGAATGATCTTCAAATGCCCCGAAAATCGCTGGAGACCTGCTCATGGAATTATGGAACCCATTGGGATCATCCTCCTCCCTTGACAACTCATCAAACTGAAATTGCGCATTTATGAGTTTTTGGCGAAAAACCCAAAAATGCCAAAAAACAAAAAGTTTCCGAAACAGGCCCAAAATTGGCATGCATGACCCTCAAGGGTCCATAGAAACATGCTCCGAAGCTGAAGCCAAAATATCAAGGGCTGATATGCTTTTCCCTCCCTTCCGTGCTAGGCGCCTCTCCTTCAACTTCTTCAATTTCTCTTGTGCTACCTTTACCTTACCGGCAACCGATTATAGCTTCGAAAGTGAAGAGTCCCTTCTTTCATAGCTCAAGACTTGCTCGTCCCCCAAGCTTTTGTTTCCCCCAAATGTCATAGTTTTCCTCTCTCGCTCATGCTTCTTTGTTTTCCCTTAATTTCCTCGTCGTGCGAGGGGCAAAGAGAGGAAAACAAGGAAAAGCTCGAAATTGTTTAAAGTCTTCTCTCGCTTTCTCGCTTCTGCCTTTCTAAGCCCTCGATGGTCCAGCCTCCTCCGCCTAGGTCGGTCTTCCTCCTCTTCAACAACCGCTCAATGAGCTCTTCAATTCTTACTTGTGCCTTTTCTGCCTCTTTCTTATACTTGATTGCCCTTGCCTCATGAATAGCTGCATGAAACTTCATTTGTTTGTTTTCAACCTCTAAGAAGTGGTTGAAATTTCTCGCCCTTTGAAGGTCTTCTTGTAATACCTCAATTTGCCCCTCTTTGTGAATGAGGAGGTTTTCAAGGAGGCGGGCCTCATTGTCACTATCATCGCTTTGGATAGGGATAATAGCTAACTCACCTCCATGCTTGGCACTTTCTTCAATTTTACTTTTGCCTTTGAAAGCCAATCTGGCGCTTTTCCTCCTTGGCATGATAGAAGATGTCCTTTTGGGCAATTTCCTCTTGCTAGGAGTGACTTTTTTCACTGTTTGTATGGCAGCCTTAGCTTGCTGTCCCTCATCAATGTTTTGTCCAATTTGTGTTTTAAGAGGTGCTTCAATTTCTTGCCCAATTTGCTGTTCTTCATCAACTATCCGCTGCTACCCCTCAACATCCAAATGCTGCTCATCAATGTGTATCTGTGGTTGTTCATCTTGGGCCTGTTGTCCTTCACTTTGTATCTGCTGTCCTTCATCATCTGCCTGCTGCCCTTCATCACCTATCTGCTGCTGGTGTTCACTGCCCTCTATCTCTTCTTGTTGTCTTGGTTGTCTCTCAACATCCAACAGTTGCTGTTCATCAACCTCTAGCTGCTGCTGTTCACTGCCTTCTCCTTCTCCCTATGGTTCACTGCCCTCTCCTTCTCCCTATTGACTTGGCTGCCCAATAGTCATTTTGAGTTTTTTAGGTGTAGGCCTACTAGACAGAGGCACTGGGCGATGGACAGGCTGAGTAGGAGACACATGAACAGGAGGGACAGTGGCAAAATCTGAATGGCTAATGAATGAATCCCATGAAACCCCCTTCTTCTCCGCAACAAGAAGATAATCTGATCAAGGAATGATGAAAGAGAGAAGGGATTTGCCGCAGGTGGAGCCTTTTGGACGTAGCCGCCATTTTCTTGCGTTTTGGACAAAAAGTACTCAAGGTTTAGTTGCTCGTTTCCGGTAAATGCATCACGTTTCGACATGGTATAAATTTGATTAAACTCTCCTTCACAAGAAGCCATCTAATTATGGCTTCTTCATCGTGATTTAACCGTCAAGAAGACAGGAAGGAATCAGAAAATAGCGGTAGTGATAGTTTCTCATGTTCCTGCTTTTCGATGAAAGCAGTTTTTTGCAATCCTCCAGATCAAGATGAGCTTGTTTAAACCACTTTTCACCATGATACGGGATCTTAGTAGCCTTGGATACATACCTTGGGGAGATTTTGAAGTCAAGACCTGCAAGCTGGAAGTGTTTGTCCTTGAATCTCAAAGCACACAAATGTGTAAGTGGTGAGAAACTCTTGACTTCTTCATCTTCCGTGCAAATCAAGATGTACTTACTTCATGGAAATTGGTGCTACGATGGGTGAGCATTGATTTCTTTTTCATGGAGATAGGTCATATCTCTGGTGTGGATCGCCTTCCGTGAATCTTTGTCGAGGCATTCTCACTTCTCAACAGTTTTGAAAGAGGCAAATCGCCTTCCTCGTATGAAAATGTTCTGATTGAAATTAGTCACTAGACTGTGGATGGACTGATATTGAGGTGAGGGTTTGGTAACAAGTGTTTTTGAATAAACAAACTTTGTTTTCTTAATCAGCTCCTTCGCCTTGGAGACACTGTAAAATTCTCAATAGAACATCATCAACAATAAAGATGAGACAAACTCCCGTGTCAATTTCCGTATAGTAAGCGAAGCAATCATAGCTACAGACATTCTTCACAAACTCCGCAACTATCAACCAATTGGGCTTTAGAAAGTGGCCCCATTCACCTTCAATATCTCTCATTAACAACTCTTCAAAATGATACAATATGATGAAAAGAAAAGGCAGACCTAGGTTAGGTGTAAAATCAATGCACAGTGCTTTAGGAAAACCACCTCTTTACTTGTGAATTTCAAAGGTCAACCACTACAACTGTACCTCTGTCTCAATGTTAAATTCAATCACCAACAACTCTGCCCTTTAGAAAGTGGCCCTGCACCTTTGGAAAATCTCTGTTCAACAAATTTACAGTAGTGAAAAAATACAGTGAAAGAGGGACAGTCTGCTAACAAGTGTGCTTGTGAGAAAATGCCAATAATCACTCTGTTCTTGAAATCTTTGATGTCAACCCACACACCTAGCTCCTAGGAGGCTTATAATCATTTAAAAATTCTGTCCTGTAAGGTGTGCCCACTTTCCACCGTTTTCATCTCAAGCAAACTACCCCACATATGCTTAGACTGTCAACTACAAGATTGATGAAAAACCCTTGTGCAGGGCCGGAGTAGCACCAGGGGTCTTCAAAAGCTGCGCGGCACTCTTTTGAAACCAGCACATCGCGCAGACAATACTTGTCAGGTCGGCCTGTCGGGTGGTCGGGCAGCCTTGTACAGGCGCGTCGCGCTAACGTACAGGCACGTCGCGCTGACAAAGGTGGCCCGTGTAAAACTCACGCCAGGCACGTCGCGCGCTAACACAGGCGTGTCGCTCGGCTTCAAATGGTGCCAAACTTCTGAATTTTCGGCCAGATCTTTCTTGTTTGATGCTATGGAGGCGCGGGCTCTATTTCAACTTTTGAAAATGACGTTCTTACTTTCATGCTTCAAACTTATATCATTTTCAAAAAACACCCCAACGGTCATTCCATTTTAAAAGGTAAAACGGAACTTTGGTTTGGTATTTTGCAGAGTTTTTGTTTTGAAAAACCTTTGATTCTCTTAACTTCGGTATGTTCAAAATTTGCTTTGGAGAGCTGCCATACCTTTCAACACGTGTATATCACGGACTTTAGCACAGGTGTTAGAAGGAGGACCTCCAGCTTTGTCCTTTGGGGGACATTTCATCACCAACCTTTAGACTCTGCAAAATGTCTCCATAATCTTGATGCTATTTCTGCCACTATGTTTAATAATACAAGTACAAGTTGCTGCATCTTTTATGACCTGCAGTGTTCTTCAAAGAGGGGCATTTTTTACTGCAATCCTCTGCTTGACAACTCATTATGCCACATCTCTGTTTATTTAATACTGTATCTCTGTGCTACATCTGCCCTTTGGAATGATGACAACTGTGTTTGTTTTAAGACATCTAAATAGTGACAATTCATCAAAACAAACTTCTTCTGCCTATACATAAGATTGTATACCCATTCATCATGCATTCTATAGCTCAACTTTGGCCACTGTTTTACCTTCTCAGTGATAATCTGAAGAAAATTAATCAGAATGTGTCAAAGAGCACTTTGACCAACCTTGGCGATTGTTGTGTTATTCAACATGGGATGGCCTGTTTCTTCCAATGGGTTTGATAATTGTTGCTTCCAGGTGATTCACAAGCTTCTCTCTGGACTGTAAGTGCCTTGCTTTAGGTTGCATGCTTTCACACTATACTTTACTGTTTACTCAAAAGGAGCTCCTTTAGACTTCTGGGCAAGGGATAGTGGAGTACTGTTTAATCATTGCCTTTTAAAGAAACTGCTCCCTGTGGTATCAATGCATGCATATGTTCAATATTGTCTTCCTTCCACTTCAGGTACAGTCTGACAGACAGCTCTTTTGAATAGGAGCACCAATACCTTTGCATCATAAACACTATCATTTACCTGTGCAATGGCTTCTGTTTAATTTCTTTGTGTCCTTTCTCTGCACTTTTTAGACCAATCAATTTTCAGCAACCTGCAATGGCTTTGGCCATCTGCTCATATATGGAGGAGGCTCTTCATCAGGTAAGGTATCTGAAGGTGTTTTGACAACTCTTGTTTGACACAGCTTTTCTCAGGATGTGATGGTAAGTAAACCACTTAAAAAAAACATCAATCTTAGCATCTTTACTTGCAAGCATCACTGTGCTTCAGCAAAAGCCCTAGCCAAAGTAACACTGTCTCCCTGCACTGTTCTAAGGGTGACTGAGATATTTATCATTTGGCTTGGTCATCTCATGACAGATTACTTGAAAAATAATCTTTGTGACTATGAAGGTCAGTGCTTTTTGAAAAACCAAGAACTTTCTTCCTGCCTGTGTAATGGCATTTGTTAACAGCATCTATTCCATTTGATCCTGTGGAAAACAGGCTGCTTAAGATTGGAATGTTTACTGATGACATGATTTCTAAAGTTCAACAATTCACATGATTTGCAAGTTTGAGATGACCTCCTTTATCAGACCAGACTCCTTTTCCTTTGAGCTAGCATATTTCAACTCTACTCCTGTTATGATCATCAGTCACATTCATAAAACCTGGAGTTTTTGTTTCATTGTTCAGTAAAGGCAAACTTGGACTTCTGCAATCTTCTAAGTCAATACTGGCCCGCGCCCTCTGCTTATGGATGAAGGAGGCGCCCTAACCCTCTGCTTGTAAATGAAGGAGGTTCTGGGCCTTGACAATTTACCAGTTTGCTGAGACAGTGGTGACCCTTTCTTACTGTGATTTTCATGCTAGAAAGAGCTGTAAGGTCCTGATGAGTGACTTTTGTTTTGCAGCTTCATCTCAGGCTCATAATACATTTAGAAGCAGTTGTTCCTCTAACTGTAGATCAAGCATTTAATCCTGAGATGAAGTTATATTTCCTGCTTTTGTAGAAACCATAGGACACTGTGAAAAACCTAATAGTCAGCTTGAGATTGGGGTTTATGCAGTGCTGAGATCTAGGGGATATGAGTGGCGCGACTTTAGGGCTGTTTGTCAATTTCATTTGCAAAGTAAGAGGTCAGTCATGGTAGGTCTGTTGCAGATGGAGGCTTTTTGGCTTTTTGATGATTTCCAAGGGTGAAATGTCTTAAAGCGCCACTTCCTAACATAGGGGAGACTTTTTGAAACAGATGTGGATTTTCCTTTTAAAGCTGATGGGCAGACCAATAAGGCTGAAGCTAGATAGGATTGTGATATGAGGTTTTGATTTCGACATGGGCGAACTGAAAAGGTAGAAAGGAGAAAAAAGTTTTAGGAGGGTTTTCTGGATGACATATTGACATGAGGAAATCAGTTTCTAGAAAGCTCAGCTTGTAGATATAGTCATCACTAACATGTAAAAAATACTGATGGCTAACAGTGGCTCCATTTGGGGAGGGCAGCTCCTCGTCAGGAGTTGTCCAGAATTCAGATTTTTGGATTATGAAGACCAGTGCCTTATCCATTGGCGCAAAATGTACCCTTCTCTTGACGTTATTTCTGGAAAGTGTCAGCATGGTTAACATCAATGATACTTCTACCTACCCCACTATCTTCCCTAACATTTTTTTTTTTCTGTTTGGCGCATTTGAACTAGCAGCCTTTGACAATGCATATTTTTCTTTTTGAAAAATGAAACTATCTATTTCTACTCTTATATCTGCCGGGAGTTCAGATTAAGCTGATGAACTCCTTCATTTCTCTACCTAAAACTAGATCGACTGTCAAGATTAAGCAGTTTGACAGGATTTCATTTTCTAATCTACAACATGAAATTTAAAAATGATCAAATCAGGATTAAGCAGTCTGATTTGTCATGCATTTGCGGCATAAAAGACAAGCTGCACACAAATGTTATTCTGCAATAAAAGATGTTATTTCTGAAAAATGACAGCATGGTTAACATCAATGATACTTCTACCTACCCCACTATCTTTCCTAACATTTTTTCTTCTCTTTGGCGCATTTGAACTAGCAGCCTTTTGACAATGCATATTTTTCTTTTTGCAAAATGAAGCTATCTATTTCTACTCTTATATCTGCCGGGAGTTCAGATTAAGCTGATGAACTCCTTCATTTCTCTACCTAAAACTAGATCGACTGTCAAGATTAAGCAGTTTGATAGGATTTCATTCTCTAATCTACAACATGAAATTTAAAAATGATCAAATCAGGATTAGGCGGTCTGATTTGTCATGCATTCGTGGCATAAAAGACAAGCTGCACACAAATGTTATTCTGCAACAAAGGAAACTAGACAAGCGGGGCTAAGATGTACAATGTGTTTTTCATCCCTCGCTTCTCTCTTTGGTTCTGTTTTAGGCATGTGGAACCAGAATCTCTCCCTAATCTAAGCTCTGTGATAAATCAATCTTACACAATGTTGACTATCTTGGCACTCACTAACTTATCAGCAAATAAATTTAAACATGCTCAGCTATGATTAGGCTAGATAGCTGAACAAGACATTGGAGCACTAGTAGCGGCATTTAGGCTTGCTCGCTTTCTGAAAGACTTTTTTTTGGAACATGGGGCCTTTGTTCTATCTTCACTTGCCCTCTTTTCTGTTTTTACTGTTTTTGACTTTCCTATCTTTTACTATTTTTGATTTTTTTATCTTTTCAATATTTCAACCAATGGTATGTACAATGACTGAAAGTGTTTCAAACTCAAAAATCTTGGAAATGACGGAATTTCAGCATCTTATCCTCGTAAGGATCTCCTCTCACCCTTGGCCCACTTAACTCTTGAAAAGAAAAATTTGGGAAATTTTCTCTCTCTAACATAACATAGGGATTCATGCAAGAATCTCTAAACAGTCCAGTATCCTCCCTCTGTACCTCTCTGAATATCTGATTTCCACTCCTTTCTTTACTGTATGCTTTCTTCAGGTAATGTATGTACTCTTGGTAATTCTTGAAATAGATAGTGACATCATCAAGGTATGCAAAAACACAGAAATTTAAAACTGGGAACATGGCCTTCATGAATAGATTTTTGATATTGGGTGGTTTTGCAATTTTGAACTTGAAATCAGATCTACCTCCCGCAAAATGGAAAAAATATTTAAGTTGTCTACTTTGCAAAGGAATCTTATGATTATGACCTGAAACATGATCTTGCAAGAACACATGATTAACAGCACCTTTAATTGGTGAATCATGATCTTGGGTAGAACAAACATGATTCTTGTTATATGGAGATGCATTATTATTTCTAAAATCAAAGCAGATTCTATGGCCACTAGTTTTCTCCTTGATCATTTCAGTTTGTTTCAGTTTGCTGTGTTTGCTTTTGTTAAAGTTGTTCTTTGAGGAAAAGGTAGTGATACAATGTTTTCCCTTGTTTTTTCTGTAGAAATTAGTATTTTGCATGAGATTCCTGATTTTAGCATTTCTAAGTTCTTCATGAAAAGACAAAATATGAGCCAATTTCAGTAGTTCAGGTATGCTGGGATTATAGTTGTCATCCTTGCTCATAAGAAGTTCATCTGGCATTTTCTCAAGATGTTGAGCTACTGAGGTTATGGTCAAAGTTTTATTTGCAGTAGGAGGGTCACATGATGGTAAATCTTTGAGGTATGGTAGAAACATTAAACTCCCTTTCTCCCGGGTTCCAAATAGGTTTATGATGTGTAGGTATTCTAAAGCTTTTACCCGGAAGAAATTTCCACAAGTTACTGCTGGTGTTTGACTAAAGCCAGAGCAATTTGCTTGATAGTACATGAGGGTTTGTGCTTCTTGCTCTAATCCTACTTTGGAGAGGGGAAACTTACTTTCCTCAAGACACAATTGTTCATGATCATGGTAGTTTTGAGTGTCCAGTTCATCATAAGGCACCAGGGACAACTGATGCGGTGGATCTAAGTCTATATCAGTTTCTTCTGACTCTTCCTCCATGTTTACATCAATATGCATAATGAAAGAGTTTAAGTCGGACCGCAAAGAACACATTGGAATGTTATATGGCCTATCTTGACTGCTAATCATGTATTTCATGTGTGATTCGCGGTACAGTATTCTGGTCTGGCCAAACACAGGAATGGTGGCATATGACATGTCTAGTTGGATATTCCCTTGGAGTTTGGCTCCCCAAGATCTGGATAGGAGAATCCCGTACTTGGGAGGAATGTCTGCCACTACTATATCCATGATTAGATGTTTCGCGGGTATTTGGGCCAGACTAAAACAAAGGTCTTTGATCAAACCCAGGCATTGGACTCTGCTTGAATCAAATGAATACAAGTCTTTGTATGGTCTTGTGATTTCCAAGCCTAATCTTTCCATTACTACCTTCGGCATAAGATTATGCGAGGCGCCGGAGTCTAGCATGGCATTATGGAGGAATTGGTCGTGTATGTTTAGGCTAATGTAAAATGGAAGAGTAACTCCCTCTTGGAATTTTCCCTCTACCTTTGGACCAAACAATACTTCAGGAATGTCATCAGTGAGATTAACAGTGTTCGCATCATTCCCTAGATTTAAGACTTTTAGTACTTGGGATTTATAAGAGTTTTGGGCAATTAGTTCAGTAAGAGGCATGGTGATTTTGATCTTAGCGATTTCGCCTTCAAAGCTAAAAGGCACTTGGAGTTTAGATATGTTTGTTTCAGCTTTTTCAGCTAAGACCTTGTCTATGTTCTGAGTTTGTTGACCTTGTTTAGGGGTTTTGTTTGCCATAGTTTTTTTGGTGACCTTTGTAGAAGTATCAGGAGTATATGAGAGAGGACTAGTTTGGGTAACTTTAGCTTGGCTTTGATCAGTCTTTTCAACCTTGATTTTGTCACTGCTTGATGCTTTTTTGAGGATGGTATCTGGAGCTTTAGCAGTATCAGAGTTACCTTTCTTGACATTATCTTGGTTTCTTTTTCTTCTAAGGTCATATTTCCTGTGGGCTTCTACAATAGCATTTTGAAACTCTATGGCAGGGTCATCGGGATCTTCATAATTGGTCTCATCTTGATCAGGAGAAAAGAACGCTTGTTCTTCTTCGGTGAGGTACACCTCACTCTCATTGTCATACCCTATGAGGTTTAAATGATGTTCATCAAGAGGTTCTGAGTCCCTATCATCTTCTTCCACATAGTTTTCATTGAATGGTGGCCTGATCTGTTGGTCATTATCCCTTGGTTTGTTTTGGGGCTGCTCCCTCCTAAAGTTTTGGTTTCGGTTTCTGATTGGAGGGTTTGGTTGGTTGTCCCTAACAGGAGCTTTTTCATTGATCTTTTCCCACATTTTAGCCATGGATTTGACTAAGTCATCTATTCTGGGATCTAGGGAAGGTGATGAAGTGGAGACCTCATCTCTACATGTGACTTTTCTTTCTGATCTAGTTCTAGCTCTTTTTTCAGCTAAGTTGGCATCTGCTTTTATGGCTATTTGTTGCATTTCCTCCAAGGTAGGGGGATCCTTATCTCTCAGATGATATGTCATGTCTGGATCAAAACCCTCAGGAAATTTTGCCAAGGCTAAACCAAGTGGAGGTTTGAAATGAGGTGGAAGGGAGTTATATACACTGTTGAACCTAGTACAGTAAGCTTGGACACTTTCCCCATTTTCCCGTTTTAAGCTGTTATATTCTGACAGGATTTGAATGGGGTTTCTTCGGATTTCCCACCTGTTTCTGAAAACTTGATGTAGTTCTGGGATATCATGGATACTGTTTGGAGCTAAGCTTTTGAACCATGCTTTGGGTTCACCACCAAGACTTTGGGCGAATATTCTCATTCTGACAGTCTCGTCTTGTACCTCTAGGTATTCATAAGCATCAGTCATCCTACTTATATGTTGTTGAGGTGTGGTGGTGTCTTCTCCAGTAAAGTGTGGGATTTTGTCTTGATATTTGTTTGGGAGAGGAGCTAAAGGTGGTGGCAACACCAAAGGTGCGTACCAGGCTGCCATGACTGGAGCTAGTGGATGATGTGCAAGATGAGGATTAGTGGGCTGAAATGAAGTGGTTTGAACAGTGGTGGTTTGACCAGGTGTAGCGGATGAACTTGGATTAGTGATCTGGTTTTGAGCAGATCTGGGATGATAGGAGCCAAACTGATAAAGAAGCTGGAAATCAGGAGGAGTGGTAGGTGAAGCTTCTCTACTAGGACCCTGTGGTGGGTCTAGGGGTTCAAGATCGTCAAAGTTTATCTTACTATATGATTTGCTTCTGGGAAGAGTTTGTGATGACTCTAATTCAAAAGGTGAATCTAGTAGGATAGTGCGATGTTTAGGTACAGATCTTGCTCTACGGATGGATCTACCAGTAGCTAGATGGTCAGTTTCGGAAGCTTTCCACAGAATCTTCTCTGGGTCATCTACTATGATAGGGGGATTTGGGTCTGGATGAGCTCTGGTATTGATTCTTCGTGAAGCCAGATTTTAGATCCAGAGTTTAAAGAGAATGGTATTGAGGAGGAGTGGTGGGTGAAGCTTCTCTACTAGGACCCTGTGGTGGGTTTAGGGGCTCAAGATCGTCAAAGTTTATCTTACTATATGATTTACTTCTGGGAAGAGTTTGTGATGACTCTAATTCAAAAGGTGAATCTAGTAGGATAGTGCGATGTTTAGGTGCAGATCTTGCTCTACGGATGGATCTACCAGTAGCTAGATGGTCAGTTTCAGAAGATTGCCACAGAATCTTCTCTGGGTCATCTAATATGATAGGGGGATTTGGATCTGGATGAGCTCTGGTATTGATTCTTCGTGAAGCCAGATTTTAGATCCAGAGTTTAAAGAGAATGGTATTGGGGAATGTTCTGGATGGGTGATCTTTCTAAGGTTCTACTAAGGCGAAGGATGGTCAAAATAAAAGGGATGGATTAGTGGAGTCGCCAGGTGGAACTGGGTTGTTGTTGTGAAGATAGCTATGGTCCACCACCAGTAACTAATCTGGGAATGTTTTTTGGATTTTCTGAGTTTTATGTGCAGCCTATGGTTTGTTAATGTATCCTAGACTTGTTTCAACACTTTGCTAGGGTGATGAGAACAAAAAAGAGTTTACTCTAAAAAATGGGTCTAGGGACTGCTTGCTTGTTTATGGTACCTAAAGGACCAAAGAGTCTATAAGAGTTTGCTGGACTATTATGTAATCAGTGTCCCACCATCTCCTGCTCTGTTAGTGAGCGATGAGATAGGTTTATCGAATAGTAGCCTAGAGTTTTGAAAAGTAGTAAGGCTTACTAGAAGTTTAGTGGAGTCGCCAGGTGGATTGTCATTTGTTTGAGATATACTTGTATGGTCCACCACCAATATTGACAAAAACCAATCTAAGGGAGTGTTTTGGGGTTTTTTGAGTTTTATGTGCCTACAAGGTTTGGAAGAGTTTTCTATAACTGACTCATCATTTTGCTAAGATGGTGAAAGAGCTATTTTCTACTCCTCAAACAATCTCTAAGTTTACTAAGCTTGATTGAGACTTCGGAAGTTACTAAGTTGTACTTAGATTGTCACTAACTCGGAAGGTCCTACTGTGAGTGTCACTATGTTAGTGAGCAGCGGGATAAGTCAATCAGATAGTATTCTTAAAGGCTTCTAAAGATGAGGGAAACTAAGCTTTTTAATCACTCAGGGTCCCACCGTGATCGCCATTATGTTAGTGTGGCGATGAGGTGGCTAAATCGGATGGAATTCTAAAATTTAGCAAGGTAGTAAGGCCTACTGGAGGCTAGTGGAGTCGCCAGGTGGATTTTTGGTTGTTTTGAGGTATATTTGTATGGTCCACCACCAATACTATCAAAAACCAATCTAAGGGAGTTTTTGTGGTTTTTTCTGAGTTTTATGTGCAGCCTAGGATGTAAGAGTGTTATAAACCTGATTCATCACTTTGCTAAGATGGTGAAACAGACAATTTACACTAAATGATTCTAAAGGCTGATGGTCTGAGTTTAGGATTGAAGGACTAAAGAGTCTATAAGAGTTCGCTAGACTGTCATGTACTCAGTAAGTCCCACCGTGATCGCCATTATGTTAGGGTCCCGTGATTTGGCGGAATGGCAAGCCAAAAAATGACGATGTAACATCAAACCAAGCTTTGGAGCCCAAGGACCTAGCCTTCACGGACTCGGAGAGGCTCTCTCTATATGTGTAAAAGATGTGATTGTGTTTACTTACGATTGTTCGATATTAGGCTAGTTATGAAGTATGTTTTTAGTTTTTGGTTTTTAAGTTGGTGAGGGATAAAACTGATCAAATACATAAACTGGATAACAAGATGCAGATAAATTGGGCTATGGGGTCAAACAGGTCAAGGAAGCTATGAGGTGATGATGTAAAGCTGCTGTAGGGCCGATTTGATTCACGGTAGAGGGGATCTTTGGGCAAAATGGATTGAATGGACAACAAGTTGGTGAAAGACAAGGGATTTCAAGTGTAACTAGTTAATAGCAGACATAAACATGTAATAGCAAGCCATTAATCATGCTAAGTGTAACTATGAGCTAATTAATACACATAAATCAAACATTCCAGCCATACATAGAGGTATAAGGCCCTCTAACTTCGGGAAATGACTATCAGACTTTGGGGAAAACATATAAGACAAACTAACAACTCATAAACTACGCCGGAATGCCTAAACATAGTCTCTAAGTCATTGGGCACTTTGAAAAACAAGCTTTCATAGTTTTAGGCAAAGGGCTAGATCGGGACTAGGCCTCCTTGGTTCAACAAGATGATCAACAAATCAGTCAAAGAGAAAGTTTTATGGAAAGAACTATGGGCAGCTGATAGGTAGGTAGGGCAAACCATACATCCTACTCAACATACATAGAACTTATGAATAAAACTTAGCAACAATACCTTAAGTTACTAAAGAGCAGCTAAGAATTCTTTAGCATAACTAAGGGAGAAAGAAAACATCAAGCTATGAAGATTCAGGGATTTTGAGGTGCCTCCATGGGCATATCTCAAAATCAATCTTTACTGATCTATAGCAGCAAGAAATATGGATTATGAATGAAAACTAGAAGACAAAACATATAAAGAGACACTATACCATTCTACCATGTCAAGGAATCCATCAACAATCCTTCATCATTCCTCAAAAGCATCCAAGAGGCAGTCCAAAAATCATAACTCAAGTGTATTCTTCAAAGCTCATATGACCAATGTGTTAATTCTTCTCTCAAGTTCAGCCTCTGATTTACAATGAGAACCATGGAATAAATAGGCTTGAGGGAGGAAAACCTCATGGAGCAACTAGCTATCCCATTGGCCAAGTCAAAATATCTAAACTTGTCCTTGAGGCTTTGCAAAGCCCAGGGCACAAAATATCCCATAAAATATCTAAAAAACTGCTAAAAATGGAAATTATATTGACTTTACATCATTTCCCAATGATAAAAATAGCTTAACGCACATTTGGGAAAAGCAGATTTTTGGAGTTCAAAAATTACAAAAATACTTCATATTTATGCCCGAAAAAGGTCTCCTGACTTGCTGGATGCAGATGGCAGCCTTCCCGATGTCAAAATGGGGCTCATGAGGGCTTGCTGGAAATCTTTCTATGTCTATTTTCCGGCGCAACTGGAACCAACTCAATCCGAGGTCCGGAAGTCATCCAAAACTGTACCTGTGTGAAAAAACCCAGAAAATAGCAGACTGCTGATATGGCGGGCAGAATGTGCAAAATGAGGGTGTTTTTCGCCAATTTGAGGGGGCGAATGATCTTCAAATGCCCTGAAAATTGATGGAGACCTGCTCATGGAATTATGGTACCCATCGGTGTCATTCTCTTCCCTTGACGACTCATCAAACTGAAATGGCGAATTTATGAGTTTTTGGCCAAAAACCCAAAAAATGCCAAAAAACGAAAAGTTGCCGAAACAGGCCCAAAATTGGCATGCATGACCCTCAAGGGTCCATAGAAACATGCTCCGAAGATGAGGCCAAAATATCAAGGGCTGATATGATTTTCCCTTCCTTCCGTGCTAGGCGCCTCCCCTTCAATTTCTTCAATTTCTCTTGTGCTACCTTTAATTTTCGCCTGGCAAACTGATTTAGCTTCTGAAAGTGAAGAGTCCTCTTTCTTTGTAGCTCAAGATCCCTGTTCGCCCTCTCAAGCTTTGTTTCCAAATGCTGGTTAGCTCTCTCAAGCCATGCTTCTTTGTTTTCCTCAATTTCCTGCTCAAAGAGGGCAGTGAGAGGAAAAGCTTCGAAATGAGCTTGTTCTTCTGCTCTCTGCTTCTCCAAGGCTCTTCTAAGCCCGATGGTCCTAGGCCTCTTCCACCTAGGTTGGTCTTCCTCCTCTTCATCATCAAACTCGCCAATGAGCTCTTCAATTCTTACTTGCGCCTTTTCTGCCTCTTTCTTATACTTAATTGCCCTTGCCTCATAAATAGCTGCATGAAACTTCATTTGTTTGTTTTCAACCTCTAAGAAGTGGTTGAAATTTCTCGCCCTTTGAAGGTCTTCTTGTAACACCTCAATTTGCCCCTCTTTGTGAATGAGGAGGTTTTCAAGGAGGCGGGCCTCATTGTCACTGTCATCGCTTGGGATAGGGATGACAGATAATTCACCTCCATGCTTGGCACTTTCTTCAATTTTACTTTTGCCTTTGAAAGCCAATCTGGCGCTTTTCCTCCTTGGCATGATAGAAGATGTCCTTTTGGGAAATTTCCTCTTGCTAGGGGTGACTTTTGTCACTGTTTGTATGGCAGCCTTAGCTTGCTGTCCCTCATCAATGTTTTGTCCAATTTGTGTTTCAAGAGGTGCTTCAATTTCTTGCCCAACTTGCTGTTCTTCATCAACTATCCGCTGCTGCCCCTCAACATCCAAATGCTGCTCATCAATGTGTATCTGTGGTTGTTCATCTTGGGCCTGCTGCCCTTCATCACCTATCTGCTGCTGGTGTTCACTGCCCTCTATCTCTTCTTGTTGACTTGGCTGTCTCTCAACATCCAACAGCTGTTGTTCATCAACCTCTAGCTGCTGCTGTTCACTGCCTTCTCCTTCTCCCTGTGGTTCACTGCCCTCTCCTTCTCCCTGTTGACTTGGCTGCCCAATAGTCATTTTGAGTTTTTTAGGTGTAGGCCTACTAGACAGAGGCACTGGGCGATGGACAGGCTGAGTAGGAGACACATGAACAGGAGGGACAGTGGAAAAATCTGAATGGCTAATGAATGAATCCCATGAAACCCCTTTCTTCTCCAGCTGGTGTAAGAAGATAATCTTGATCAAGGAATGATGAAAGAGAGAAGGGATTTGTTGAGGTGGAGCCTTCTTTTGGACAGTAGCTGCCATTTTCTCTATGCTTTTGGACAAAAAGTACGGAAGGTTTAGTTGCCTGCTTCTGGTAAAATGCATCAACAAGCGGACATGGTAGGCATAAATTTGATTAAACCTCCCTTCACAAGTGAAATATCTCATTATGGCTTTCATCAGTGGAGCATAACTATCAAGAAGATAGGAAACAGGGAAAATAGCAGTGATAGTTTCCCTATGTTCAGGCTTGATGAAAGGTTTATAATCCTCTAGATCAAGATGAGCTTGTTTAAACCACTTTTCACCATGATACGGGATCTTGGTAGCCTTGGATACATACCTTGGGGATATTTTGAAATCAAGACCCGCCAATTGGAAGTGTTTGTCCTTGAATCTCAAAGCGCACAAATGTGTAAGTGGTGAAAAACTCTTGACTTCTTCTATCCTCTGGCAGAAATCAAGACAACCTACTTCATGGAAATTAAAAAGCACAGATGGGTGAGCATTGATTTCTTCTATGGAGATAGGCTCATATCTCTTATGTGGACCGCTCCTGTGATCTTGCTTCGGAGGCATTCTGACTTGAACAAGCTTTGAAAGAGGCAAACTGCCTTCCATGTATGAAAAATGTTCTGCTTGATTGAAACTAGTCACTAGACTGTTTGGACAGAGAAAAATGTGAGGTGGAGGGTTTGCAACAAGTGTTTCTTTGAATAAACAAACTTTTCTCTTCTTTTAATCAGCCCTTCACCTTTGGAGATACCTCAGCCAGGTAAAATTCTCAATAGAACATCATCAGTAAAGATGAGACAAACTCCTGTGTCAATTTCCTGTATATAGTGTTAAGCAATCATAGCTACATCTCTGTCTTCAATGTAAAACTGAAATCATCAACCACCTGTCCTTTAGAAGTGGCCCTATTCACCTTCAGAATATCTCTGTCAACAACTCTTCAAAATGATACAATATGATGAAAAGAAAAGGCAGACCTAGGTTAGGTGTAAAATCAATGCACAGTGCTTTAGGAAAACCACCTCTTTACTTGTGAATTTCAAAGGTCAACCACTACACCTGTACCTCTGTCTCAATGTTAAATTCAATCACCAACAACTCTGCCCTTTAGAAAGTGGCCCTGCACCTTTGGAAAATCTCTGTTCAACAAATTTATAGTAGTGAAAAAATACAGTGAAAGAGGGACAGTCTGCTAACAAGTGTGCTTGTGAGAAAATGCCAATAATCACTCTTTTCTTGAAATCTTTGATGTCAACCCACACACCTAGCTCCTAGGAGGCTTATAATCATTTAACAATTCTGTCCTGTACAGGTGTGCCCACTTTCCACCGTTTGCATCTCAAGCAAACTACCCCACATATGCTTAGACTGTCAACTACACAGTATTGGAGCAAAAACTGACAGAGTTTTTAGAAGACTGTAGAGCTTTTAGACAGGGGTTATATGAGTTTTCTCTTTTTAAAACAATAAATGGTGCCTTATAAGTGCAGCCCTCTGGTGATATTGTGAAAACCTCTGCTAGGATGAATAACACTTGCCAAATAGGTTTTGAACAACATAAAACAGTCAATCAACAGTTTTCCCCTGTAGCCTCGAGGTGGCTTTGAATAACACGGCAAAATTTATGAGAAATACCTCTAAGATTGATGAAAAACCCTTGTGCAGGGCCGGAGTAGCACCAGGGGTCTTCAAAAGCTGCGCGGCACTCTTTTGAAACCAGCACGTCGCGCAGACAATACTTGTCGGGTCGGCCTGTCGGGTGGTCGGGCGGCCTTGTACAGGTGCGTCGCGCCAACGTACAGGCACATCGCGCTGACAAAGGTGGCCCGTGTAAAACTCACTCCAGGCACGTCGCGTGCTAACACAGGCGCGTCGCTCGGCTTCAAATGGTGCCAAACTTCTGAATTTTCGGCCAGATCTTTCTTGTTTGATGCTATGGAGGCGCGGGCTCTATTTCAACTTTTGAAAATGACGTTCTTACTTTCATGCTTCAAACTTATATCATTTTCAAAAAACACCCCAACGGTCATTCCATTTTAAAAGGTAAAACGGAACTTTGGTTTGGTATTTTGCAGAGTTTTTGTTTTGAAAAACCTTTGATTCTATTAACTTCGGTATGTTCAAAATTTGCTTTGGAGAGCTGCCATACCTTTCAACACGTGTATATCATGGACTTTAGCACAGGTGTTAGAAGGAGGACCTCCAGCTTTGTCCTTTGGGGGACATTTCATCACCAACCTTTAGACTCTGCAAAATGTCTCCATAATCTTGATGCTATTTCTGCCACTATGTTTAATAATACAGGTACAAGTTGCTGCATCTTTTATGACCTGCAGTGTTCTTCAAAGAGGGGCCTTTTTTACTGCAATCCTCTGCTTGACAACTCATTATGCCACATCTCTGTTTATTTAATACTGTATCTCTGTGCTACATCTGCCCTTTGGAATGATGACAAATGTGTTTGTTTTAAGACATCTAAACAGTGACAATTCATCAAAACAAACTTCTTCTGCCTATACATAAGATTGTATACCCATTCATCATGCATTCTATAGCTCAACTTTGGCCACTGTTTTACCTTCTCAGTGATAATCTGAAGAAAATTAATCAGAATGTGTCAAAGAGCACTTTGACCAACCTTGGCGATTGTTGTGTTATTCAACATGGGATGGCCTGTTTCTTCCAATGGGTTTGATAATTGTTGCTTCCAGGTGATTCACAAGCTTCTCTCTGGACTGTAAGTGCCTTGCTTTAGGTTGCATGCTTTCACACTATACTTTACTGTTTACTCAAAAGGAGCTCCTTTAGACTTCTGGGCAAGGGATAGTGGAGTACTGTTTAATCATTGCCTTTTAAAGAAACTGCTCCCTGTGGTATCAATGCATGCATATGTTCAATATTGTCTTCCTTCCACTTCAGGTACAGTCTGACAGACAGCTCTTTTGAATAGGAGCACCAATACCTTTGCATCATAAACACTATCATTTACCTGTGCAATGGCTTCTGTTTAATTTCTTTGTGTCCTTTCTCTGCACTTTTTAGACCAATCAATTTTCAGCAACCTGCAATGGCTTTGGCCATCTGCTCATATATGGAGGAGGCTCTTCATCAGGTAAGGTATCTGAAGGTGTTTTGACAACTCTTGTTTGACACAGCTTTTCTCAGGATGTGATGGTAAGTAAACCACTTAAAAAAAACATCAATCTTAGCATCTTTACTTGCAAGCATCACTGTGCTTCAGCAAAAGCCCTAGCCAAAGTAACACTGTCTCCCTGCACTGTTCTAAGGGTGACTGAGATATTTATCATTTGGCTTGGTCATCTCATGACAGATTACTTGACAAATAACCTTTGTGACTATGAAGGTCAGTGCTTTTTTGAAAAACCAAGAACTTTCCTCCTGCCTCTGTAATGGCATTTTGTCAGCATCTACTCTATTTAATCTTGTGGACAAATAGGCTTCTTATGATTGGAATGTTTTACTGATGACAGAACTTTCTAAAGTTCAATAATTCACATGACTTTGAAAGTTTCAGATGACCTCCTTTAACAGACCAGACTCCTTTTCCTTTGAGCTAGCATATTTCAACTCTACTCCTGTTATGATCATCAGTCACATTCATAAAACCTGGAGTTTTTGTTTCATTGTTCAGTAAAGGCAAACCTGGAATTTTGCAATCTTCTAAGTCAATACTGGCCCGCGCCCTCTGCTTATGGATGAAGGAGGCGCCCTAACCCTCTGCTTGTAAATGAAGGAGGTTCTGGGCCTTGACAATTTACCAGTTTGTTGAGACAGTGGTGACCCTTTCTTACTGTGATTTTCATGTTGGAAAGAGCTGTAAGGTCCTGATGAGTGACTTTTGTTTTGCAGCTTCATCTCAGGCTCATAATACATTTAGAAGCAGCTGTTCCTCTAACTGTAGATCAAGCATTTAATCCTGAGATGAAGTTATATTTCCTGCCTTTGTAGAAACCATAGAACACTGTGAAAAACCTAATAGTCGGCTTGAGATTGGGGTTTATGCAGTGCTGAGATCTAGGGGATATGAGTGGCGCGACTTAGGGCTGTTTGTCAATTTCATTTGCAAAGTAAGAGGTCAGTCATGGTAGGTCTGTTGCAGATGGAGGCTTTTTGGCTTTTTGATGATTGCCAAGGGTGAAATGTCTTAAAGCGCCACTTCCTAACATAGGGGTTACTCTTGAAACAGATGTGGATTTTCCTTTTAAAGCTGATGGGAAGACCAATAAGGCTGAAGCTAGATAGGATTGTGACCATGAGGTTCTGATTTCGCCAGGGGTGGACTAAATAGGTAGAAAGGCGAAAAAAGTTTTGGGAGGGTTTTCTGGATGACATATTGACATAAGGAAATCAGTTTCTAGAAAACTCAGCTGTAGATATAGTCATCACTAACATGTAAAAAAATACTGATGGCTAACAAAACAAACTGGTGCGTACATCTAGAAGGTGGCCCATGTTGGTCGAAGGAGAACGCACCAGGTCGTCAAGGTATAAAACCACACCAAGCGCAGTGTTGGTGATACAACGCATGGGGCCGTTCTAATTGGTATTTGGATTTATGTGGTGCCCATAGATCGTCTCAACGCACCGGTGCGTATACCTATAGAAACGCATTGGTGCGTAGTATCACACAAATGCACTGAGATTTATAACTTGTATTGGTATTTGTGCAGTGCCCATAGCTCGTACAAATGCACCGGTGCATAGACACACATGAACTCACCAGTGCATAGTATCACACATATGCACCAAGATTTATAATTGGTATCAGTATTTGTGTGGTCTCGAGAGGTCGTCCAAATGAACTAGTACGTAATTCCACAAAAACACACCGGTGCACAATACCGCACAAATGCACCGATATTTTTGATTGGTTTTGGTATTTTTGCAGTGCCGAGAGGTCGTAGAAATGCAACGATGCGCTTCAGAATACAAACGCACTGGTGTACAGTAACTGACACGCACTGGTTTTCATTTTGTATTTTTTAGAAACATCGACCTGTGACAATGCAATTATTGTGATTGTTTTAAATTCATTATTCATCAAAATTCGACACATCTTATAACAATATTCATACTAATTAAATTTTTATTAATGCATTTGAATGTGATTTTTGGATTAATTTCTTATATCATATCATAATTATTGTGATTTTTTAAAATTCATTTTTCATCAAAAGTCGACACATATATATATTATAACAACTTTCATATGAATTAAATTTTTAATAGTGCATTTGAATGTGATGTTTGGATTAATTTGTTACATCATATCATCAAATTTCACATCTCTTCATTATAATATTTAATCATCCATAAATTTAATCAGTGGTGTTGAATTTCATAGCGACAATGGAGAACTTAATAGAATAAATTAATATATATATATATATGAATAAGAAAATATTTATCATAAAAAATGGGACAATTATTGGTATCCCCGTGTCTTTCAATTGGGACACTATCTCCATTACATTAAACAAAATGTTTGATTTCACAGGATAATATTTCAAAAAATACGTCTTGCTTTGATATCCAAACATTGTGATCATCATTCTTAGCTTGAACTGTTGCCACTGTTAGAGCTACTTCCATGACTTGGGTTATTTTCAGGAATGTTTTGTTCACTATGTTGATTGTTTTCTTCTTCTTCACCTTCCATCTACAAACATAAAAATAAATTGTAATGAGTGTATATACATTTGTTAGAATAATGAAAATTGCAATATTAAATAATATACATCAATGTAAATCGAAAAGAAATGATGTACCATGTTGCAACAATTGACTCATAAACTATACACATTCTTTCAAAACCATGTAACATGCCAACTTTCAAGATTTCATCTGTTGACGCAGTTTCATACTTTGTTTCCTGCAAGTTTTATACCCCATAACAAATCATGTATTTAATATAAAAGTTTTTTTTTTATTAATTATAGATGGAGCTAAGTAAAACAAGATCGATAGATGCTTACAAATTCTACAATTAATTTATGATATATCAACATATACTCACAACCCATATTTAACCCAATTTCAATCAATTCCTCTTATGGTTCTTCTTTGTATGTTAGCACATGTTTGAAGACATTCAATGATGATTTTTGTAAAACAACTTAAAAAAATACAAAAATGAAATCCATTTAAGTTGTTATAAGGAAGTAACAATTACTCACAAACTTAGATATCAACCCTTTTCTTCCTTGTCGTCCTGTTTTATGTGCTGAATGGGTTCCATTTTCTTTTCTTTTCTGTAAGAAAATACTTGAAAATTAATATTTAATGCTAAATTGTTTATTTATTGTACCTAATGATCAAAAAATTTAATGATTACATATTACATTTTAAGCACGTTGTCGTTGAGATCGCTCCTCCTGCAATGCAATTTTGTCCATTTCTTTGACCATCTCCTTGTACACATTTTGGGACATTCCTACTGGCATATTTATGATATCAGCTTGTTCATATTTTGAGATTTTCATATTCTTCCTGAAAATGTAACATGACAATAAACTATTTAATTTTTATATTAATATATGAAAAGTAAATATAATAAAGTGATATTTATAAATAATTCCAAACAAACATTTAAAGGAATATTACATTTTCATTCCTTTTTTTTTGTATGTTTTTTCTATTAAAATTCTGACATGTCTCATTGACCAATTCTCTGGAAACTTTGCCTGTAGTTTAGATAAAATTTGGTTCTTGGAATCACTGGATTGGTTTTTGTATTGTAAGTGAAAAGAACGTCTATACATTCGTTCCATTAGATCCCTCAAACTTTTGTAAAATTTTTTCCCCTTTTCGTTAACATCCAGCACCACTCCAGATGAGCTAAGAAGAAATTCATTTTTATTTGCATGTTCTATTTTTTTTCTTTTCTTAGAACAACATTCATTTTCTGAGTTGTTGGTCCTTGTAGAACATTAAACAAATTTGAATTAATAAATTATTTGACACATGTTAACTAATAATTTTAAGCATATTATTAATGAAAATTAAAAAAAAAAACTCATATTGGATCGATAGTATTTTTTCATTCACCTGATTCATCCTTTTGCAATTTTTCCATCAAGCTTTTACACTCTTCTCGTCCTAGATCAGAAATAACCTCATCGAGCTTCGTCATTTTTTGGCTCTGCATGATATACAATAAACAATGCATATTAGTTAAACTTACATATATTTCAAAAATAATATTTTTTGTAAAGAATTTACAAAGAACTTGCATTTTTTTCTTTTCTTGATGTGTTATCAATATATTTGTTACTTGTTCTCTTGTCAGACATTTATTTATCAATAAACCTATACCATATCATTCATTAATATATTTATAAATAAATTGTCAACTTTTCAGGTAAAAAAAAAATCTCAAGAAACCGGTGCGCCATTTATTCTGTATGCACCGACGTTGGTGCGTGGAGGTATTATAAACGCAGCACACAAACTGTATAATAGATTGTACGGTGCTCAATGTCAACCAGGAGCAACAGTGCATTAAATGTTAACCATTGCACAGATTAACACATAGAAAATACTAAAAATTGTCGAGTGTTATTTTTTGTAGCATAAACCGGTGCCATATTTTACATATGGCACACAGATAAAAAAATAATTTGTTTTTTAATTTTTTATCATAATACTTTCACGGTGTGCTTGTAAAATATAGTGCACCAGTGCGCTAGGTTACATCAGGCGCACTGATGAAACAAAAAAACTATTTTTTTTTTTAATTCACGCAAGGGCCGACATGGATTGCGATCCGACTATGCAAGTCGTCCCATGTGTCGGATGTCTTAGGCCTATATTTAGCAATACAAACCCCATAAATCTAAAATGAAAAGCCCTAATTCTGAAATCACAGAAAGAGGGAGAAGAGGGGGGAAAACAAAAAAGAATGTAGGGTTTGTTTCTAAAATGATTATTTTTTTGTGTGAAACAGCACGTTCATGGTGTACCATAATGAAATAGCGCACCAGCGGCATATTTTACATATGGCGCAATGAGAAAAAATATTTTGTTTTTTAATTTTTTATCACAGTACTTTCACGGTGCGCTGGGATAATATAGCGCCCCAGTGCGCTAGGTTATGTTGGGTGCACCGATGAAAAAAAATCTGTTTTTTTTTTAATTCCTGGAACAGCTGACATGGATTAGGATCTGACTATGCAAGTCGTCCCGTGGGTTCGATGTCTTAGGCCTATATTTCGCAATACAAACCCTATAAATATAAATTGAAAAGCCCTAATTCTGAAATCACGGAAAGAGAGAGAAGAAAGGGCAGAAACAAAAAGAATGTAGGGTTTGTTTCTAAAATGGATTTTTTTTTTTGTGCGAAACAGCACGTTCACGATGCACCATAATGAAATAGTGCACCGGCGGCATATTTTACATATGACGCACTCAGAAAAAAAATGTTTTTTATTTTTATTTTTTATCACAATACTTTCGCGGTGCACTAGGATAATACAGTGCACTAGTACGCTAGGTTACACCGAGCGCACCAATGAAAAAAAAAAATTTTTTTTTTTAATTCATGCAACGACCGACATGGATTGGGATCCAACTATGCAAGTCGTCCCATGGGTTGGATGTCTTAGGCCTATATTTAGCAATACAAACCCTATAAATATAAATTGAAAAGCCCCAATTTTGAAATCACAGAGAGAGGGAGAAGAAAGGGCAGAAATAAAAAGAATGTACGGTTTGTTTCTAAATTGGACTTTTTTTTTTGTGCAAAACATAACGTTTGCAGTGCGCCAGAATGAAATAGTGCACCGGTGCTATATTTTACATATGGCACACTCATAAAAAATATATATATATATATTTTTATTTTTTATCACAGAACTTTCACAATGCGCTGGGATAATCTAGCGCACTGGTGCACTAGGTTACATCGAGCGCACCGATGAAAAAAAAATGTTTTTTTTTTATTTCACCGAAGGGGCGACATGGATTGGGATCCAACTATGCAATTCGTCCGGTGGGTTGGATGTCTTATGACTATATTTAGAAATACAAACCCTATAAATCTAAATTGAAAAGCCCTAATTCTGAAATCACAGAAAGAAGGAGAAGAAAGGGTAGAAACAAAAAGAATCTAGGGTTTGTTCCTAAAATTGGTTTTTTTTTTTTTTTTGAAAACTACAGATAAAGTAAAAAAAATTGCATAAAAAGTAATAAAAACAATAAAAATTTTTTTTTTTTCCTTACTGCGTAAACAAACTTGCAGAAAAAGTAGAAAAAAAAACAATAAACTTTTCATTTGAAATTCTATGCTATAGGGTTTGAATCACGAGAGGTTTGGAATTATGATTTTATGAATACTTCTGTTTGAATATATTTCCCTGCTCCATAGTGCTCTCGTGCTCTATTTGCTCCAGGTATGTCTCCTGCAAATCTCTCGCTGAATTGTTTTGCAAAAAATAGTGAAATAATGAAAAGTGTTTAGTATTTGAAGAAATGTTTTATGAAATTATATTTTTGAAAATATTTTGCCACCCATTTTCAATTTAATGCTTTTTTCACTGAAAGAAAATAGAGTTTCACTTTTTTTATTCACGGTTATTCATCATCGGTGCATCACATAATACCACTGCATCGGTGCATCTGTTAATAAAATGATACCGGTGCGTAGTACTAAAAACGCATCGGTGCGGTGCTCTATACATTAGCACCGATAACAGGAAGTCCATTTTTAAGGCACTGGAATTAATTTAAGGTATGTGCATCAACATTTGTTGTTGATTTTACTCAAATTCAGGGAGAAAATATCATAATTATATCGAATGAACAATTCTTCAAAATCCAACTCATTCCATAATATTTCTCAAAGTTCATCGTGGAGTTCTCCCTATCCATCTCGAGACGTAATATTTACTTCAGATTTTATTTATATTTTCATTATCTAATAGAATTTAGGTTTTTTATCCATGTCAATAATGCACAGATTAATTAAATTTATAATGTATACAAATTTGCAGGTTCATCCAAATCCATCATCGAGTTCATAAACACAAAATATTCAAACAAATCCAAAACATCGGAAGCTCTTATCAGGAGCTGCATACCTGAAGGCGCATTTGGTAGATGAAAACGGAGAGCCGCTTCACCCTGCCAGTTGTAAAAATATTGCATCTTCTAGCCACAATACCGGGACAATTATGGTAATAATTATAATTGTTTGGTATATTAATTAATGTAATTATTTCAATGTAAAACAAAGTTATAATCATGCAATATTGTCAATGTGGTTACTAATTGATATCATATATTTTTTACTAATCACATTCAAATACTTTTTTTAAATTATTAGGATTCTAGTGATGATGAGCGACCTACCTACCATCTTCCATTGCACCCCACGACAATGTCAAATCAATAGAAGAATGAATTAAGAGAAAAAATCGGAGAGGAAAGATACCAAGAATGGTTGAATCAACCACTGACTCAATGCCCGCTACGTCCAGATTAACCAATTAGGAATGACTACAGCAATAGTAGTTCTTCAGAAGCTGGCAATGGAGGCAATCAAATAGAGGTTGGTATGGATGATTACTTAGGGATATGACCGCCATGTAGACAATGTTGTTAGATGCATTCCAAAACAATGATTAGCTAGGGGATGATGCTCATATCACTGACACCTTTTTCGAAAGCCTTAAATTTGCTTCCACAACCCCTCTCTTTGGACCTGGTGGTTAGTCAATGTCAACCCAGTTGGGGACAAGGATTTTATTATTCAACTTGAAAGCAAATTTTGGTTTTTTTTATGCATGTTTCTCAGAATTTTTGAGGTAAGTTACCATAAAGTAATCCTTTATATAAATTTGAAATATAATCAGTACACTGCAATGAACATTACAAATGGTAAATTTTATGAATGTTAATAATTATATCGAAATTAATGTACATTTATTAATATATTTTTACATGATCACCAACTATAGGTTATTCAAAGATAAGGTGCTTCTGAGTGATAATGTCTTGCTCGGTAGCTGCGAAGAGGCAAAGAAATTGTTGAAAATGTTGGGTGTTGAGTACATATCATATCATGCATGTCCAAATGATTGTATTCTATATAGAGGATAATATGCAGACAAAGAGATGTGTCTGAAATGTGGGCACGACAGGTATGGTAAATAAAAAAAGAAGGGTAAATCACGTACTGGTCCTCCTTTTAAGATATTGAGGCACATGTGTATAATCCCAAGGATTCAAAGGCTCTTTCATTGCAAATAATTAGCCATGTTGCAGGGATGGCATGCCTCACACAGAAGTGAGTTGGGAGTTATGTGAACCCCAACTGATTCAATAGCCATGAAGCATATAGAGGATACATGGCCTGAAAAATTCAAGGATGAAGTACGAAGTCTACAACTTAACATAGCGATGGATGGCGTCAACCCATATTCCCTCCAGAAAACCAACTATTCTTTTTGGCCTGTAGTAGTGATAAATAACAATATCCCCCCATGGTTTTCTGTGAAGAATGAACATCTCATGTTGGCTCTCATAGTCCCTGGTAGAAGATAAGTGAAGAATATGGATGTCTACTTACAACCACTGGTAGATGAATTGAAGGAATTATGGGATGGGATAAATGTATACGATGTATCAAGACCCATCGCAGCAGAGAGGATTTTTACATTATATGTCATATTTGCTTACATGACACATGATTATCCAGGCTTAGGATTTTTCTCTGGTAAATTACATGTTTAATTTATTGATTTGTTTATATACGTAGCAATATTATTTCACATATTAGTTATTTAATTCGTTGTAATAGTTGTTCTGATCTTCATGATATTCTTTAATGCACCGTGCATATTAATTGTATACAATAATCTCGTAGGTCTTTTAACAAAAGGGTATTTTGGATGTAAATGTTGTGGACCTTCTTTGAAATATAGATGGTCCAAGGACCTACGAAAGCCAGTGTATGATTGTTCCAAGGTATTCCTCCAAGAAGAACACCCTTATAGGAGAGTAGCATCTGCTTTCGATGGTAAATGAGAGAGAACCCAAAGGCCTCCAATAACGACACCAGCTGAATGGCTTAGAGCATATGAGAGAGAGAAGGAGAATGAGTTCATAGAAATGTTCAATTCAAATGGGGAGCCTATGTTCGATGATCCAGAATTCTTCGACACCTATGTTGAGAAATTTCCCATTGGTATGAAAAGGAAATCTATATTTTATAACCTCCCATATTGGGAGAATATTAAGATTACCCACTTATTATATCCCATTCATATCTTTAAAAATGTTTCATATTATTTATTGAGGCACATATCATCGAAACAAAGTGACACATTGGTTGTTAGGAAATATCTTATTACTTCAAAAAATAAAAATAAAAATTAGCCAAGACGATTATAAAGTACGGGATCAGAGGAAGGTGTTGGTCCCTCTAATTCAAGGTTTTTCAAAGAAGGTGATGTCCCATGGATTTTTAAAAAAGATGATATTTCTTTGGCAAAATAAGTTATAATCGGTGTGAGGGTGCCAACTTCATACAGGTCTTTACTACGACACTGCTTCACCGTGGATGACCATTTGTAGGGGTTGAAATTGCATGACCATTTGAAACTTCTAAGAATACGTATAATGTCAAAAGAATGATTTTATTATTCGTTTTATTAATAAATTTTATCCCATGCAGGGATCATAGAACATAACTAATTTTCTATATTACTGCATGTGTTTATAACTTTGCAGTGTCATTATCCTTTGTTCATGCATGGGTGTGTGAAACATGAATTCCCTAGAGACCTAGGACATGCCATATCTAAATTATCTGCATTTGTACTTTGGATCACATCAATGGAGATTCATGTGGCTAGCATTCCACGGTGGCGTCAAGAGATAGTTGAGATTGTTTGTATGTTTGAGAAGGAACTTCTCACGAGTTTAGAATACTTACAGATTCATATTCTAATCCACCTAGTAGATGAGATTGAATTATTTGGGGTGGTTTCTTGTCATTAGATGTTCTTCTTAGAGAGGTACATGAAGAAATTGAAAGGTTTTGTTCGACAAAGGGAAAAACCTGAGGGGTCTATGGAAAAGGGGTACATATCGTATGAGTCTTTATATTATGCCAGTGAGTACATCAATAAAATCAACAATAGACCAGGTGTGGTGATTTGGGATGATGAAATGGATGAAGACAAAAGAGAAGGGGAGCTGCTCCAAATGAGTGGAAAAAAACGCTTGATAAAGAGTAAGTGACTTATAATTTTTCAAATTTAAACAAAGTTAATATTCATGTTGAACTTCGATATAATGTATATTTTGATCTCTAAGTACTATATAATTTCAGTTTGATTTCATCATTGAATGCAGAAATTGAAGAAATCAATAAATTTGTTCTTTACAATTCTGAACCAACACAAAAGTGGGTCACATTGTACGAACAAAAGAGGATGAAATGGGATAGTGACAGGAAAGAATTTAGACGGTTGAATGGTAGAAGTGTGCCTTATCCCGATCATTTAAAATAAAATATGCCAAAAATATGCCCCAATAGTTTGGTTGTTGACCAAGTCAGAGATAAATACGATGCAACCGGTCGTTAGCAGCGTGCTGAAGAGGATGTGCTAAACGTAGGGATTGGGTGCAACAAATTGGTAATAATATTTTTAATTTATATGTAAATTTGGAACTTATAAGACATATATATTTCATATTTTAACTGTTGGGTTATTATAAGACACATGACACTATGATTTTTTAACTTTTTTATAATAGGTGCATTTGTTCCCATCTATGAGGGCATATGGACACCATTTTCGCACAGAAAATGCCGATGCTGGAAACATCACACAAGACTATGGAGTCGAAGTGGAGTTCGATCAATCTAGTCAGTCTAGCCACTTTGATCAAAACCTTGTACGAGGGACGTTAGGTTACGTCAGAAATATACAAGAGATCATTGAAGTGGATTTCTCCTCTTTCCAATGTGTTATTTTTAGGTGCAAGTGGTGGGACACCTTTGATCAGAATAATGTAAAGGAAGATTGTAATAGTAGGCTAATATGTATCAACTCTAGAAAGATGTGGGATGAAGCTAATTAGCCCTATGTTTTCCCCAAACACTGCAACCAAGTGATTTTTTACTCAGGTGTGCTAGATACAGATTGGTGGTTCGTATTGACACATGACCCTATATCAAAACATATTTTTGAGAACAATAGTGTTATCATGCCATGCGAGCTAGAAGATAATGAGGTTGATCATGAGAACCGAGAGTGATATGGTACATGTGTTATTTCGTCAATATTTGTACTTTTTAAGATGGGTTTTTTGAAACATTATAATATGTATTTTGAATTAATTGGTAATTTGCATTGTGTTAATGTTAAAATCAATATTTCACTTGATAATTTGCAATTATGTGGATCTCAAAAACAATGGCGTACTGTATAAATTAGTCCCTTTTTTTGTATCTAAGATCATAATAAAATAATTATAATTCTAAAGTACATGAATTTATTTTCATTATTTTTTAAACTTTGTTATGTTACAATAATTCATATTATTCTAGATTTATTATTTGACAATTATTTAAAATTTTACAAATTTAAAATTTTTAATAAAATCATTTCACATTAATACAATTAAAATTTTACAAATATTTTACATACAATTACAATTAAAATTAGAATTAGAATTAGAATTTTAGAATTTCACATACAATTACAATTTTAGAATTTGACATACAATTACAATTACAATTACAATTTTAAATACAATTAGAATTACAAATATTACAAATTTACAATATCATGATCATTTAATATTAAATTTATTAATAAACATCACGTTCATGATAACAATCATAAAAACATCATATTTGACTAAAAACCACATTCAAAATCGCTATCATCGTGTGTTGAGATTCAAAAAGATGATGAGCTTAGAGAAACGAGCTGCCTTTACTAAGTGGGCCCGTAGGCTATTTTTGGCGCAAAGTCTATTTTTAGACTATGTCTATTTTTAGACATGTCGATCATATTCTATGAGTTGCAGGATGCTATTTGTGGATGGTTGGTCAAGTTGGAAAAATAGATGGACCTCTATTTTTAGACATTTTGGGCGGAGTCTATTTTTAGACTGCAAGTCTAAAAATAGATATGTCAAATATTATTAGCTCTTAATAATATTTGGACTCTAAACAACAACGTATTCTCTTGGAGCACTTCAGTTCAGTGCACAGACGTGGCACAGCAGCTGACAGAAGGAATTATGCTATTCTTGAGGTTTTACTAGAGCTATTGCATGGAGGACTCATTTAGAACTCAAGTGGCAGAGTTATGACACAGTTGGAAGAAGTAGTTATGGAGTTGTATTTAGTTTAACTCAGTTAGAGTCAATTGAGCTATTTGTATCTAGTCTAATTGATTGATACACTATGAGTGAATTAATTAGTTAATTAAGTCAAAAATAATAACTCATTAATCAACTGAACAATACATCAGTTAACTATAGTGCATGGTAGTTTCAGTGGAGACCAGTGGAGAGATAGGTGAAAGGGCAAGATAGACTATCAGTTGTGACTATAGTGATGCATTGATTGCATCCAACACTCAATGGAGATTCCAATGAGGATTGCGTGAGAAAATATGGAGCAATTAAAACCCATTCAGAGCCATTATTTAGTAGAGATTTCACAGTAGAGGAAGGCTAGCAGGTGGCAAAGATCGGTGCATGGATTTGCAAGATTAGGCCTAATTAGTGTGTAGCGAATGTATTGTACTGAGAGCTTGATATGATAATATTTGTATGAGGATTGTTACATTATCTCTATGAAATATATTATATACAGATAGTTGGGGTTTTCAGCTTCAGGATTTCCCGTTAAACAATTGTGTTAATGTGTGTGAATTTTTATGGTTTCATGTGTGCATTGCAATCTTGATTTAATTTCCGCAAATGATCAATGGTGGAATAGATTTTTTATTTTGCATGAAGTTAAAATAGTGTGATATCAGGAGAATCTTGGAAATATAACACATAAGTTATATAATTTCTACATGGTATCAGAGCAGTATTGATCATTGGAGGGGATTGCAATTATTGAAGTGGTTGAGTTTTGTGCTAGTGGAATTCGAATTTGCTGCAGTGTTTTTCTTGGTGTCGAAGTTGGGCATTCATTGAAATGTATTTCAACGGATTGCGATTGGAGTATGCCCTTGATGGGAGCTCGAATTACATAGCATGGAAGGACAGGATGGAGGTGGTGTTGGATGATAATGGTTTAAAGGAGTTCATAGATGTTGATATTCTGAAGCCTGCTTCTAGCGATGCAGCCGCACTTGACGCATGACAAAAGAAGATAGCAAAGTGTTGAAGGATTCTATTGGAAGGTGTGAAGGACCACATTGTGTCCAACCTTCAAGGGAAATCCACTCCATTCTTAATGTGGAAGGATTTGACAGACTTGTTCCAAAGCAGAATTGACCAGAGGATGTTAGCGCTTAAAGACAAACTCAGAAAAATAAAAATGGAGAAAGGCGATAGTATTCCAAAATACCTCACAAAGTTTTTCCACTGCAAGAATGAGCTGGGAAGTGTGGGGGTTGCTATTGATGAAGAATACTTGGTGAGCTTGGCTCTCCTTGGGCTTTCGAATAGTTGGCATAGCTACGAAGACTCTGTCAATGGACGGGAGAAACTACCAACATGGGAGCGACTTTGGTTGGATCTTGTGCAGGAGGAGATAAGGCAGGGTACCAGGGATGGATCTTCGTCGAAGAATGAAGATGAAGAAAATTTCGCTTAGGCTGCCAAATCTCAGAAAGGAAAAGGGAAGAAATCTTTCAAATCTGAAGCTAAAGGCAAGACACAGGATTTGTCCAAGGTGAAGTGTTTTCACTGTCACCATCATGGTCATGTTGCCACTAATTGCCCATAGAAGAAGAAGAATAAGAGCGCTGCTGGTTTTGCAGCAGGAGAGGCCTTAGCCTCGCATTTTGAGCTAGATTTTTCTTTGATCGCATGCTTGGTTTCAAGTGTGATGGGATCGGTGTGGTTTCTTGACAGTGGTGCGTCTTTCCATATGACCGGAGACAAATATTTGTTTAGTGATCTGGAGGAAAAGGATCTTGGAGTGCACATTGAGATGGGCAATGACAGTAGATACAGTGCGATTGGTATCGGGACCATTTCCTTTGAGAGGGAGTTCAGTAAACCTTTCATATTGAAGGATTTCATGCATGTTCCAGGAGTGAAGAAGAATCTGATCTTCGTGGCGATGTTGGAAGACAAGGGTTAAGATTTTGTTTTCAGTAAGGGAAAAGCCTTCCTTCGACATAAAACAACTAGTCAAACCAGGAGGATAGGGATTCGAGTTAACAATATTTATCAATTGCAGGTATATGGCTGCGTTGCAATGGAAGGAAAAGCAGAAGGAGTGGTGAGCTGAGATGAGGGTGAATTGTGGCATAGGAGATTGGACCTTCTTCACCATGGCGCTTGGAAAATTTTGCAACAGATTTCTACCGGGCTTCCCAAAGGTACACTTGTGCAGTCAGATCAGTGCAAGGGATGTACTTCGGGAAAATTTGTGAAGACCACTTTTCATGAGAAGGATAGTCATGCTTTGATGATCCTTGAGAGAATTCACACAGACGTGTGTGGACCTTTCTCGGTTGCCTCAACAACAAAGCACATGTATTATGTGATATTTTTTGATGACTTTTCTCATAAGTGTTGGATCTTCTTCATGCAGAAGAAGAGCGAGACATACTCAAAGTTCTGTGAGTTCAAGGCGCTGGTTGAGAAAGAGTCAGGGAAGCAAGTGAAATATCTCCAGAGTGATAATGGTGGTGAATACATCTCTGGCGAATTCAAATACTTTTGTAGAAAAGAAGGAGTTCGAAGAGAACTCGTAGCGCCTCATAACCCACAGAAAAATGGGGTCATGGAGAGAAAGAACAGAACGATCATGGGTGTTGCACGGGCGATGTTGCATGATCAGGGCCTTCCATACACTTGTGGGCTGAGGCATGCAACACTGTGGTTTATGTGCAAAATCGTTTTCCTCATAGAGTACTTGGCATGAGTACACCCGAAGAGGCGTTTTCTGGTAAGAAGCCTGATATTTCTCATTTTAAGATTTTTGGCTCACCTGTTTACATTCATGTGACAAAGGATGCTAGGAAGAAGCTAGAGTCAACCGCAGAGGTTGGGATATTTGTGGGGTACACATAAACACCCCACAATTATCGTGTGTATTTTCCAGACAGTCGGATGACTGTCGTGCGACGGGATATCAAATTTCATGAGGAGAAAGCCATGAAGTTTTCGCTTGAGAGGGAGCTACACTTGCATGCAGAGGAGGAGCTACTTGTTCCTAAAGATGAGCCTCAAGATGTGGATCAGCCATAAGAGGAGGTTCATGGAGTGGAATAAACCACTCATGCAGTGCCAAACATCATAGGGCGGAAGCGCACTACAGAAGCTGAGCGACTGAACCTTGATGCAGTGCAGAATGTAGGAGTTCCTACATCACAACGCAGACAGTGACAGTCACCTAACCGATTTATTGGATACATAGCTCTGATGAGAAAGTGTATCGTGACAGAGCCATCCTCTTTCAAGGAAGCTGTAGAGGATCCTGCATGGGTAGATGCCATGGTGGAAGAGTATGATTCGATTGTCATAAATAGTGCATGGGAGATTGTCCCAAGGCCGAAAGGGAAAAAAGTGGTAGGTTTGAGATGGATATACAAACTGAAGCAAGCTGCTGATGGGAGCATCGAGAAGTATAAGGCAAGATCTGTTGCCCAGGGCTTCTCACAGATTGAGGGGATCAACTATGAAGAAACCTTTGCACCTGTCGCAAGGTATTCTTCCATATGGACCATCCTTGCTCTCTCAACGCAGATGGGTTGGCAGATTCATCAGATGGATGTGAAGACTGCGTTCCTCAACGTAATAATTGAGGAGGAGGCGTACGTTGAGCAGCCTTAAGGATTCTAAATATTTAGTAGTGATTCGCATGTGTGCAGGCTCAAAAGAGCGTTGTATGGGCTGAAACAAGCACCTTGTGCTTGGTACACATGAATAGATAGTTATTTCACCGGACTTGGTTTCGCCAAGAGTGAGGCGGATCCAAACCTATACTAGATTATGGTGGAGGGTAAGATTTTGATCATTGTGCTTTATGTATATGATTTAATACTAACGGGTGATGAACTGTTGATACACTCATGCAAGGAAAATCTTGCAAAGGAGTTCGAGATGAAGGTCTTGGGCCTCCTTCATTATTTCCTGGGATTGGAAATTTGGAAGCATAAAGGTGAACTATTTATGTCTCAAGGCAAGTATGCCCGGGAGACACTGGAGAAGTTTCACATGCAAGGTTGCAAGCCTAACGACACTCCTCTTCCTGGTGGTTGGAGGAAGGAGGATGCTACATCAGCAGAGGTAGTGGATGCCACTGTTTATCGACAGTTGGTTGGTTCGCTCATGTATTTAGTCAATACATGACCAGACATATGCTATGCTGTGAACCAGCTTTCACAAGTGATGGTGAAGCCTACCAAGCTCTTTTGGAAGGCAGGCAAGCATGTCCTGAGGTATCTCAGGGGCACATCTGGGTATGGATTATGGTACAGACAGTTGGATGAGGTGAAGCTGCATGGCTTCATGGATGCAGATTGGGCAGGAAGCCCAACGGAAGAGAAAGAGAACATTTGGAGGGGTTTTTAGTATCAGATCTACAACAATTACTTGAGATCCACATAATTGCAAATTATCAAGTGAAATATTGATTTTAACATTAACACAATGCATGCAAGGCTATATGGATGAGGAAGATCCTGGTTGGTTTGTTCGGTTCTCATTTAGATCCTATTTTGATATATTGTGATACTTAGAGTTGCATTAAACTCTCGGTTAATCTAGTATTTCATGATATATCTAAACATATTGACATCCGGTACCATCATATCAGAGATTTTTTGCAGCAGAATATCATGTTGCTTTCTTACATTCCTACGGAGGATCAGGATGCAGATATTCTGACGAAGGCGCTCACCAAGAGAAAATTCGAATACCATAGAGACAAGATCGGGGTGGCAGATAATCCCTATCTTTTTGAGAGGGAGTGTTGAGATTCAACAAGATGATAAGCCTAGTGAAAAGAGTCACCTTCACTAAGTGGGCCCGCGGGCTATTTTTGGCACAAAGTCTATTTTTAGACTATGTCTATTTTTAGACATGTCGATCATATTCTATGAGTTGCAAGATGCTATTTGTGGATGTTTGGTCAACTTGGAAAAATATATGGACTTCTATTTTTAGACTGCCAGTCTAAAAATAGATATGTCGAATATTATTAGCTCTTAATAATATTTGGACTCTAAACAACAACTTATTCTCTTGGAGCACTTTAGTTCAGTGCATAGATGTGGCACAAAAACTAACAGAAGGAATTACGCTATTCCTGAGGGTTTACTGGAGCTATTGCATGGAGGACTCAGTTAGAACTCAAGTGGCAGAGTTATGACATAGTTGGAAGAAGTAGTTATGAAGTTGTATTTAGTTTAACTCAGTTAGACTCAGTTGAGCTAGTTGTATCTAGTCTAACTGATTGATACACTAGTGAGAGTGGAGTGAGTTAATTAGTTAATTAATTCAAAAATAATAACTCATTAATCAACTGAACAATACATCAGTTAACTACAGTGCATGGCAGTTTCAGTGGAGACCAGTGGAGAAATAGGTGAAAAGGAAAGATAGACTATCAATTGTGACTATAAGGATGCATTGATTGCATCCAACACTCAGTGGAGATGCCAATTAGGATTGTGTGAGCAAGGCTAGAGAAATTAAAACTCATTCAAAGCCATTCTTCAGCAGGGATTGTGCAGTAGAGGCAGGCTAGTAGGTGTCAAAGATCGGTGCATGGATTTGCAAGATTAGGCCTGATTAGTGTGTAGCGATTGTATTGTACTGAGAGCTTGATATGATCAGCTTTGTATGAGGATTTTTACATGATATCTATGACATATATTATATATATATATATAGTTGGGATTTTTAGCTTCAGGCTTTCCCATTAAACAACTGTGTTAATGTGTGTGAATTTTTATGGTTTCATGTGTGCATTGCAATCTTGATTTAATTTCCGAAAATGATCAATGGTGGAATAGATTTTGTATTTTGCATGAAGTTAAAATAGTGTGATATTAGGATAATATTGGACATATAACACATAAGTTATATAATTTCTACATCGTGATCATGATCATCTAACAAAACACAATTAACATTATATATTAACATCATCACAACACGGAAAAAATCTTCGGTGGTTTTACGATCGATAGGCTTTGCAAAAACCTAATCACTATGTGTTCCATCACCTTTGGATCCTCGGCCCTGGTAGGATCTATAGCCGCCGATACCAAGGCAGAGAGCACAGGCTCTGCGAGTCTCCATGCTGCGAACCCCTAGGGTCTCTATGCTCGGAAAATGAATAGCTCGCAGCACCGTCTCACCCACTCAGAAACATTCTCTGCTCTGGTCGCAGCAACTAGGTTTAATCCCGCCTGCGCAGATGAGGAAGCTGACGGTTCTGATGCATTTTTTAAGAAGGTTTATGGCGGCTACACCACCACCACTACAGCCATCTTCATCAGGGTTTCAACTGAGGATCAGATCTGGGATTACCCTCCACCTTTATGGGCAGCCGTCATCACAGCTGAGGGTAAGGGATTGAGGGCTTTCTGTAGAGTCTTGGCTGCATCAGGGTTTTCCCAAGAAAAAAATTCTCTACATATTAGTGGGGCAATAGGTAGCTGGACAGAGTACGATGTAGAAAACTTTGTTCACAAGGGTTATGAGATCCAAGCAAGGATGCCCTTAGATTCCATTTCTTCCTCATGCAAAAAGCAGGCTCGCTCCTTGGACTAGCCAAAACTGCCAACAGGAGACCTTGCATTTCAGATCCAAATCACTCTCCTCTCCAGCAAAACAATGTTGCAATGGGTGCGTGCAATAGATCTTATACAAGAGTTTCAAACAAGCTCGAACTTCGGTTGGGAATTCCCTCCCAATATTAGAGATTATTGTATAAATTTAAACAGTTAGAGGACCTCTCTCCCCTCTCTTTGTACTATATTCAAAGAGATGCTTCCATTATTTTAACCTTGAGGCTAAGAGGAGGGTCTTTTGGGAAGACTTCCTCTTCACCCTCATTCTCTTACAAAGATGTTGTCCACAAAGCTACAGTCCATCCTCAGACCCCTTCGAAAGCTGCTCAACCAGCCATGGCGCCCAAGCCATTTCTAGTGGATAAATTGGAGGAAATTCCCTCTATAGAACTCTCTCATCTTGCGCTTGCCAAACATTATCAGACATTTGCTGAATCTGCAATCATATGCAGATTCAATGGCCTATGGCCTTGTACAGCGGATTTATATCAATGGATCCACTCCAACTGGACTAACAAAAGCAAGATCTACCTATGCTCAAAAGGCTTCTTCTTTGTGGCTTTCGATTCAAATGAAGATTATCAGAAATCCATAACAGGAGGTCCTTGGTTCTAGGGCACGGCTGGGCTTTTTATCACCCCATGGTTTCCAGATTTCGACCCTTCTACTACTTTCATCACCAAAATCCCCATTTTGGTTAGGCTTCCGAACCTTCAGGCGCATCTATGGCACTTCTTTGTATTCTTAGCCATAGGAGATTCCCTAGGCCGCTATCTCACCACATACACCACAAGAAGGGACAATGGAATCTACACCTACGGCAGGCTATGCGCGGAAATAGACATCAGCAAAGGATTTCCAGATCAGATCAACCTCATGTTTGGGGACTTCCATTGGACACAGACTTTGGATTATGAAAATACAGCCTTCAGATGTCGCCATTGTCATCAAACGGGACATCTCCAAAATACTTGCTCCCAAATTCAAGACAAAAAGAAGAATCTCAATCGAAAACCCAAGTCCAAGAGCTGGAATACCTGTGTTCTTCCCTCCCCCCCATGGATGACATAGACTCTTCTAGCTCAGATGAAGAAGAAATCGAAGTAAATGGGGAGAATGTTGCGACTCCGATGGATGCTCCCGTAGTCACTCCAGCAGATCCCTCAGTCCCTCTGATCTCTTAGAAACGCTCACATGAATCTTCTTCCTTCGATTCTGATAAAGATATTCCACCCTCAACACAGAATAGTTTACAAATGGTCACGGTCCAGCCAAATTCTAATGGTTGGGTCAAAGTAAGCAAGAAAAAAGGGAAAAAATTCCGTCTAGAAGATTCCTCCCACTCTGGGTAGTCACTTTTGTCTAGCTCTCATTTTTCTACTCTCCTTGTTATCTCTTGTTCATTCCATGGTAGTTATTCAGAAGCTGGGTTGTTAGCCTTCCACCTATGGCTCCCCTGCTTCTCAGCATCTCTTGCATGCAAGCCCCGTTTGTACAATGTTTCTCACTTTAATAGAATTAGCCTTATTCATAAAAAAAAAAAAAAAAACATCATCACAACACAAAAATCCAATATACATATCATGTCAAATAACTCATGCTATCACATACACATCTATCTATAAGCTACAAATTAAATGAACATATCTAACATGACCTAACAATATACACATCATGATGATCACCAACATGTAAATTAAGTACAACTGCAACATGAACATAAAATACATGGACCATATATATATATATATATAACTGAATAATGTCAAAAATATACAACTATAATATAAATTTCGTGGATCAACTGGTGGTACAACATCAAATATAGAAGTACTAGTCAAGGCCTGCTAATTCAATGGTGCAGCTTCGACGATTGATGGTCCAGCCTACTCATGATCATGAGTAATGCTAGATGTTGTAGGCTTCTGACTGGACATGGCCGATGGTCCAGTTTGATATCCATGATGACTGCTGCTAGATGCTAGTGGAGGTCACTCATCTAGCATGGCACGAGGTGAACGATCATGAGATGATGAGTCGCTGCTCACGGAGTCTCGATCACATGTTGCATCTCGACCATCCCTATAACGTGCAATGGTCCTCCTCAGTCGTGTAACTAAGGTCATAGATCCTACGAAATACTGCATCAGTCTGTACATGTCATGCGACATGCCTCTCCACATCTGTAACAACTTAACATCGACCTGTATGTCTCTCATATGAGCGGGCTTGATGCCCGCCTCGACAATCAATGCAGTGAGTTGGTTGCCCAACTCCATCTTGTATTTGCTATCAAGCTGGCCTTGATCGTCATCAGGGTCCACACCTAGATCATGTGGTGGTGACGGCATGTCCTTGCCATCAAAAGTGTAATATTCCCAAAATTTAGATTTTATCTTAATTGAATATTATAGTTGATTTTATCCTAGATAGGTAAATAAAAGGGTAATAAGGAAGAATAAAACTCCTCATGTAAAAGGAGGAAGAATAAAGTACCTGATTTGAGCACCACATGGTGTGAACAAGATTGGATCATGTTTGATCTAGTCATTTTGACCAAGTCCACATGCATTGTCTAGATACAATGTACCTCCTTGATGGAATGCGCAGTTTTAGATAAGGATCACTTTCCTAAGTTTGGAGGCACATGTGGATGGGACCCATGGTGGAGAGGAGCACTTGATTTATATGAAGAGGAGGAGAACCATTGTGAGGCATGCTTGATTATTATTTTCTTGTGTCTGTTGAGACGACATTCCTCTTGTTGTTTAGCAAGGGTGCAGTGCTGCATAGCACAAGTGTGTTCCTGGTTAGGAATCCCCACCTCATCCTTAGGGAAGGAGACATTCTAAAGCTACATTTCCTGATTCTGGAATTTTTCCAAAGCTACCTCCTTCAGTCATAGTGTTATTCCCAAAGAAAAATAACTTTTTACTGCAGGGTGCAGCAACAAAGGATCTCTTGAGTCATTCCTTGGCCTATTTTTTAGAGGAGGGCTTGTCTATCTATTGGAGGATTAGTGAGGAGGAATCTCGGGCTTATTTTAATATCATTAGCATCAGGCCAACAATCCATCTTCCCTCACAGTGAAGTCTCCAGCTAGATCTGCGTTATTTTTGCAGGCAGTTGCTGGGAGGGTCATTTGAGCTCAGGAGGAGGGGTGTTTTTGAGTAAAGGGACCAACCTTTTGCTTAGAGACACTAACAAAGGAGGGAATAATTATTACATATCTGCTACAGCCTCATTTCATATTTTGATTCAGTTGCAGTGACAAGTTAATTGTCACATTGTACATTCTCCGATATTTATAGCAATCTCTCCTAGATTGGCTAGAAATCTTGTATTGGAGCCCATTCCTCTATTATTGGGAATTTATTTGTATATATCAGCCATATTTCATGTGTATACATCTACATCAGTAGCTAATCTAACATATACTGTGCATTCGCTACTCTCCGACATTTTACAATGTTGCGGTATCTCATGTATCTACTGTTTTAATCATTGGAGATTTATTCCCATTGCTTGAGTGGCTTGTCCCTCAAGATATTTCTGTATATTTTTGCTGATATATTAATGAACATTATGGCTGCATTATATTCATTATTTTACATGTTCATATTTGCAGATTTTAATGATTATGTTCATATATTGTTGTAGCTCTCCCTTTGAGCACTTTTCTGAGATACCAAGGTGTGGGAGAAATGTTTAACCCACCTTGAGGGATTTATTTGAGCTCAAACTCTGGAAGTGTAATGTATGATGTGTTAACAATTGAATCAAATTCCCCTTCCATCTTATTTTTTCATTATCTTCCTTATACAGCGTCCCTTTGGACCATATTGTAGAAATTCCTGAAAAAGGGATATTACAGTGGTATCAGAGCATCAATCTTGGCTCAGCCTGTGCATCCAAGATAATATGCCATTATAAGGAGAAGCTCCTCACATAGAAGAGGAGTTTTACAAAGGGAAAAATAAAAGAGGAATGATGGAAGAGGACATCTCCCTGCTTCTTTTCCAAACTATGGAAGTTATCATAGAAGATCTCAAGGAGATAGAAAGGGAGAATTGCAGAAAGTTTCTGAGAGGGTTTGAAGATGAAGAAAGCCCTAGATTTTATCATGATGGGTACGGGAATTCAGCCACACATGCAGATCCACATCGTAGTTCATTTCCCACTTGCAGTACCAGGAGAATGGAGGAAGAAGATGAGGCCATTGGAGGAGCAACGCTGCAACTCAAAGGTACGGCTCATGGTAGGTGGTTCGAAAATTATGTTTCATATTATCATGTAAATGCAAACAAATATGATGAATTCACTAAGGGATTGGTGAGGAAATTTGATAAAAATCACTGTGAAACATCATGTATCAAAACTTCAAACACTTCGCATGCATTGGAGGGAAACATGAAATAAACTCCATTCCATATTTCTGAAGGGGATGAAAACATGTATGCTGGATTCCTAAGGGAAATATCCCCATTGTGTAAAGGTCCCTCTTCCATTTTGAAGACATGGAGGTACTTCCTTCAAGAGATGACCAAGATCTAGGGTCTCTCCTTGATGATGAGGTATTCTCAATTATTGATGGGGAGGATGAGCATAAGAGATCTAACAGCATTGTCCCATTGGAAGGAGATCTATCACCACATGGAGGTGAAAAGGGAACCATTTCTTCCATTAGAGGAGCCCTTGTATCTTTACAAGGAGTTCCAAATGATTCAACATGTGGGAACCAAGGCACAATTTCGGAGCCATATGCAACAGTTTTTGGGGATTGTGAGATGGAGGAGGAAGAGAAGTATCAGCATCAAGGGATGATACACACTTACATATTCTGGAAAGTTTTTGCACAAGAGAAGGAGACTGTACTATGCAGTGAAGAGAGGGACAAACCACTCCACTCATATATACAATCCACTTCTGAACTAGATGTCTCACTATATGGAGGAATTCCACCTGGGAGGCCCCCTGATCTAGAGTTGATGAGGGACATCTTGTCATGTATTTCACCACTCTTGGATTCCAGAGAGGTGAAAACTTTAGAGGATTCCAGCACAGCGTAGAGATTTTGGGATAGACTAGAGGAGGAGGGAGACACTCTCTCATTTTCAGCATCATCCACTCTCATTACTCATACTGAGCTGACAGAGATTGCTATAGGGATGAAGGATAGCATTTTCATGGTGCAGGATGACTGCTCCACAGATTTGGAGAGATAGAGGATACTTCCTTTGAGGAAGGACTCTTTCACACATGGGAGTGGATGGAGGCCACTCATGCCTACTTTGGCCC